>VWPU01005865.1:18396-93304 GCA_013398955.1 Callaeas wilsoni
GAGCCGGGGAGAGCCGCTGTGGGGCGAGGGAGCCTGGCGGTCCCTCGGTGTGGCTGGGAGAGCGCCTGTGGGGAGAGGGAGCCTGGCTGTCCCTTGGTGTGGCTGGGAGAGCACCTGTGGGGAGAGGGAGCCTGGCTGTCCCTCAGTGTGGCTGGAAAGGCACCTGTGGGGAGAGAGAGCCTGGCTGTCCCTCAGTGTGGCTGGAAAGGCACCTGTGGGGAGAGAGAGCCTGGCTGTCCCTCCATGGTGGGCACAGGTGCCCTGAGGAGGCAGCAGCCATCTTGTGGTGGTGGGCGCTGGCGGCGGAGTTGCCCGGCTGCAGTAGCCACAGCCAGGAAGGACACACTGGGTAAGTCTTTGTTCTCTTTTTTTTATTCTAATTTCATGGGAGTTTCTTCAGCACATGTCCCTGCCAGCACCTGCAAGCACCATTTCTCATCTCCACAGCCCCTCTGCTCCTGCCTGCTGCTGTGTGGGAGCTGTTGACTGGGGTGGCTCTTGGAGGCAAGATGGCCTGAGCCAAGGGGAAAAGTGGAATGCTGTGGATACTGTGGTCATTGTTCCTTCTGAGAACAAACATTTCAGTCTAGAGGTAAATCTAGTCTTTCTGTCAATGTTTTTATATTTATGTAATTTTTGTAGTGCAGGAAAGAGTCAGAACAAATCATAATAAATAGGACCCAAGTGGTGTGGTTTCATCTAAATATCATAAGAGAATTTCCCCTATGATATAACTTGGTGACTCTTAAAATGCATGTTCTTGGTCTTTCTGCCCCTCTTCTGTTTCTTGCTCCACCTAAGTTAATCAAATACACCAAGAATCTAGTTTTGAAGTTTCATTTGTTATGGTCAAAAAAGGTGCATCAAATGCATCATCAGGACTGTAGGGGACTTCAGACAGAAAAACTGGAGAGAAAATATTAAGATCTTGATGCAGACAACTATTAACCTGGAACACATGATCTTGTCCTGTTCAATACTACTGATGCCCTGACTGCTCTCCTAAAGGCTTGACTGCTCTTGGCTGTCTGTCTAGATTAAATGTTTACAATTAACCTCTGCTGAGGATGAATGGTAGAAAGTCGTGTTATCCAGTAGAGAGAAGCTGTAATATGAGGCAGGTGAGTTGTGAGCGTTGTGCTGCCTCTGAGCTGCTGGTCAACTTCGTGCAAGCTGTCTCCATCTTTCACAGTGTGCTGCCTACAGTGCAAGGCCAAACAAAATCCAACTTTCTGCTTCCAGGTATGACCCTAGCGCACACAGGCATGCCTGAATAACCTCAAACCACATTTATTGTAAGTGCGTGCTCTAGTATGCATACTTAGGGGTATTCCAGTTTACAGGTGAAGTCTGGAGAGAAAAAAAAAAATCTAGCTATTGTCTGCTTATTAATACAATATATAATTCTTGACTTTCTATACAAAATAAAAAGAAAAACATCTCTCCTGCTACTGTAAGTGTAGTTGAAATAATTTTGACTGTGATGCTTGATGTATCTTATTTGAGGTTTAATAATAAGGAAATCAGTTTTAATAACAGTTGATTATTACCACTCTCAAAAAATACAAAATAATCTCTGAATACAAAAGTTTTCCCTGGTCTTTTATCTTGCAAGGAACTCCCGAACAAAAGCATAGAAATAAAATTGTGCTGGACTCTCTCCTTCAGTCGGTTTTGAAGAAATTGACTGTAACATATTAATCCTTTATATGCCTTGCTGTATCTCCCACTGAGATAACTGAAAGGTACACGCAGTAATCTTCAGCAAGATGCAAAGAGATCAGTTTCTTGTTAGTTAACCTTACCATACATGCTTATGATATGTGGTAAGGGGTATTGATTTATCTCCTTGCAAACAGCAAAAGCTGAAATGGTTGTGCCAATTTGTTAGTTAGGTTATGAGCTGCTGTTAAGAGAATATTTGTCTCTTCAGGATTTGCGCACTAGCACTTGACCACAACTGATGCAGTCCACTGTTGTGCAAGCACTGTGCTAGTGGGTCTAAAATTTCTGCATGAAAATTTAACCTGAGCCATGAAGACAACTTCAAGTTGCTCTGTGTTCCCAGTGATGCAGAATTGCTGAGGAAAAGATAAACGTCTCCTCTATAAATTAGAGTTAAGGATTTATGCTGAGAGCTAAACCAATATGCACTGATTTGTGGGAAGAGTTGCTGTTTGCCCATTGAGAGCTGTTGGTCTTTGTTTTGGCTGTTACCTGCTGTCGGTGTAAGTGCTTCTGCAGCTCCTCGTACCAGGGAGGCTGTGCGCTGTGCACTGAGCCCTCCTGGTTCACTTTACCCCTAAGGCCACTTGTTAGACCGACAACCGGGGGAAAACAGATGGCGTCTCAGAATATGCTGTGAGGCAGAGCTTGTCCTCTGCTACTCCAGCTGTGTTTTTTCAGTGCTGCAGGTCCTAGGAAGGGGTTATAAGGAACGGTGGTGTTCTACCATTAATCAGTAGTGTCTGTACTTCTGTGTACATATACATCACTTGGCAGTTGACTGTATACAATTTCTGCAAGTGAGTGATTGTTTTGCCACCTTAACTTTATCCTGATGGTACAAAGCAGACAGAATCTGTACCACAAGCCAGACAGCACTTAGTGTATTGCCGTCAGTGTCTGAACCATGATTGAAACCAGTCTTTAACAGAAATAGATAGTCAAAGACATTACAGGGCAAGGGGCAGGAAACTTTGCTGCCATAGGACTTACAAGATCAAAGCTGCTGTCAGCTGGGTATTTTCTTTCCTGCTCTCTGTTCAATGGTAAGTGTCCTCTTGTATACTGCTTTTCAGAGTTACTTGTTTTTATTCCAAATGTCTCCTGCATTTCCTGATGACTGGGAGATCTCAACTGTTGTTCCAGATTCAAGCTCTATATCCTGTATTTAAAAAACTGAAAGATCAGAGAGAGTAACAATAATAAAATGAACAATCAAAATTTAGACTTGATTCCGCTAAAGAAAAAGCCTAGGAAGGTTCAGAAAAATCCTGAGGTTTTGTTTTACTCCCGCCTTAACCTCTCAACATGTTTTGCACATCTATAAGCCCTGAAACTCTTCAGAATACTTTGTCAGTACCATCTAATGAACAACTTGTGTAATTGTAATGGCCTATCGGGTAGCTGCTACTCTCTTTGGAGATCACTTATCTCCTCGTTACCGAGATAAGTGAGTTCCATTCTCTCTTTTGCTGCAATGAAGATCCAAAGACTCATTTGCAGGTGCTTTGCATATTTAGTTATGGTGAATATTTTAATAATTACAGTTTCATTGCTGTAAGAGTTATCAGCCAAAGATCTTGAAGGATTTTAGAAACTCGTGGTCTGATTTTTATTTTTAGTTTAGGAGAGATGTGAAGCCATAGCTTTCAGTCACTTTAGCAGCAGCAAGTGCTCCGATTCTCTGAAGTTCAAGCTACAAATACTGATGTTTCGCTCCTTAATTAATAAGTTCTGTATGAATGTTCTGTGAAGTCCTGTTTGGTGTGTATTTCCTGAATATAGCTCTAAGATGTATTTTTAAATCAATAAAATCGTTAAAGGAAAAATGAAAGGCTTTATTTTGCTTCCCCAGAGATGGCTCTGGGGAGACCTTAAAGCAGCCTTCCAGTACCTAAAGGGGCCTACAAGAGAGCTGGAAAAGTACTTTTTACAGGGCATGTGGTGATAGGGTAAGGGGGACAGCTTTAAACTGAAAGAGGGTAGGTTTGGATTTGATGTTGGGAAGAAATTCTCTACTGTGAGGGTGGTGAGACCCTGAAACAGGTTGCCCAGAGAAGTTGTGGATGCCCCGTCCATGGAACTGTTCAAGGCCAGGTTGGATGGTGCTCTAAGTAATCTGATCCCATGGCAAGTGCCCCAGACCAGGGCAGGTGGGTTTAAACTACATGATCTTTAAGGTTCCTTCCAACCCAAGCCATTCCATGATTCTCATCTTAAGGTGAATTGGTTTAGAGCAGGCAGTTGATTCTGAGGGGTGTGGGCCTGAATATAAGAATTTTGTATAAAGAGTTAGCACTCTTAGGGCATGTAGATGTCACTCCTAGGGACATGGTTTACTGGTGGACTTGCTAGTGTTAGGTTGATGGCTGCACTAAATGATCGTAATGTTCTTTTTCAACCTAAACAATTCTATGACTCTGTGGTACATTGCTCTTTTTTTTCCTCAGTCCTAGTTTTAAGAGGTCTTCTCAAAATGCCCTATAAAGCAATTAGATGCTGTCGCAGCCAAGTGTTTTAATCTGGGGACTCTTGACAGGGGATCTGTCTCTGACTGTAGAAATAGGAGGCGATGCCTGTCCCTTCTTGCTGGGAATATGGGCCTCAGAGGCATCCGTTTGTGGGGTACCATTGCTGAGAATTCCCACTCAGATACTTCACTGCATTAAGACACTGTGATAAACAATAACTAAGCTAAGATGCCTGACTAGAATAGAAACAAGTGTAGTAGAAACCTGAGTCTTGTTTGCAGAAATGAAAGTGAAATATAAAAACCTTCTGTGTCTCTGTCAACTTTTATCTTTTTAGTAAAGTCTGTTGTTTGGTCAAAGCAGGTTTCCAATTGTGCAATACTGCATTCAGGTTTTCTGTCCATTTGCTTGTCTGAATCTGTAAAAGTGAAGATCAATTCTTCATCAGGTTAGGCTAGACTCAGACTTGTTCAGAATAATTTTCTTTGCTGATCATCTGTGCTGCAGCTGTGGTTCAGTGCCATTGGTCTCAGTAAACAAGTAGCCAAACCGTAGGATGAGAGAATAAGTCTAGTTCTAAATTTGGTGCTGGTAAAAAGAAAAAAAAAAAAAAGGTGATTATTTTTAACTTTCTCACCCTAAAGAAGTTTGGAACTTGATGTTGCAGTCTATTTTGTCTTCAGTTATGGATTTTTGATAGTCCTATCAAATTTCTCTTTCCTCAATATATAGGATGGTTAAAAGAATTATGTAATATATCTTATTGATTAAATAAGGTTGAAGGTTAAAGACTTACTAGAGGCAAAAGTGATAATAGTATGGCCATGGGAATGATAGGATTTCCCTCCTTTTTGGTGCTTTTGAGTAATATTTTGGAATTGGAGGTTCAGATGTACTTCCATATCTTGGAATTACTATTGAGCCTTTAAATTATATTGTAATTGAAAAGACTCCTGAAGCCTTATATGAGACAGCAGTAGTAAAGAGATTTGGTTTTTTATTTAAAATCCAAGTTTGCAGATGTTCTATGAGCCAGACTGAAGTTGCTGGATCAACACTGGTGATTTCAATTATCAGACCTCAACTGTTGGGTTAATTAATAATAAAAAAGGCAAAAGGATCTATAAACAGCAGTCTGTGTCTCTTCCTGACAAAGCCCCGGTTTTCTTGATAACTTTAGCTGAAAGTATGAGAGAATAAATTGTGGAAGTAAGCAATCCTTTATCAGTAGAAGATTGTCTTCTCAATAGATATATTTTAAGGGCAGTACTTGGGAAACCCATACTAAAAGAATGAATTTCAGTCCTGGAGAGGAAGGAGCAGAATTTTCCCTGAAAAAAGAAGCCATTCTGCTTGGGAGTATTCAGAGCTTTTCCCTGCAGAGCTGGCTTGTGGTACAGGATGTTAAGGCACCAGCAGAGAGAGCCATTGTTTCAAGGATGTGTGGAAAGCTGCATAGATGGTACGGCTTGCTGGCAGGGCAGGACGCTGAAGTGTGCTACTGTAAAAGCTCACATTGATTTTTAAGGAGATAATTCTTGTGGGGAAGGATCTTCACTTTCTAAAGACCTGTTCCCCTCCCCGCAGTATCTGGACAAATTTGATCTGCACAAGGATCACCCAGGATTAAAGACCTAGATCCGTGCCTCAGCTGTTTTTATACTTCCTGCAATGTATAGGCTTTAATAACTTACCTAAGGTATGTGCAGAGCTTGTCTCAAATGAACTTAAACCCTGGGGGCGATCTCATGCCCTGGGATGTTGGTCAGGAAGGGGCAGAGAAAGAAAGACATGAATTCCAAGTATGTAGTTATGAGTCGGAAGTGATGTCGAATGTGGTGGGATTCAAATTCAACACAACAACATGAACTGTTCTTCCTTAAGTTGTCAGTTGCTGTTGAGACTTACAACATCGTTAGCACTGTTGAAAGTGGCACATCCTTAGGTGGGGCAGTTGCTATCATCCTGCCCTGAGCTTCCTTCTGAGAATGTGCACCAGTCCTTTTTGGCATAAGGCTGTTGCAAGCCCAAGAAGGAGCACAGCATTTCCAGCTGTTCTGTTACCCATGACTATTTGCAAAGCTGAAATTGGTCTATTTACTTTCACTGGGGTATGGGTAGTTGTTCGACAGCTTCTTGGTCCATAAGAAAACCCTGTAAGAATTCAAAGCTTGAGCAAATCACAACAGAAACCTTGACTGAAGCTGAAACTTCTCACCTTTCTCCATGCTGGAAG
The DNA here is from genome assembly GCA_013398955.1 of Callaeas wilsoni. NCBI lineage: Eukaryota > Metazoa > Chordata > Aves > Passeriformes > Callaeidae > Callaeas > Callaeas wilsoni. The sequence goes on from VWPU01005865.1 coordinate 24,829, forward strand.
CCTCCTGAATTCTTGATGTTATGTGTTCTTAATTGGCAGAGGATCTCTTGCTTTGCCAAACCTTTCTGCTGTGGGGGTAATGAAATCTGAAACCAGGCAAGTTTAGCGTGGTTCTGAATTTCATCACAAATCACATCTCACACTTCTTATTTCTTGCCTGAGGGAGAAAAACTCCAGTATCTTTGTCTCCAGAAAGGAGGCCACGCCTGTGTAGTTCCTCCATGCTGGCCGATTTTATTGACTCAGTGATAATTGAGGAAGGAGTCAGATATCAGCTTGTGTGTGATACTGGCACGTAGAGCCCTGTACCACCTAAGGCTGGCCCTGATGAGACAGCAAGAAAGAAGCAGTGATGGCAGCATGAAAAAGAGCCTTTTGCTGACATATCTTACAATTGTCACTAAAGGTTAAAGTGCAGATGGAAGAGCAAGGAAACTACATATTGCTAAACAGAGTTACTTCTTTACATATGGAGTACTGACTTCAAGAGAATAACTTCAGGTGTCCAGAATCAACAATGTATGCTAAGAAAAGCCAAACCTATATTATGCAGGCTATGTAATAAAAATACCAAAATGGAGAGAAGACTTTAAAGATTAGTATTTTTTCCCAATGACAACCACAACACAAGAAGAAAACTTCCTGAGACAATGTTCTTTTTTTTTTTTTTTTTGCATTTGTTTGATCCTTCAGGAGCTCTTAAGCCCTGCATGAATTCTCACTAATATTTTTACATTTCTCACTAATGTTTTACACTTTATTTCTTATTATTTCATATTGTAGTAAATGTATAAATGACCTTTTTCACAGAGCTGACCAGCTTCAGAAAGTATCAGAAACAATAAAAGCATATATGCTTGCTGCTCTGGATGTTTACTTCCTATTGGGCTTAGGGGCTATGTCCTTCTGCTGCCTTGCTGCCCCCATCTTCCTCACTAGAAAAAATGCAGCTAAAGTCTTTTTTTAGTAGTTACTGTCAATTCTACCAGCCATGCTGCTGCTTCTGTGGTCTCATGCTGTCACCACTGTGCCTTGACATGGTGCAGAGTAGATTGTGATAATGCTAGGTGTGATTCCAACACTAGCCTTAAATCTGCTTTAAAGTAGTGGGGGGTACGTACTACAGATTTAACTAACATCTTCCTCTTTTCTTCTCCCTAGAAGCTGCACTGTCTTCAAGAGTACTAGTACTGAGAAAATTACCAGTGTGCGTCTGGCAAATGTGTAGTTGGGAGGGAAAGAGTCTCTAGTTGTCTTGCACTGTATCTGCAGCAGCGAATAATGGGAAACACTCATGGAATTGCAATAATGGGAGATTTCTCTAAAGTTATCTCAGATCAGTGGGTTTCTAAAGCATCCCACAAAACCAGTATGGCCTATAACAAAAACTGTTTGTTTACATTACTGGGATCCTGCAATATTTTCCGGTGTGTTGAGATGCACCTTATCTTTCTCACCTCTTTTTCAGTCTTTTAAATGCTTTTCACCTTTGTATGACCTTAATGATTGGAGATTTCCAATCTTCAGCAACTTCAGGTCCTTACCACAGTATCTGCACTGCAGGAAGTAGTACTTTGCCTTGAAAGATCTGGGGACTTCTTGGAAGGTTGTTGTAAGGAGAAGAAAAGGGAAAGAAACTAACATAAGAATGAGTTCTGTGGAAACAGCCCTGGAGGGAGTTTTCAGAGCTGGGATGTACAGTCGTTACGGGCTTACTAACAAGAAATTCTGTATGTGTGGAGTTCAGAAAAGAGAAATCAACTATGAGATGAAACCCATGCTGTGTGAAAAGGTGTGCTTTAGGAACTTCCCTGGTGTGAGCAATGGGTAGCCAGGAGAGTTAAGAGCGTTAGCTAACAAATGCTGGAGAATAACAGATAAGAGAATGAAACTCCCTCACTAATGCACTGGACTGTTTTCTTTAGTGTTCAAAACAGCAGGAGAGAGCTCACATTGCTCAGTGTTAGCAGTTCTGGCCTGATACACACATGAAAGTTTTGTACATGTAAAGTACAAAAGGGAACATGTGATTCTTTTCCATCAGTTTCCTTTGATGAACTTCTCTCTAATCTGTTCCTTCCCTCTTCTCTTGGACTTCCATGTGCCTGAAGCTAGGCCTGAGTTACCGAATGCTGCATTGGTGCCAGCATGGCTTTCTGTGCCTGATCTGAGGTGATGGTAGGAAGAGACTGAGCCTGCAGTGACCACGCATCAGCAACTGGACAGCAAGGATGTGATGTTTTACCCCACAGCTGAGCTGTATGACAAGGCTGAGGGGAACCTCAGTGTGGCATGAAGATCACTACTGCATGACTTTAAGCATTTGAGAAGCATTTCCTTGGCATCTGGGTGATGCTGAGCTTCTGTTAAGTCAGTTCCTGTGAATAGTTATCACAGCAGTAAAAGCTGCTTGAGAGAAAATGGATCTGGCAACAAAAGCTCTGAACAACAGGTAACTGATCCTCTGCAGAAGGTAGCAACAAAGGCAGGTGAACACAGTTAAGACTCTAGTCAGAGCACCAAAATTAAGTGGGGCATAGGAGGGTAGTTAAGGAATTAATAAAGCTTTTCTTTTTCTTAGCAAGAAGTGGCTTTCTGATTTCATTGTTAACATTGCATGACAAACCCTTCTTACTCTGTTATAGGTGGTATCTGTTCTTTTATCCTATTTAAGCAATGGAGAATTTAATTTCTGTGTGACACTTAAACCCAACAACTAAGCTATTTTAAGACCCTAGTCCATGAAAATGCACATGGGATGGTAATATGGTGGCTATCTTTACAGACTGTTTTATGAGAACAAGAGGATAAATTTGTTTTGTGGTAACTGTTCTTCTGTTCATAAAAGTCAAGGTACATCTAGCTCTTTATAAAAATATGAATTTTGGCTTTTGAGCTGCATTTGTAAAAGAAAATAATGTGTTTTTTCTCAGAAATTGCTGAACAGATAAAGTCAAGGAAAAAAGGGAGGGGTAAACGTTCTTTGATTCAAGTCTTGAGGAATTAAATTGAGCATTAAAATAGATTTGTACCATCAGTCTCCTTAGACGTGAACACTGCTAGGCTTAATGAGAAAGTACTGAAGCAGAATGACAGTTTCGTATTAACTCAACAAGACTGGTCTAGCTATTTCCACACTGCTTTCGCTTGCTCATTAATGACCTTCTGCACTATAAAAAGAACAGCCCAAACACTCTAAGCCCCTGGGAAGACCTTTTTATATGGTCTATCAGATGTTAAATGGCCTGCTAGCAGTGAAGAAACAACCCCGTGAAATGCTGATCAGCGTTTTTGTCTTGTTCTGGTGCCTAGACAAAAAGCTATAATTGATTAAATTGTCTACTGCAAGATAACAAATGCAGGTAACATGCTAAGCCTGAGTCACTGATGTCTGCACTTCATTCCAACCAAATCCAAGTTGACTTCAAAGTAATGGAGTCACAGCTGTAAGTAGCTGAGAAAAGATAAAGCTGTCAAACTTACCATGAACACCACTATAAATGAGTGAACCCCCTAGAAGGAAAATGTTTGTCATTGGCCCATCATTCTAAAAAAGCAGAAAGTATAGCAGGAAGTTAAAATACCATGAATGTAATTGTTTCCTTTGTGTGCTGGCTGGGTACCTCAAGGAGTTCTTGTGTCAGAATCTGAGCAGCTTCTTGCAGCTAGAGCTAACAAGCAAATGCTGGACAAGTCTGCTTTGTTAGCCTAAGCCTCACCTCTGCAGTCACTTCCCTGCAGCTGCACAGAATTGCAGATAATTCCAGGTAGTGCCTGGCTATGGGTAGCCAGGTTTGCTGAAACAGGACTGCTCGCTGTGATTGGGAAATTGATAAATCAGGTTGTGAACTCTTGGCAGTGAGTTAACTTCTTGTCTAGCGGTGTTTCACTGAGTTCAGTGGGCTCTACTCAAGCTTGTCTGTCAGAATGGGAGATTGCTGTGGTTGGGGGGAGCAGCTCACACAACTGAGCCTCAAGTCACTTTGAACTCAGTGCAGTGGAGCCTTCAAACACACACCATTTTCTGCTCTGAGTGTTCACTGTGTTCTTATAGCTTGGGAAAGTAGAACTGAAAACTGTGTTAATGATTTTCAAACACAGTCCTTGACTTTGTCCAAAACAAATCTGAGTCTGGAACAGTTTTTAAAAGGAGGTTAACACTGAAAATTTTTTGTTTTGCTTCGTTTTTGTTCTCTGTTTATCTGAGTTGGAAATTGGTGGATATGCAGGGAGTTACTTCAGTAGGCATCAGCACAAGTCCGTTGAATCAACCAGTATCAAGGTACCTATATAAAATCAAAATAAATGCCTGCACAATTCCCTTTGGACAGAGATTAATGATTTGACTTGATATGAAATCCCTATCCTCTAACCTGGAAAGCTTGCAGCTGTACAAGGAATAGTATTTAATAATAGACCGAGACTTGATTTCAATGGAAGCATTGTCTGAGTAGGGACATCAGAGCTTGGTTCCAGAGCACTAGTAAAAAAAAAAAAAAAAGCCTTTTTATTTATTGGGCACTCAGACTTGAAGACTCCCAGGTGCCTATTAGTCTAAGGGCTTGTCTGTACAGGAAAGTTAGTGTGCAATATGTTGGAATATGAATTTACAGTGCACCAACTCCTCTGTGCTCCCCCTGTGTTTGGATATTTTTAGCACACAGTAATGGTGCCTTTCTCCATGGCAGTTCATTCAGCTTTGAAAATAAAATAAATCACATTCTGCTTAATGCTTGTGTGGTGAGTGAATGCCAAATAGCCAATGCCCTCTAAACTTGTACCCGAACTTCCTCCTCTCGACTAGTACTAAGGATGATTTTATTAGGGTTCTGGCTTTGTCCAGGAAGATAAGTGTGATTCTGCTTACTTTTTTAGAAGGGAGAAAAATAGTGTGTTTTCAGAAGTCCTTATATTTCAGTTCTCAATAAAGCTTTGAGTATGTAGCAATTTAGATCAGCGGGTTCCAGTATAACTCTTTGAGAGTTATTTTCATTAATATTTTGCAGCTGACACTAAAATACTGCATCCTTTAGCCCAGCCAAAAGGTTTGTATGGCTTTTTAGTGAATTACATTGAGGTTTATTTGAGGTTTGCTTTACTTTTTTACTTGGTTAGTTTTAAGCTCAAATCCATTCAAATAAATGGCATCTATTTTGCTTGCATATATTGAAGAGGCAATATCAGAGTGAGAACATGGAAGAGAAATAAAGGAGAGAGGATGGACATACAGGTACTAATCTCTGGTTTTTTGGTTTGGGTGTTTGGTTTTTTTTTTGTGGTAGTGCTGAAGTTTGCCATGTTTTGAAACCATCAGTGGAAAGTGTAAGGCACCTGGAGAACCCTCAGTTTGCTCATAGTTCTTGTGATGAAAATTTGGCAAAGAAGCCTGAGTGTTGGTGAAACTTTGAAAGATGGGATGTTGTTTGTTTTTTCTCTTAACCTGGAAAGAAAAGTGCAGCAATAACTCTTAAGATAATATCTGTTTGGGGGGAAAAAGGAGAATAGGGGACAAACATCTTGCTCATTCAGTCTAATCCATACTTGATCTATTTGATCACCTTACAAAGTAAATTCCTTCACCCTTATTACTTTGAAAATGTACCAGCTTGCATATAAACATTAGGAATTGATGGTGAATCTTTCACCTTTCACAAAATTGATGCTACCTTGTTGTTCTCCCTCAGGTATCCATGGTATGTCAGAGGAATGCAGCAGAGAACCAAAGTCCGACTTAATCTCATTATCCTGCATTAATCTGAAACTCCCAAAGAGAGACAGTCCTGACTTTGAGGCTCTCTGAATTCAGCATCAGTGCTCTTGTTTCCTAGAAGAAAAATGAGGGAGAAATAAGTTATAGGCCCATGCTCCAAACAAATGGTGCCACATGAATCAGGCTAAATTTCACACAACTTAGTTTTAACTGGCTCATTTCCTGAGAAGAATCTACTTTGTCAGGTTCTGCTCTTCTGTGTGGTAAAAAGAAACAGAAACACATTATTGCTAAAGTTAGTTATTGTCTTTTTCCCAACTCTGTTGTTAAACAAGTGAAAATTATTCAATCCAGTTGGAGAACTAAAGCAGGCTGAAAGAAACATTGCTGCTTTGTTTGTCATGTGTGTGCAGAGAAGATACAGCAATCTGATGGGAAGGCTGGGATCCTCACTGGGGAACTGTACCTGGAGCCCACACATACTGTTCACTGCAAAGCCCTGTTCTGTGGGAGTTCCTTCTTACTCCCAACACCATAAGACTGAAGGAGAAGAAATAACTTGGATGTGAACCACAGTAAGTTGTCTTCATGGGATGACTGTGGTGAACCAGTCAGCACTAGTTATTGCTGGGGACTGGTTTGTGTGATGTTTGCAAACACACAAGTTTGCAGCTAGAGCAGATCAGAAAAAAACCATGTCCTTTATTCCAGTCATGCTGGGAGAAGGCTCTCATCCAACTCAAATTTTGCCTTGACCAGCTAATGTAGTGCACACAGCTTTTCCCTGCCTGTTTTTAAACCCATGCTATGCATTGATGTGATCACAAAACATTTGAGCTCATGATCTCCTGTGTTGTAGTTGTGGTGAGGATAAACCTAAAGGAAGTATCTGCTCTTCATGCAAGGACAGTGTAGCTACAGGAAGGAGCATCAGTGTTAGTGTAGTTAACCCATTTTTTTAATCCAAAGGCATTGACTCCCTACTAAACTTTTGGCTGTGTGAAGGAAAAAATACTTGACCTTAAATGACTTGCACAAAGACCAAGAGGGAGACTGTCAGGCTGGGTCTTGCAAGCAGCCTGGCTCCTGATCCTCTGCTGAAGTCACTTGGCCAAATGTCTTTCTCCATTCATGCTGAATGAATTCTCAGTCTGTGCTACATTTCCTCCCTTGAATAGTAATTGTTAATGAAAAGGAAAATGAGAAAACAAGGTAATGACAGATAGCACAGAGAAAACATTGGAAAGTGAAGAAAGAAATGTCTGGGAGAAATAGCAATGCTGTTATTCCCATGTTAATGATTCAAGAGCTTTCTTACTGCCATAGAAACAAAAATGGCACTTGCCACAGTCTATAGAGATTTGGGCAGTACAAGGAAAATTTCAAAATTAGTCAGTAATGGCCCCCATGTTTGTTCTCAAAAGATACCTGCCCTCCTGCATGAGTGTGAGGTGGTCTCTGAGATGCAGAATGCCCCTTTGCAGGTTTAAACCTGTAGTTAATGAATCTGAAATTCTTCCTATCTGGACTTATTGGTTAAGAGAGCTTAATAAATTACTGAGACACTGATGTCAAAGAAAATAGGCAGAACTTCCAATTATATCATCTGGTTTATCTGTGCCAGGATTGCATGAATGTGCCCTTAGTATCTACTTTAGCTCCATGTCTGCATCTGCTGTTCTTTTCACCCAAGCACAAATACCAGTGATTCTAGTAGCTCTTAAATCACTTTTTCCTTCAGACTGTGTGTTTTGTTGTAACTACATTCACCTCCCCTGCTCCCTCCCCTCTTTTGAGGTCAGTTGCCTGTGACAGATACTATGTTCTATTTGGTGTGTGCAGCTAACCACTTCTGATTTTAGAGAACATGGTTTTAATTAGTTCTCTTCCTCTCTGATTGCTGAACAGAGTTGGCCTCAGGTGGAATTTTTTAATTGTGCTATTGCTGTCTGTTACACAAGCTGGAGTTCTGTTTCATAGAGTAAATTTGAAATAAAAATGAGACATTTTGTAGGAGAATTCACAGGACTGGTCAAACTTTAAAAAGTCATGTGAGCAGTTTTTTCACACATGCACAATAATGTTCACAGAAGTTCAGGGAGATGCTGACTTTCCTCTCTGTTTATCTGGTTTCACTACTTTTAAAACATATTTACCAAATTATCTGCTGACACGTTTACATGATGCTGTGCAGTTGTGGTGCTGGAGTTGCCTATTTCTGCTACCTCTTTAGGAACTGGTTTCCTGAGATACTTTTGGGGAGCTCCAGGCTTTCCCTTCTCCCTTTTCTCACTGGCATCAGTTCTTATGTTTGACTGACCTCTAAGCCATTCAGCTTGCTACTTTGTTGGAAGATTTTTATTATTACTGCTCTTATTATTATTTTGTACTTTTTCGTTTGTTTGTTTGTTTTGCTGGGCTAGTTTGCAGCTCCCATGAAGCAGCAGTTATGGAAGACCTGACTGCTGACTTCCTTTGCTGTGTAATACCTGGGAAAACAGCAGCCTCTCAGCCAGTATGGGTGAGAGCAATTCTCTACAACTTCATGGGCATTTGCATCACATTGTTGGAAGGTTTTGGGGTTTTTTGTTTGTTTGTTTTTACCTAAGACCTTGCTCTAAGCTATTTAAATACACCCTGGAAAAAGCTATCTGTAGTTTGAATACACTAGTCCCTTATCTATACAGCTTCCAGAATCTCCTATCTCCAAGGCCGTGGTTTCCAAGATTTGGTAGCGTTCCTGTGAAGATAAATCACATCAGAGGCATGACCTTTATCCTTGGTGCTATTTAAATAGCTTAAATATCTATTTACCTCATGCCTTGTGATTTCAGTTGCTGAAAAGTGAACACTAAAGAAAGGAAGAGTTGACCTACAGTGTATCAGATGAGTGATATCTTCATTTATAGAGCTCTACAAATACAGATGTCCTTTCTCAAAAAATTCTCCCCCCAGCACTACTGTGTTGTGGCCAGTTGCTTTTGGGAGGGCATCTGTGCTTCCATGTGGAACCTAGCAAAAGAAGATACTAATTTCTGTTGTAAATGCTAAAGTTATTGAGGGAAAGATGAAGATGAAAGCAAAACAACTGGGAACCTTATTTGTCTGCAAATAAATATCCCCTGGTGGTTCTTAAGAAAAATCTTTAAATTTGCCTAGGTAGTTCTGCATCCTTGTGGGGATTTTCTGTTGGAAGTGACGGTGAAGATAAAGAAATGTATCTGCATTTGCCCCATAAAGGGCAGTAGACCCCATATATTACCAAAATCTACAGTAAAGTGCCTCCATGTGTTTCCTTCACTCAGATGAAGGACTCCATGTCTTCCATATTTACAATATGGTCCCACTTTCATGAAACTCTGCTCTGGAATAATCTATTAATAAAAAATTCCCCTCTGTTTTTATACTTGAAAGAGCTATAGGAAAAAAGCATTTAATGTAGGCCAGTGTGATGCAATGCCTGCTTGAGTTTGGAGACAGTGTGAAACTATAACCAAAGACTGATTAACTCACTCACCAGCACTGAGGAGTTAACTCTGGCCTATTTACTGGACTGTTCAAAGATCAGAAACACCAAGAACAGGGCTCAACTGAGGCCTGTGGGTCAATGTGAGGAATTTTAAAGATGTGTCCTTTTCTTTGGACTTTGCTCCCCATAGGAATATTAACCATGTGTTTAGACTATGTAAACTGGAATTTGTATTGTTCTTTACATTCTGATAGTGCTAAATATTATTGTTCTGGTGACAGATACAACTCTGCAGCTGCCTGATAGTGTTATGTGATTGTGGGAAAATACATTGTGGAGGAAGAGGACTTGAGTCTTATTCCTCTCACACACATGAATGGTGCATACTCTTTTCTTCTGGTCAGCTCTCTCAAAAGACTCCCGAGTTTTCTGTGAAGACGACCAAAAGAGTTTCAGAGCCATGACATACTATGAATTGTGTTTAACATCTGAATTATTATAAATAGTTCTCATAACTGCAAGTAATAAAAGTTATCTCCTGAATGTGGCCTCAGAGCCATTCTTTTCTGGGCTTTGGATGGTGGTGTAATGTCCCCGTGAACCATTAGCTGCAATTTTGCACAGCAAATGCAGCTGCATTTTGCTATTGAGGTGATCCCATCTACAATCTGCTTTTATAGCCCAGGGTTTGTTTTTGTTATGTTTTTAAAGTGCTTTGAATTAAATGGCATAGAAATTTCTATTATTCTAACAGCTGTTCCTCTCTGAGAGCTTGTGTAACCTGAAGGAGCTGTGCAACTGTAAACCAACTCCATAGCCTGCGTCCCTGTGAAGAATGAAGAAATACCTTGGTTATGTTTCTGTGGTTCCACGCTGCTGTTTGCATCATGCCTTCACTTTTCCATCAGCAGGGAACGTCTCAACAAATTCTGTCAGTCTCTGGAAACAGTAGGTTTTGGACAGTGTTGAAAAGTCGGGGGGAGACCATGGTGGTACTGTTGCAGATGAAAGAAAACATTCAGCTGGCACCCTGAGTCTCCCTTATGCTGACAAGGACATGAAAAGGTTTCAGGCTTTCTGCCATTTCTTACCCTAAGCATAGCCTATCCTTTTGATATTTATCCGTGGTACTGCTTCTTGATCTGCTTTACCTTATGAAACTTTTCCAAGATGTTTTTTCTCACCCCAGTTACTTCTATAAATTCCCTTTCCAAAGTTGTTGCCTTGAGATATGGTAAACTCTTCCAGCTTGGAAAGAAAATTTCTCTGTTTTATAATTTTAAAAGTATTGTGTACATTTGTGGTACTGTAGAATAACTAGCGTGAATAACATGGGAGTTTGTCTGGGATATAGACTTTAGGTCTAATATTCAGACTGTGTTGGGGTGGGAAGCAGATTGCAGAGAAGTATCTATCTGCTAGCTGTTCTTACATAGAACAATCCTCAGTATTTGTGATGGCCTGAAAGAATCTTAGCTATAAATCGTTCCATGGAGGTATAGCTTGTTTGGATGTATAGCTTGTTCAGATTGACGGGCAGCCTACGTGTAAAACAGGCCCAGGGCTGGAACAGCAAAATTGTTGCAGATCAGGACTGAGCTGGGTTGGCACTGAGGTGTGGGAAGCTCATTTAATGCAAGTTGTAGCTGGTGGTATCAGTGCTTCCCTTTCATGAATGCAGAGTTTAACTTTGCTGCCAGCCTGGCAACTTCCCACTGGGATAATGTAATGCAGCTGCAAGATTATTTTGGCTCTGTGCTAACTCCTTCCCATGCCTTTTTTTAATAGTCTGTCTCCTGCCTTTCCCCATTCAGTCATAAAACCTTTCCTAACATTTGTTCTACTTTTAAGAGCTAGTAAGGGCATGGCAGTTGATAACAGAGCCAACACCCTTCCATAAAAATGCACTTTTCAGCAGTGAAATCTGCTGCCTTTTGGGGAATTTCAAGACTTGATTCCGGGGAAATGAATTTTGGTTTGTTCTCTTTCTCTGCTGACTATCCTTCATATCACAAGGTTGGCTAAGATGCAGTTTTTGTATTTCTGTAACTATTTAAAAACTGGTCTGAGACTTTGAAATGGAATAACAATCTAGCTTGCCTGAGTCTTGATCCACTTAAAGGGATATGAAAAGGCCCAAGACCCCCTCTTAGGAAACAAGGCTTTTTCAGATTCTTGGTCCTTCTTCAAGAGTCAGGGCCAAATTTGGCTCTCTAGATACTTGACATGTAGCCTTGAGTGTTGGTTTAACCTCATTGTCACAATTAATCTGTAACAAAAGCAATTATTGATGTTGTAAGTCATGTATCAGTTATGGTAGAATGAGATTTGTTGTTTTAATCATAACTAAAAGAGGCTCAATTTCTATTGCCCAGCTTTCCAGTTCTTACCCATCAATGCAAAGAATTTGAGATTATAGTTAAGATTCTTACTTCTTTCATAGTGTTAAACCCAGCTTTTAAAATCAGGATAAGGCCCTTTTTCAAGGCAATGAGGAAACGATCAGAATCAGAGTAAGGCAAAAGTAGCTAACTACACTCTGTCTTTGATTGCATTCTTGTTCAGAACCTGCAACAAAATTCTCCCAACTCATCCTTTCTCATGCGATTATTTTCTTCTGGAATTTGACATTTAAACGATAATTTAAATAATTTGGATTTCTTGTGTGGAAACCACAAATATGGAGGAGTGTCAACTGTAGCAGTGACAAATGTTAGTGTCTTCAGGAGCTGAAACAGTAGACCAGGGTGGTGAAAACTCTCCTCCTGCTTAGTTAATTCCTTACTTTTTAATGATAGGTGAGGGGCCCAGGTAAAAGTTTCAAAGAACCCAAACTGACCACCAGAGGAAAAGGAGACTGCTTTTGTGTATCCGCCCTTTTTTCTTAGCAAGTAGGTGATGACATCAGCTGCATTAGTAAGAACCATTTCTCTCTACGGCCAATGTGCTAAATTGTTCCAGTTTCTCTTCTAATGTTCTTTCTCTTGTCCTTGTCCTGGCAAATCGTTCTTGTAAAGGGAGAGCTCTCTCTGCCGCTTTTGTCGGTGCCATTATGTTACAGATTGTTTGGAGTGCCTTTCAAGACCTGTGATTAAGACCTGCAAAAGATCTGGGAGTTTCTTTGTCTTGGTTTTTTTCGAAGTCATCCAAGGGGCTCACACGCAGGCCCTGTTCTTTGCCTTATGCCTTCCTGCTCTAGCCACTGTGGGGGTCATGAAGAGACAGGGGTCAGACATGGAAACCCAGGGTAAGAGTTAAAATAAACCCTTGGGAGAAAGAAATTTAGACATATAATAATTGTTCAGGTTTTCAAAAAATGCTGAGCAACCTGCTGCTAGAAGCAAGATCAGTGTCTTTAGGACTGACTGAATATTGGGAAATTCGTCTTTTGATTTGTGTTTTTTAAAAAAGGTTTGCCCCTGCTGTCTTGACAGCATGGAGTAGGAAAGCAGCAAGAGGTTATCAAAAAACGTGTATTGGAAATAACCGGTCAGCGTCTGGAGGGTGCCGAGGTGCAGTCACCAGCATGTAAAGGCAGACATCTGTAGGATGCTTTGGGTTCCAAAGATATTTTTATGAGTGAAAGGTGCTTATGACTGGAATGCATGCTGAAATACGCAGCTAATGGAGTCTCTACAATCTCCTTATCTTCACTAGTAAATCTGCCCCCGAAGATAAATGTTTAATAACGTTCCAATTTGGTTGTACTTGCTAAAAGTGATTGAACTAATGACCCATAATCCAATAGATCCATTTGTAGTAGATAACACTAAGGGTTCAATCCTGTGTTGCTGATTTAGCAGGATGTCTGCTTAATTTACCGCATTTCACCGTTGCAGCACTTGCTCACAGATCAAACCAAATGATTTACCTGGCACTGAATGTAGTCCACCTTTCAGTTCCAAAAAGGCAACTATTTCTTTGTATGTGTAAAAATTAACAAAAATGTCACATGCTCTCTGGCATCAGTGAATATGTGTGTGAGAGGCAGAAATTTGAGTCGTTGTTTTATGATTTGATCAGATGATAAATGTAAGTCGTAGTGGCTGCATGCACAAACTTCTGGTGCAAATACTTGTGAATATGGGTCTGAAATTTGCTTTGGTCAGTAATACCTCTGCACTCAATTTTTTCCTGCAAACATCAGAGAAAGGTGGAACTATGGCTAAAGGCAATTTGCACCACACTTCAAACAAATACCTGTAGAATTCCTTCTATTTGGCAAATGAAGTGCTCCTAATCACTTCAGTGGGAATCTGTCTGGTTTAAGGAATGCAGTATCCTGACCTAAGACCCCTGCTAACACTTACGTAATGAGACCCACTGAACCATGTGGGACTACTTATGCACATGAGTAATTTTATGGACAACTTTATGCAATATGCAGGTCCAAGACAGCACTTATAACTGCAGTCATCGATTTTTGATTGCCAAGTAACAGACTTAAATATTAAGTTAGAGTGACAGGGACTCCAGTCATGTTTCCCTGCTGCTGCACTGTGGATGTTCTCTTCTTTCTGATCTAACTCTTGTAGAGAACTGTTGCTTCCATAAACCCTGAAAAATCTTCCAGTAGCTATTTATGGACAATTTTTTTGTTAGATTGAAATGGCTAGTCTTCATTCTAGGAACTTCCTGTTAAAAAAAAAAAAAAATAAAAAAAAGAAGAAGAAGAAGCATAAATAAATAAGCCCCCCACCCTTCTGCTGTCACTCAAATATTTGTTTCTGTTGCAAAGTTCTGCAGTTCAGAGTAATGGTGGTTGAAGTGGGTGAAACAGTGTGGGGAGAGAAATAACTATTTTTATGAGATAATTTTCTTAAGACTTTCTTCTTTTCAAGTATTGGTCCGCTTCTTTTCAAGTATTGCTCCTAAGTTGGATGTGTTTTATTGCCAACTCTTTATACAAGACATGTGTTGAGGCAACTGATCCTGATACCTCAGCTTGTATACTCAGGTTTTGCAGCCTTGCCAGTAACACCTTACTGAAGACCTGGATCGAACAGTGACTGGTAGAAATAATCCTCCCACTGTTACTAAGTAGACTTTAATTTAGTAGTTTGAGAAACCAAGTGAGGCTCCAGGATGGACACAGCAAAACAGTGAGAGCAAAAAGATTCCCTTCACAGCCTGAGAGTTCTGTCCTACACTTATGATGATAATGCCTGATGCATCAGAAAGTTTGCAGCAAAACTGAGGCATTTCATATGCTTGATTTCAAAGGCTTCACTGTATAGACTTTTTTAAAAATTGTGAGTATGTAAAGCAAGCCCAAGGCAAGAAAAAGAAGTAGCCTAAACAGACAATGTTGATCTTCTGTCCCCTTTTTTATCCTTGCAGTGAATTACACAAGCTTCCACCTTCTAGCCCTTGTATAGGATCATGCACAACTTCCAGTGTAAGCATTCCTGCTTAAACCTGTATCTTAAGGTCCATTTTCCTGCCCACTCTCCTTCATATCTGTCTCTGTATAATCTAGCTGGTTATGATCCACAAATCTGATTAGGAAAAACCTGTTTCTTCTTTTGAGAGTCAGTGGTGGTTATATCCCATGTCTTCAGAACTGGCTTTTATTGCAAGTTCACTGAACATTTCATTTTCGCCTCAATGTGACAGGGTACAGTTTAATTTGGATGATCTGCACAAACTACAAAGGGGTATCCACGGGAGGAATGACCAGTGTATTGCAAGAAAAAATAAGTCCAAGTTTCTGCAGGGGAAAATCTGTAGGGAAAAGCAGGTTGGCTTATTAGACTGACTGATATAGCGGGGAGGAAAGAGAATAGATAAGCTTTTGGACCTGCAAGCCCTTTTCCAGGTCTGCTGATTACCTACTTGCTTAATGCAATTTTTGTTTATACTTTCTGATAAATGCTTTGTGTGTTACTTCATACTGAATTTTATAAGGAGACATGGCTTGTACCTTATTACTCATTTCTTCTGTCAAAGAGATTTCATGTGAGTATCTGTGTAGATCGGATCTAGTTTAAAGAGGTAATTCAAAGCCTTCTGCAATGAAATTGAGAGCATCTTGATCAGGGCCTATACAGTTTTCTTTATACTGCTTATAAAGTGAGTTTTAATAGCATTATTGTTTAAAAACCAAAATCAAAAATGCAACAAGCAAGCAAGCTAGACTGGCTAGGCTTGACAGCCCCAGAAGCAGAAATTAATTTGTTTTCTCCCCCCAGTTGGGGGCCAGCATAAGCAGTGCCAGGTCCCAGGTACACAAACCTACTCATATGCAAATAATACCTGAAGACAGGATAGGGTCCATTTGGATCTCAGACTGCTTTGGTGAAGCAGTGGCAGAGCCAGTTGTGTGGTGGTAGGATAAGACTGGCCAGGGTCCAGTTGAGCTCACTCTGGTGAAATTAAAATCATGGCTTGGAACTCTGTGGAGGGTCTGCCCCCTCTCTCCTGTGTGTGCAGGTAATGCCAGGGGTAGGTTGCAGTCTCTGTTTCTTTTGGGGGAGACTGAAGTGAGAGATTTGGGTATCAGCTGAGGGACAGCAGCTGTGTCCAGCTGTCTGAGTGTGCTTACACAGGGGGGCTCCATAGCTAAAACTCTGGCTGCACCCCGAGCAGGGTCACAGTTACAAGCTCCTACAGGAATGACTCAACTCTAACTGGCGATTTTAATGTGACAGTCCAGGAAAGAAAGCTTTCCCTTCCCCCTTTTGTCAGAGTCTTCTTCACTTCTCAAATTCTTGCATAAAATCACTTGGTGCATCTTGTGTGATAATCTTCAAGTGCTGCTCTGAAAGTCAGGAATAACTTGAGAACTCTGTGTGTACTTTTGTGTACTTCCTAGTGAATAGCTTGCTAGAGCTGCCCAGACTTTTAAGGAGGCAGTGGTGTAGCTTTTTAGTTCTAAACGGAATGATGTATGTTGTTTCTTTATAATACAGAATTAAAATAACATCAGTTATAATTTTGTGCCTTTTCAAGTATCTATACCTTTCCTGCAATCTGCTAACACGAATAAGAAATGCAAAATGATCATATAAGAAGTCTGTTCTAATTATAAGCATATTTTTATTCATATAAAGCACTGTTCTAGTCACCTTGAAATTTCCCTCCAGAGAATGGCTGCTAAAAATTTCATGTGCTTTTGCTCTAAAATACTGGATTGCCCTGTAGCTGATTATCCTGTAACAGTAAATAGAAAGACTTTGCCTCATATGTGGTACAACGAGAAAATTCTTGATATTCTTGTAGACCAGTAGCATTAACATTTTTGCAGTAAGAGGGCAGCTTGGTATCTGTGACCTGTTGACTCTGACTTGTTTTTTAAAAAAGCCTTCAAAAATCCCTTGTGAATCTCTTGGTTAGAATGGGAAAAAAAACCCTCCACTGTTCTTTAGTAGAGACTGTTTCTGAATACTTAAAAGCTGTAAATAAAATTGGAACTGCTTTTTTATTCCTACTTGGAAGAAAATCTATGTTCAGACTGTGGCAAACCTGCAAGCTGGTTGTTTTAAGATGCTGACTCTAGCTAACTCTGTCATTCCATGAGAAATCTGTTAGGATTTTTTCCCCTCAAATGAAGTTTTGATGCAGTTTGACATAAAATTCTGATACTTTTTCACATATATAGAATTACCAAACCATAAGTACATCTTCGCAAATATAAAATCATTATCTCAGGAATGGACATCCTTCTGTAGAGTTGACAGCTGTAGTATCTGAAGGCAAAGAGCATTATCTATGCAGTCTTCTTAACTTCTAAGGTCCATTCGAGATCCTTCAGCCCTGGGACCATTGAAGGAAGGCTTTAATTTTTAAGGAGCTTTTCACTAATGGAGATGTTCTTGCTTTTTCAGGTGTTTTTGAATCCTGCAGGAACTGAGTGGCTTCTTGCTGCAGAATAGAATATGGGAAGTACTGAAAGCTGCCTGTGCTGTGATATGGCTGAGATCCATGGACAAACGCACAGGAAGGTAAACTGTGATGATAGCAATGTCTCACCTCAGGGGATTGGTAAAAATATGAAGATACTTGAACTGTGGGAGAATCTGCATCAGATGGGCTTTCCTCTGAATCACAGAGTGAAAGAGAAGAGACCATATAAGAGTTTTTTGCAGGGAAAGTCTGCTTTGATGACTAAAGAACTCTGAATGACAAATGTGTGTCACAAATGTGCAGTGTCATCCTGTGGTGTTTGGGTGCTAGACTCTAATATGGCCATCGGTGTAGTTTGAAGGGAATAATGCAAATGGTTGTTAATAGATGTGTAGTTAAGAGGACCAATTGGACAGAAACAGCTAAACTATTTCAGTCCCACAAAGAGATGAGTGGACTTCAGATGTTGCTTAAGATAAGTGCATTTCAAAGAGGAAGTGGTGCAGAGGCTTCAAAAGGTCTCCCAAGGACCATTTGAGAGAGCTCCTCACCTTCCTGCACTAGTGGCAGTTTTACCATTGAGTTCCCAAGGCCAAGATTTTGCCCGGGGAGTTAAGATCAGAGAAATCTGTGTTCTGGTGAACAATCTCAAAGCAGCTTGCAGCTTTTTCTATGGTCTTTAGTTGCAATACCTACGGTAACTTGAAATGAAAGACGTGTTCAGTTAGTGATAAGTGCTGGAAGGAAAACCATTTCCAGCTTTTCCTTGCTCCCCCAAAATAATCATCATCACTTAGATTTAAAGAATAAATCTTTCGATAAGGAAATAAGTATTTAAATGCTGCCTTGTGTACTTTAGCTATTCCCGAGCTTGCAATGTTTAACTTCTCTGGTTTTGGTGAAAATGTTTGTGGGGTTTTCATATTTGTGCTCAAAACAATTGAATGAGTAAGATAGTTTGACCAGCACATTAAATTTGAAACCTAGGAACAAACATCTCTGGAAACAAAAAATATTGTCAATGTTGATTGTAGAGTTCCAGGCTACATGCAGTGTAGACTGTCCATTTTTAAATAATCACTGGGTTTTAAGATATGCTTTAATTGACAAATAATATAATAAACATTCATTCCCTCTCTCACAACAAAGAAATTTCTCCTTTCTAGAAAAATCTGATAATGAAGAAAATATGTGCACTATACAAAACTTCTAAAGTATTCCAGTCACTTATTTGTATATTATCACATTTTACCTCATTAAATAGTAATCTTGAAGTTCTTGATTTTAACTTATTATGGGAATACTGATTTCCATATTTGTTATTTATTTAGATATCTAATGTAGTTTGAGGGAAAGATCAGAAATGTAACTTAACATTTTCAAATATAAGTTAACAAATAATAAGCATTCCTGAATTATGCAAATTGTTTTCTTATTTACATTTTGAGTCCTTGAAAGCTTGATATACCTGGAGAGATTTTTTGACTGTTATAGCACTTACAGAATAATCCTTGTAACTGAAAATTAGTGAAACATTGAGGTTTGTGGCTTGTAATTTTTTCAACACCTAAAACCTCTTCTCTTGTCTCCAACAGTAAACGTAGGAAAAAATTTAGAGCACTTTCTTGCAAAGCTGAAATGTGTTCACGTTGTGGAGTAGACACCTGATGTCTTTTGATGAATAAGGAGCAATTGTTTTATTATTAGTGTATCTCATGCTGTACCTGTGAAAAAACCCTCAAATTTAGTCAAGTTATAAGCCTTTGATAAACTGCTGTTTACATGGTCCGGTGATGTTTGTAAATGTGTGTTGGAGAAAATCCATTAATTGCTTTCCTATCTCTTTTGTCTTTGTTTTGCCCAGGACTGCTTCTCCTGGAAGGGTGCTTTATGTAGCCCCACTGTTACTATTCATATGCAGATAAGACTTGAAAATTCGTAAGTTGCAGTTTAATGCAACTTTAAAAGATGTTTCTTAGCAAATGATACGATAGCAATGCTTTTTATTTCTGCATTTCAGAGTATCAAGGGTCTAACCCTATTCCCACTGTAGTCCAGAGTAGTTTGCTACTTGGGATTACATCCCAGTATCTTAAAAAGGTACACCCTGTTATGGTTTATTGCTGTAGTTTAAAAATATTGGAGTGGTTGTAGGATCTTGACTTCTACTACCAGGCATCTGATAACGATCTGTCTCTTTTTTTGATAATCTCAATCAACATTCTGCAGCACTAATGCTGTCTGCAAAATAATATTCATGCCTAACAATTTTACAAAATGTCAGATATCTTCAGCTGTAATAATAGTTCAAAATGGTTTAAATGGTGGTAGAGGTATTACTTTGGCAGACAGCTATCCTCCAAGCCTTATTTTTAGAAGAAATAGCTGATGCTGTTTGCATTCACATGTTTTTAAGGTGCCATGCATGTGATGTTTCTTATCAAAGGGGACAATTTTAACAGTGCGCTAGAATTTTTTTTTCCTGTTCACTTAAGAGAGTTGTTTGAAACCTCTCTTCCTAAAATAAATGTTTTTCACAGGTGTTCTGCTAAACAAATATTGCTGGGAGGTTTCTAGGGGGTTTTTTGCTGTTTTTAAGCTACATTAATAAGGCTTGGTCTTTTTAGTAATACAGTTTTAGCTTGGAGCATAACATCTAGCAACAAAAATGTATATATTGTGATCTGAATGAGTTCTTTCCCCCAAATGTAGTTAGAACATATGTTCTTATCCTGTGCAGCCTAGAGGATGGCTGATTTTGGGTAAAGAGACTGAGAGATTTGGGTAAAGAGGCTGTCAGTGGATTTGCCTGTCATGAGTCTGACTTCATTTATGCAACAGAAATTAACGGAGATGTTCTCTCATGCTTAGAGTGAGAAGAACACCTATGGTCTCACTTTGAATTCCTTTAAAAGAATTTTATGTCTTTAAAGGACACTTCATTGTGTTCAGAAAAGTGCCTCATGATTAACTGATCTGTAGCTCATACAAGGCCCTCGTATCAAATACAGGA
Organism: Callaeas wilsoni; assembly: GCA_013398955.1. Taxonomy (NCBI): domain Eukaryota; kingdom Metazoa; phylum Chordata; class Aves; order Passeriformes; family Callaeidae; genus Callaeas; species Callaeas wilsoni. The sequence goes on from VWPU01005865.1 coordinate 44,866, forward strand.
GATGTACAATTGTTCTTTGCTTCTGAAACCCACTGCAAGAGACTGTAGGAGAATAATTATTTGTGAGGATGTAGCTGCTTGCGGATAAAGGTTGTCTTCAGCAGAACCTAAGGAAAGTGCTATTCATTTACTTTGACTCTGGTTCTTCTCTGTGTAGGGTCAGGCCTCTAGAGCAAGACTGAGAGGCAGAAAGCTCAAGTTCATGCTGCAGGGGCAAAAGTGTTTCCCTTCTGTATGGAATAAGAAAAATTAAGCAAAGTTGACCCTTCATATGTACATATACCCAGAAGAATGTACAGAAATCATATACAAGTTGCAAAAATGTTGACTATCACTGACTGTAGAACTTTGAATCATAGCAAATGAGTAAATGGTCTTGTAAGAAACTTAGTTAAAATAGACTTTCTGGCTGCCAGCTTTGCACATTGTCCGAGAAAGTAACAAAGAACAGCTTGTTACACTGCACCATTTCCCCTACCTCACTGAGTTTTTCCCTGTATCATTTGTGGGTGGAACATGAACTGTGTGTGTAACTGCAGGCATAATTTGATCTTTGAGACCTTCACCACTGCAAGGGATACAAGAAAAGTGAAAGTCACAGTTGATGTTCAGGTACCAGACCAAGTACCTAATAAAGTTTGAAAAACACAGTTAGCGAAAACATAATTTTTGCTGGCAGGTGGCTTTGCTATATGAACTGCCCTGGCTTGTCCGGTTAAAACTCAGAGCAAATCCTTTTACCAATAAAAAGAGGCAACACAGAGTATGTGTCAGTGCAGTGGCAGGATAATGCAAAACAACAAGAAAAGAAAAAAGGAGGGAGAATGTTTTTTTCCTCGGTGAGTTTTTCCACTTTCTTGCCAAGATTTGCCAAGCCCTGCACATTGAGCATTAGATGTGCTATCGACTCTGTGCCAGAGTTTTACATAGTTTACAGTGAATGGCAGCTTTTACCAGCTCTGCTTTCATCCATTATGTGGATGAAAGCCCTGCTGGCTTCCCGCTTCTCATGCAATACCCTCACTTCCACACCAAATGCGCCAGGTATTTTACCTGGCACGTGACAGCCTGTAGTAATGGATCTGTTTATGGGCTTGCTGTGGGCAAGATGCTGTGATCTGTCCCTCAGGCAGTTCTGCGCATTTGGGTTCTGATCGGGAGGGGCTCCGGCACTGAGCTGGGGGCTGGGGTACTCTGCCTTGTGCGCTGGAAAGAGGGGAAAACCCAAACCCATGGCTGGATGCCCTACTACTGTGCTAATGGGAATACTGGAATATAAAAAGATGTGTGTATATGGGATATATAAAGGAGTTCTAATCCGCTTGGTTTTCCTGCTTTTTCATTAGCATCTGGCCTATATGAACTCACAGAAATAAATCCCAACCCTGTTTCCCCTCTGCACACAAGTAAAAAAAACCAGTTCCTAAAGTTGCCAGGACTCCTACTAAAAGTTATCACAGTAGTCTCTATAGCTTTAAGAAAAGGCTTAATTATAGATTCCTTTCATGGGACAAACATACAGCAGTGACTTAACTTTTTGCTCTTCCTGTAGGGCACCATGTGCAATTCCTTGGAGAGCACCATGTGCAATTCCCTTGGGGACAGCTTTGGGAGTACTGTCTGGAAGGACATCACTGCTGCTGAGAGCTTTAACACTGGCCCTGCTCTCCTGGCATGCCAGATCTTTCTTTATAGCTATAGGTGGCAAGAGATCTAATGCTGGAATGGTTATTTTGGGTTCTATAGCTCATCATCTTCAGCTGAAAGGGCATAACAGAGAAAACAATTAAATGCTGCATTAATTGGATGCACTTCTAAACAGGAAAAACAAATAACTAATAATCCAAAGAAAGCCTTTAGAAATTCATAAATATGTAAGGTAACCTGGGATTTCCACACAGGTAATCTCTATCCATGGCTATCTCATCAATCTTTATGTTTGCAGGCATTTGCAGGTGGTGCTTTTTCTTTAACAATTAACGATCTGAAAAGACGATGAATTATAGTAACTTAAAAGAAATTCAAATAGCGTTTGTCAAACAAAAGTAACAATTGTGGTATTACTGCAAAATTTAAGTCATGGATCTGCTACTGGTTTTTTATGGACATGTAGAAAGGTATTTTTTATAGTATCCTTTAGAGAAATGATAATAGACATCATGTTTTTCCTTTGCTCTTAGAAATAAGAACTGCTCTGTCTTATATTCCACTGGGTAACGTGTGTACTGTTGAATACTGAATTTTTAATGTCGATTTACTAACTTATGAAAACAATTTCTGCTTTACTGACCTTAATGCTTGTGAAGTGTTAGGTGTGCAACCACACTTTCTGTTCTTATATGGATATTCTCAGTCAGGGCTTCATTTCCCGAAACAATTTATTTACTATTATAATAAGTTTTAATGAGGCAGGGTTAATTGATAGGGTTTTTCCCTTAATTTTTATAGAAAATCTGTGTGGATTTCAGTCACATAAATAGCTGTATAGAAGCACAAACACACCTGAGGTAGTCTTAAATGAGTTAATTTAAATGGTGTAAATAGGTTTTCTTGTGATTTATCTTTCCTAAAAGCTATAAAATGCATGTAATTGCACTGCTGAGGGATGCCCATTCAATAGGGCACATACAGAGCAGTAGGAAAGGAAGCACTTGCCCTTCTGGCTTAGTTCCTGGTCAGTTTGGGCATTCTCTCCACTGAAACTTCCCCTGAAGTCTCTGGTACAGTACAGCATTAAAAGCACATGCAATGCCTTTCACATCTTACAGTAATGTATACAATTTAACAAATATTTGAAAGCATTATATGTACATAAAGTCTTATTTTTTAGATGTGTTTAGTGTCTTGAGTCTTCTAAAGTGTTGGTATCAACTAATGCTGCAGCAGAGATGGTAATTAGATTTTTCTGTCATCTGAACAGCAATTGATAGCTATTTTGGACTCTCTGATGTGCTTGCAATCAGGTGCCATTTGCTAAGGGATGAGATTTGGTGGTGAGTAGCTAGAAATTTGTTAGATTTATAACTGAAAATAAATCTGTGTGAATAACATTAGGCAAAGGCAGTCTTTTTGATGTAGGCTGATTGGCTTTTCTTGTCATGGCCCTTCATGCTTGCATTCATCCGTTCTTCTGCCTTCCTCTCCTCCAGAGCAAACCCTTGATTGCCTGTTGGGGACCAGGTGAAGCTGCCTTGGTGTATGCCTGGACAGCCTCCAGTGGCCATCTCATGCTGCTTAGCTGGACCTTCTGGCCCAGAAGTGAGATCAACACTTTCTCGTGGCTGCTGGTCTCTTGTGTGTGGGCTTTTATGTGTAACAAAGATCTCCTGAAGTAAATGAGTTGGAGAACAAGTCAGTGTCTTTGTGATTCACTCCCTTAACCAGTTTCTTGGAAAAAACAGTTTTCAAAAGATTTTTTTCTTGGAAAAAACAGTTTTGTCTGTGTTCGTGGTGTCCTTTTCTATTGTTTTGAGAAGACTGTACTCAGCAAAGTCAAAAGGCACAATAGCTCTGAGTGGCATCTAAATCTTTGTTGATATTAGGAACCTGACAAATACGATATAATTTTTCACCCTTGTGCAATGCCAAACTGGCAATTGCCAATTTTAGTAGCTCAGCAGGCTGGAGTCAAATTAGGAGCACTTGTTAATGTTTTTTTTAGAATTCCTAATCTTAGAAATTAGGGAAGAAATTGTGTATCTTGCCTATATGACATAGATGTAACCATTCCTATTTCATTTCATGATGGGCTTCTCCACACAGGATTTTCTTCTTCTCTCTCAACCATCTTTGATTAATAAATAGTAATAGACATTTTATTCAAATAAGAAATGTCTGTCAAAGGAGCTGGAGTTTCTTTGATACCAGTCAACGAATGCCATGCATATAAAGTTGATCAGGAATTGCATATGTGTGAAATACAGCCTTAAAGTAATAAGGACAAAGCCTCTAATTTTTGTTTCTAGATATATATCTGACACTTGCAATTATTGTGAGATGATGAACACCTATTTAATGAGGTTCTTCTGCTGGATTTTTTAAGTGACACTGTAAACTCATTGACGATGCTGATGATTATGATAACCTGTGTCATGCTACAGTATTTTTATTATGTTTTCTGGACTTTCCTTTTCTTCCAATACGTCAAAATATTTAAGAAAGCAGCTGTGAATTTCCTTTTTGTTGATCTGGTGCGCTTTTTCTGGGAGTAGATGTCATTATGCTCATGAAAGTATTCCTCTCAAATGAGAAGCGTGCTTGAGCGTACAGGCAGATGAGGACAGTAGCTATTACCCAGGGAAGGAAAAGCACAAGCAAAGACTTAAATACTCTGACCTATGCTACAGCTGCTGGCTGAGCAACTGGCTCCTTGATGGTCCCGTGTAGTTCCAAAACTCTGTGAATGCCCAGGCAGGAGGAATGGGGAAACTGAGGAGGCCAGGAGATGAACTAAAGAGAAAAGTCAGACTGTAGTATATATGGAAAAACTCTCCTGATCTCTTTCCAGTTGGCAAATTCCTGATAGCTTTTTTTTAAAAATGGTATCTGTAGTTAAATGGTTACATTAAAGGCAGGTATACTGGGAAAAGTCCTTGCCTTTTCGAATAAGTAACAAGAGGAACAGTTGCCAAATTTTGCATTTTAAAGGGAAAACATTTAAGCATTAAATAGTGATTACTGAGGAAAAGCTTCAAACCAAGCTTTCCCTAGGTATTTCTATTTTCTTATTCACAAAATAAGTAAAAAGCCCCATGCATCTTAAGTAATATATCCCAAAAGCTGTCAAGCTATCTATGTAAAACTAGTTTAAATCTAAAGGGACTAGTTAAAAAAAAAACAAACCAAAAAAAACCCTCTGGCAAGCTCCAAATATAATACTACCAGATGTCAAACTCAAGTGTTGGGCTTATTTACCTGGAGAAGAAGGACTTGAGATGCAGGTATAGAATCACAGATTGGTTTAGGTTAGAAATCGTAGGTTGGACCTTTGAGATCATGGAGTGGAACCATTAACCCAGCATTGACACGTTCACCACTAGACCATGTCCCTAAGGTGCCACATGTATACTTTTAAATACCTCCAGGGATGGAGACTCCACCGCTTCCCTGGGCAGCCTCTTTCAATGCTTAACAACCCTTTCTGTAAAGAAATTTTTCTTTATATCCAACCTAGACTTCCCCTGCTGCAACTCAAGATCATTTCCTTTTGTCTATTGCTTGTGACCCAGAGGACTGGCAGGCATATCTCCAGCATTCTGGACTGGTGATATTAAACTCTTTTGTTGTGAAAGGAGGAGATGACCAGATTGGCTATTAAAACTTGTTTTGTTTTCTGAGGAAGCAAAGGTGTTTTCTTGCTCTTCTTTTTTTTTTGTGCTGTGTCAATGTTGGTCGCAATGAAAGACTTGGCTATTGCTTTGTTAATATGTGTGTGGGAAAATGGGCAAGTGCGCAATGTAGCTGCTGAAGGACCTGCTTATCTCAGGTGGTTTCTTTCTCAGTTTTGCCTAAGCTGAGAAACACGTCTTCATAACATTTTCAGTCTCTGTAGCCTTGACAGCCCGGATTCCAAATCTGATCTTTTTTTCTGGCAGTGTGTGATGTTGGAAACTAACCGTGGGAGGGCCACATGCAATCCTCTGAGTTTTGTGATGTGCCCTGTGGCCGTCTGTCTTTTTAAAAAAGAGATACGGCCTTCAGAGACTACAGGTCCCAGCAAGCAGTGCTTCATTTTGATCTGATAAGCAAGTGCTCAGATCTGATGTGTGCTGCATGTCAGGGCGTGCTTGCTGCATGAGCCACACCTCAGCATTTGAGATAAGGGTGGCTGCAGACTGTTCCAGCCAACACAAAGTAGGTGCAGCTTTGTCCAGAAGCTGATTTTTTTGTTGTTTCCTTTTCCTCTGCCCTTCAGTTTTAGGAACTTTTTTAATCTTACACAGCATTGCAACAGGATTCTGGTATATAGCATGATTGCCCATCATCTTGAATATGCTTTTGGTTTCCAGGTTCCCCCAGGTGCTTCCTTTACCTTGTCAGTGACTGCTGCCCTCATATGCTGTTCAGGAGTGGGCAAAACTTCTGAAGTGGCTGATTGTTTCAAGTAAGGGTGTTGTTGCAAGAGATTCAAGCCCATTTTTACTTGCTAAAGAGACCTGGCTCATTCAGGCAAGCTTTGGATAAACAGTCTGAAATGTGGGGTGGTTTATCTGATACAATTTTTTAAAAGTTTGTCCAATATTGGAAGAGACTACCTTACTTTGACATGGACAGCTGAGGAAGGAGCTTTGACACGCCTTTGGGTGAAATTTAGACACTCATTCTGAAATGCCTTCAGATTAAGAGTTCAAAAGCTAACTCTGCTTGGATGCAGTTGAGGATTGGAGCAATTCCTTTCTCCCAGTCTTAGGCTAGATAATTCACAAGATGTTTGGATGTAGCTTACTTCTGTGTAGCAATTCGTTTCTGAGTTCTGTTCTTCAGCTGGGTCTGCATCTGAACAAGTGAAGGCATGATGAGAAGTTCTTTTGGAGTTTCACTGTATCTCAGGCGTTTCTTGGGGAGTGTGCAATTCCTGGGTGACTCTTCAGTTTCTGGTATCTGTTGTAAAATACAAAGCCAAGGTGTCAAGTGCCCTTCACTATTTGTCATCTTTATTTCGTGCTTTGTAGTCTTGTTCAAAGAAAGTTCAGCTGAGTGAAGAGCTTTTCAGATTCTTTAAAAATCCATATAAATATTTCTTAACACCACAAGAGTAGTGGCAGTATCATGTTGATCAAGAGGCCTGTTTGTCCCAGAATTCCATCTCAGTCCATGGTCAATAATGGACTTGTATGGAAAGAGCAAAAATGACATTCTGTGTGAGAAAAGAGCCTCACATTAGAGTGCTTTCTTGCTTAGGAGCTTGAACTTCCTAGGTTAGCATTTGCTTCTGGATCATGGTAACATAGGCGTTCCTGCCAACATATTCTGTCATCCTGCATCCTATATTTGCACTTTTGCACATTTAACATAAAAACAATAGCATTACTACTCGGATTTAGTTCTTTGTGTAGATAGGAGTATGGGTGGCTGAAAAGCTGCACAAAGACAAATTAGATACTGTTAACTCCTTCCTGCTTGATGGTTTGTATATTTTGAAACTTGGCGATAATTCTGAAGGCTGCAGTTTGGTCATGTATTAGCTCTATTTATAATTTTTATTGAAGCCTGAGATCTGGCTTTTATCTCAACTTGATAAATAATGGAACCTTTGGCTAGTAGAGTGAGGATAAATACATACATAAAGAAGAGCAGTTAATGAATAAGTACTTGGTCAACAGAGGTGACAGTGGATAAAGATATCTCTCAAATTCTTAGCACCATAAAACTAAAGCACATTTGGCCTGATCCAACATCTGAAGAATTTAATTTCCATTGATTCCAAAGGAGTGCCTTCTTAGATTGTGTAATATGAATTCTTACCTCTGTATCCTTTTTCTTCCTCCCCCGCCTTTTTTCTCCCCATTTCCTTTATAAGCACAGATAGGTTGTTTGATCTGACTCCCTTCTGCAGCACGTTTTTCTGTAGAAACAGCTTCCTGGAGAGGAGTGGCACCATGGTATACTAGGAAAAGCCTATTGGGTAAAGGTAAGACGATAAAGATTGATCCAGTGCTTTTAAGGGAATAACCAGCTATTGAAAGATGTGTTTTTCCAGAGGGATACTGTAGTAAGGAAAGTCAAAAGGCCTCTGATACTGACTTGGAGAAGTCTTACCAGTTCTCTGCTGTGATTATAGGGCATACGTCTTTTCCTTCCACAAAAAGGCATACTACTTGATTGGTTTTTAACCACAGCAAGCTTTAATTACTTTATACCTGTAAGTAAACGTATCAGACTGCTGCACTGACAAATCTATAATGCAATTTCTGTACAAGCCCCACTTTATCCTGACTTTCTGACAGACATGAGTCTGTTCCCCTAAGGCACTTGAACTGTGCTGTCTTTTCTGCTCCTGGATATCCTCTTGCTCTGTCTGACTCCACCTCAAATATGTCTGTATCGCAGGACCTGGTTTTCCTACAGTTGTCCCCTGGTGCAATTACAGCATGATTAAAATATGCAGTGTGGCTGAGACCTTGATCATGTTCTAACAAGAATATAGCCTTAGACATACAGCCCAGTTACAGCATGGTAACGATGTCACAGAACAACCCTGCTCATCTTGCAGCTTGGGGTGGGGCTTTATGTGCTTTTCCTTGGCAAATTTCTAGTCACACCACTTGCTATCGTTGCATTTCAAATGCCATTATCCCAGGTGCCTAGATCAGCCCCAGGAATGAAATTGCAAATGCCCCTACACAGCTTTTCCAGCTTTTTGCTGCTGTCTGCAACTCTAAAGAAGTAATAGTGTGCTTTGAAGTTTCCTCTTATTTTCAAATCATTAAGTACTCACAGAGTTAAAAACTTGATTCCTAAAAAAAGTGCACATAGGTATTTGTTATATATTTTAGTTCTAGGACCCTAAACTTGCGACCAATCTCTAACTCGTGGTTTTCAAAAAGAACTTTTTCCTTAAAAACAGGCAACCCACTAGCTAAACACTCATAACTTTGTAGTTTGTTCACTTTTGCCCCTTCCTGGGAAGTGTCCAATATTATCCACTGTCAGAGACAGGATCCTGGACCAGATGGATCACTGGTTTGTCTCAGTTGTACACCTTTTATGTGTCGTGCTTAAGTTATGACCCCTGAGACCATTTCACAAGCTATTCCAACTACAGAAGCATTAAACCCCCCCCAAAATCCTCTGACCTTTCTGTGTTCCTCTATTACCACATCTTGTTCCCAGTCTGTGGCAGATGGGATGGGAGAAAAAAAAGCAATTTGCATTAAGTCCTTTTACTTTAACATCTTGGCTCTTCGCATATCCTTGTTTAGCTCTGAAAGAATGGGAGATGGCCCAAAGATGAATGGCAGATAAAAACAGGTCACTGCCTCCTACTGGGAGACTTATCATGGAAAAAAGTCCCTGCACTCCAGATGCCCCTGTGGGGGAGGCATGTTTCCTCATAACGCTTTTAAATGGGTTGCATTGCAACTGTGCTTCCTTCCTACAGAGCTTTGCCACACACAGCCGTAAACATTGGGCCGTGTATACTTGAGAGATTCTCTGTGCCCTGTAGTCACAGCTAGCGGGGACAGCAGTGACTGTCAAATCAATGCTTCCTTGAATTCTCCATGTTTGTAAGCCTTGTCATTCTTCAGGAATCTATAAAGCTCAGAACAATGCCTGCTATGTGGCATGCAAAAAATATACATATTTATTATAATTGTAGGACTTCTTTCTTTTGGGGAAATAGCTTCTGTAGAAAGTGGAATGGGATTTCTCACTCTGAAGATGAGAGATGTTGATAGCAATGTTCTTAACATCAGTTCTTAACAAACAGTGGGTTTGTTTAGAGTTTCAAGTGCCTCGGATTTTCTAGAAAGTTCTGCTCATTCCTGTGCCTGTGCTCTGCCATAGCAGCCTTTGCGACCTGGAGACCTTTCAGCTGTGTGCTCTAGGAAACAAGAGAAGGAATCTTTCATGGAAGCACTGATCAGAATAACGTGCTATTCCATCCCTTCTGGGGCTGATTTCCATGTTTTCTTTGATTTTTTTTGTCATTTGACTTGAAGACAGTCTTCATTTTTGACAAACCTGAGCTGTTCTGCAGAAAGCAGACACTCTCAAGAAGTTGTGCTTAGTCCAAAATCCAGTTGCTTTCAAAGTGATCTCTTACAGAAGGAATTTCTTTTTCTTTTCTTTTCTTTTCTTTTTTTTTTTTTTTAATGTCTGAGTTCTATTCACATGTTTGTTTCTTGGCTGGGATATTTTTTAGCTGGTTTAGTGAGTTGAATCAGCTCTTCCACAAATGAAATGAATACCACAGCAGACACAAAGGGAGTAAGAGTGTATGGCTGGAGCAGGAAAGAGAGGGAATAAGTTGTAAGTTTTTCTATTCTTTGTTTCTAGCTGGAGTGCTTATATAGCTAACCTTTTATTTTCCTATTTTCCTTTTTCAGTTTTTCTTTCTGTTTTATATATTTAGCAAAGGATTTGTGCTTAGTCTCAGGAGGGCTTTGACAGGACTTTCACTGACTTCAGTGCAATAGATGGGATGTCTGAGAGGACTCAGAGCTTTTGGTCAGGAACTGGCTGAGGGGCAGCAAAGTGGAGCAGCCGACACTGAGTATCTGTAGGACCACTAAGCAGAAGTTTGGGTTCGGGTAGCAGTCCTTTGCAGCCCTCAGTTTCCATTCTCTTGATAATGACCAAACAGGTAGTTGGGCTCTGCTACCAGATGTTTCTTGACTTCCACAGATTTTTATAAGCTTTTCCCTGTCCTCAGGGTCCTTTAGAAACAAATAACACTGCCCTACAAGAAGGAAGTTTGGGAGGTCTGATTCAGAAGTGCAGCATCTATGGAAGATCAGAGCAAGTCTAGTTTTTTAGGCTGAAATGTTATGGATTTACATGCCTGCCCAACAGTGAGAACTATGCTACTGTGTAAGATCATAGGCTGTGGGTTTGGCTGCAAGAATCTCTGTCCCTCCTGATACATCCAGTGACAACTGAATGATGCTGGTTTATGAAATCAGGAAGAAGTTGATTTGGTTGGGCTTTAGCAGCCTACACTCAAGGACAGCAATTGAGATTTGACTCTTGTGCAGTGCATGGCAAGCTCCTTGTTTACCTCTTAATGTGTGTGGGCACATATTAAGTTATAACCTAATTGAGAATTCATACTGTATTCCAGGAAGTGACGATTTGCTTCAGCAATTCTGTTTCTCTTTAAGGTGTTGACCAGTACTGTGGAATTTAAAACTATATATCCTGAAGAAGGCATAGAAACATAATTTGAATGCAAACGGTATTAAAGGGCTCACATCCTGCATCCTAGCAGGAATTTGACCAAACAGGGGAAGTATTCATTGAACTAGGAGCAAAGCAATGTCAAGTTGAGGAGGAAATTACTATGGAAATGAGTTTTAAAAGCCTGAGGCAGATGTAGGGAGAGGCACATTGTACAGGAATTTTCCTCATGCTCTCTAGCTTACACGACCTTTCCATTACTTCAACAGCAGCATGTAAGAAATCTTTGGCTTGGAAGACAGTCACTGAATTTCAGCATTTTTGTGCTTTTGCTGTGGTCTGGCTTCCCTACTATGAGGCATTAAAGCCAGCTTCAGCTAGGACTGGGGCATCTGTTCCCATCTGTATCAGAACAGCCTTGCTTGGGCACACCACAGGTCCTTTCAGCCCAGCACTTTGTCTCTCTGTGGTCAGTAATGGATGCTTAGGAGAAAAAGAGAAATATATTGACTGCTTTCCTCCTATACTATTCCAGTGCTTGGTAAAGAGCAGATGACTGGATCAGTAGGTTTAATAGTCCTTAATTTTATTTTCTTTTCTCCCCTATAGATTTGTCGTTTTGTTTTGTTTTTTAAATTGTGCATTTCAAGAATCCCTGTCTTGTGGCAATGAGTTCCACAGCTAACCTGCACAGTGTTAAGAAACCTCTCCCATCTGCCTACTAAGTATAAAGCCCCACCATCTCCATCTTTTAGAGAAATGCCAAATAAACTGCCTATTAATTTCCTTCATGCTTTTAATGATTTGATCTTAAATTATAGATTATGACTTACATCATTTTTTCTACTTAAAGATTTTTGAGCAGTATGCAAGTGGATTTGCTGGCTTACTGCATTGCAGAAATATGGCTGTACAAGAAAAAAGTGGTATTTTTCAGAAAGAGCAGACAGGTCCTCTAGTGTATTCTCACAAATTCTGGAATATTCCTGAGGCGGCAGTGGATTCCTGATACACTCTGGAATGGATCGATTGCAAGTAAAGAAATGTATGGCTTAGGGTAGGAAAGTGGAAAATGTTAATCATATTGGCAATAATTGATGAGAAATGATTGTGTGGGAGAGAAAACCAGGTTGTTAATGTCTAAGTGTATATGTTTACAGATTGTTTGGGAATTAATGGAACTTTAAAGCGCTCCATCCATTCCAATGGCTCCTACATTGAAAGGGAGTAAACTATGATCCCCTCACTTACTTTCATTTTGTTGTTGTAAATAAAGATTAAGAGACTCAAAATTAGGATTTTGTTAAACAGCATGAGAAAGTGAAAATATTTCGAACGGCTTTTTCTTTAATAGACTTGTTTTCATTCAAAACTTTTTGTTAAAATTATTTTGGTCACTCCCAATAGTGGCAGAAATGTGAGTATCTGTTGCAGAATTGCTCATGCTCAGCTGTGTCATTGGGTAGAAATTACATTAATCCGTACAGGTTGACAAGTTTAACAAAACCCGATTTAGACACTGAATTGGGGAAGATAACTCCCAGCTGGAACCTCACATTACATTATCTCAAAATAAAATACTGTTTGAGTAGTCTGGAAGTTTATCACTTGGTTATTTACCTTTGTGGCTATTACTTTAAGAGACAAAATTTATATGTCAAATCTTGGGAACACACATTTATTCAGAATACAGACTGTTCTGTCTTAATATGGAAGTGAGAGCCCATGAATTGGAAAGTCACAAATTTGTGTCCCTTTCCTGTGTCACATGTACTAAAATTATTAATTTACCAGGCTCAATTATGCAGTATTATTATTTTGTATATAAATATTAAGAATAATCTGAGGTCTGATTACACTCCTGTCTGCTGGTATCTATTAATTGATTTTAATGGAAGTTGGTTTGGACTCCAAAACCTGTGAATTCTGCTAATGTTTAGCAGAATGAAGAGAAGAATGTTTACTCTGTTTTCCTTTTACTCAAGCAGGAAGGAATGCATGCATGAATATTCATTTTCCTCTTCTAACTCCCTCTATGTAATGCAATAGTTTTTTCCAACACCTCCTCTCTCCCCCCACCAATAACTTCAGAAACATCTGCATGATGCTTAAGCACAAGAATATTGACTTAAGGAAGGCCAGTGTAATGACCTTTTAATTTAACTTGAAATGCCACTGACCTGTACAGTAGAGCCTGCCTGCCTATTGTGTCAGGATCCCAGGTTCAAGGGAGTCTGAAGAGGTAGGTACCTCTTGGAGAAGTGGCCTGGGCAAATCTGTTGGGCTATCTGGCTGTCAGGTTTGTTTGTGAAATGGAAGTGGGTGCCATGCTGTTCCTTTGTGATCATAATACATGTGGGAGGACTTTACCCTGTTGCTGCTGCTGAGTTAACAGGCTCTAATCAAGAACTCAGAAGGTGCTTGTGAAGATGCCTCCAGGTAAGCAGTTCAGGCAGGAAGAGTTGAGAAGGATGAGGCCAGTTACCTTTTTTAGTCTATTCTGATTTTAGCCAGCTCTTTGGTTTTGGCCCTCATCCCAGGCTCTGCCAGTGTGCAGCCAATGATCTGAACAACTCATAGTGCTGTGCAATGTAAGAACTGATAATGAGTTAATGAGGTCTTGGTGTCTTATCTCAAGTATACTGTATACTTGTTCCCTGAACAGGGTGAATCTGTGTCCCATCACTCTTGTGGCTCATGAAGAACTAACCTGGAAAGACCTGTTAATCGTCATGGTCTGGAAAGATCTGGTTTCCTACATCCCAGTGAACAGGTGTATATAAAACAGAAGGGACATAGGTGGAAAACCATATGCTCTCCTAGAAGATAAAGAAATGAACTGTAGGAATAAGAGTACTCTAAACAGTACTCATTTCCATAAACTGCATATTCTATAAAACTCTAATCCTGTCTGCCAGTTAGTCATCTAGTTTGTGTGGATCCATGGAATGTAGTTAGTGGCAGTTCTCGAAACAAGCCACCCTGTACTTGCCTAAGTGTTTCACAATATAGGAGGCGTGTTGAAGCCTGTCCACGTTCCTTTGCCCTACAGCCAATTACTGCATTTAATTATTCTTTGCCTACGTCTCTGTATATATCTCTCCTCACCATGTGATCATTTTCTCTAGTGAATGCCTTTGTAAACAACAGGTTGATACCATGCAGTGGAAAACTTGCACTGACATCGGTGGCATTCATTGCTTTTGGGCCTGCCCAGCCCCAAGAGCCCTCTTAAAACATGCAAAACTTAACTTTAAGGTACTGGATGTTCTCAGCTCTAGCTGGATTCAGGCAGCGTGTCAGGCCTTTCCCAACAAATGTGCCTGCATGTGAGAATATTGAGAAGCTTTAAATGTACATTAAAAAAGATAAAACTTCTCAAGAAGGAACAAAGCTACTTCCTCTGCAAGCTCCTGTCTTGCACAGGTCTGCAGCCAGCTACAGCTACTGAGGCATAGCAGGAGGAGCCTACAATGAACCAGATTGTAAAGAGGCTGTGGGAGAGATGGCTGGATGGGGTAAGGAGAGTGACAGGTACTCGATAGGCAGTGGGTCTGTGCTAGCCAGTGAGGCCAGCCCTTTTGTGTTACTGTTTTGTTGAAAATCCAATTCTATGTCCTTTTCAAATGTCAGGTAAGAAAGTTCCCATTTCAGTTCTCAGGTTGTCTCAAGGAATCTTGCAGCAGTTTTGAGAATAAGGGGCTAAATTTAACTGACTCATTTTAAAATAAAAAGTAGGAAAAAAAAGAGGAGCTTTTACACAAATTTTATGTGTCTATGAACATAATATTCCAAATAGTTTGGCCTTGCTTTTTGTTTTTTTTATTCTTGTGAGCCCAATGTTATTCAAACCTGGGAATTTTATTCTATCATTTGTACAATTTTTTACATAGTTTTGTGCTCAGAAGGGCTCTCTGTTCTTTTTCACCTACCCACAATCAGCAAATGTCACCTCCAACCTATCTTTCTGTAGTAAACGGATTTGGTCATAAGGACAAGATGGGTCCTGACAGATGGAGCCTATTGGTGCTCCACAAAGATATGTTGGGCTTGTCAGTAGACACTGGAGGACAAGAGCAGCTGCCTTCCTAGGAGACCCCCAGCCTGCAGCCTTTGAGGTATTCCTCTCGCTCGCAAATGAGAACCCTGATGCAGATCTCCTTCCTTGCTCAAAAACCAGAATTGCACTCTGGTTTCTTGCTCTCTGTAACTTTAAGCTTCTGTGTAAAAAAGACTAGGCTTCACATCCTGATTAGAAGGTGAGATTTTAGTAAAATTAGTCTTTTTTCCTGACAAGAAAGCTTGCTGTTCTTCTCCGAAACAGCCCGTTGTTATGGCTGGAGACAGCAGGATGGGTTAATCGTGGCCCCATTTCCTGAGGTCTCCTGCAGTCATGATTTGTGAATGCCTGAGAATACCCCTGCTGAATTCTAATTGTTTGTGGCAGTCGGCACATGATTTCAAGTGTTTGGTCACAGCAGTGTTCGTTTTCTGCTCTTTTAATCTTTGATGGATGTTGCGCCTGGCTTCACTGATGTGGTTCACAACACAGTAGGCAGTGATTTCCTATAAGATGTTTTGTCTCAACTACAGAGGTGTGGAGTCCCTATATGATGGCCAATATTTATTAATGACATCCCAAGGTTTCTAAAGAGAAAGCTCTGCCATAGACCATTAGAATCTAATCTATTCCAAAATGTCAGATGCAGTTAAACAAGAGCTAACTCGATTGCACTGAGACTTTCCTCGTTAGTTCAAACTCAGATTAGAAGACTGATTAAAGGCATTCTCTTTGTAAAGGTTCACTCTTTATCTCTGCAGATATCATTACTGTATAAGACAGGATAAAGCTATCTAAAGGCTCACACAAATGCTAGAGCTGAAAAATATTCGTGTATGTGTACACAGTTATGCAGGCCCATATAAATGCACGTGCATGTTTTTTAAAATGCCCTTAATTAGTAACATGAAAAATGTTAATTTCCAAATAGCGTTGAATTTTGTTGCACCTTTCAGCCTATTAATCTGGTGTTATTATTATAAAAGGTCAAGTTTTCATATCATATGTAAAGCAGTAGGATTAAGATTTTAACAGTAATTTGGTGGTTGCTGGGATACCAAGTATTTTGTTCAGAATACTTGGTATCTGAGGTCATTATGACTAGCCAAATTGCTTCCCGTGATTTAAACCTTGCTCTTTCTGTTCAGTCTAAACTACACGATTGCAATACTGCTGAAATATCCTAGGCTCTTTCTAATGTTTTACCTATAAATAGTATTAAGCTTTGGCATATGCCTTTCAATTTCTCTTGGTGTTCATGTTTGTATATAAGCTCTTAGAAGAAAGGATTGTTGATTCATTACGTGTTTGTGTGGTGCTTACCACAACATGGGTATTTGTATACTTGTGTAACCTAGATAATAAGCTGGTATTATCAAGAAATAAAAACATCCAGAAGGCAAATTACAAAGCTTCCAAATGATTTTTCAAGATGAAGTTCCGAAAAAAATGGGACTTTCAACTCTTATTTTTCAGAATTTTGTGGTTTGCTGCCTTGTGCATGAATCATTTTACAAACACCTTGTAGGCTAACGAGAAATAAACCAAAAATTAAAGAGCTTTAAGAAATTGTATGGAAGTCAGTGTTCTCATAGAAGGGATTTGATTGCTGTTTCCATTCTGGTCAGATTAATAATAACTCAGCCGTGCTGCTGCTGGTTTATGACTTGAGTATGCATATTAGTATGTGAAAGAGAACATAATATTAAGTGGTTATATTGGTCTGGTTATCACTGAACAGATAGTTTGTTTAATTATTGACAATCTT
The DNA here is from genome assembly GCA_013398955.1 of Callaeas wilsoni. NCBI lineage: Eukaryota > Metazoa > Chordata > Aves > Passeriformes > Callaeidae > Callaeas > Callaeas wilsoni. The sequence goes on from VWPU01005865.1 coordinate 61,533, forward strand.
TAGCAGGGAGGCCATGCTCCGAAGGGTGATAAGCATTAGTATCCTGCTTCTGAAGTTAGCTTGTGGACCTTGGGGGAATGTTGATCCTTTATGTGCCAAAGTCAATTTTAATCTTGTTCAACAATAAAAAAAAAAAATCTAGCTGTTCCACTGCAAATACTGCATAGGGTATACCTTGTTTTATAGCTGATGGGCTAGAAGTACTGATTTTTCTTTTCCATGAGTGCCCCTTGCAGAAATAACTGAAGGTGCTCTTTGGGGCTCATGGATTTGATGAATTCTGGAAAACTTTTTGTGCTGATACTTTTTGATGTGGGGTTACAAGAACTGACAAAGATGGCAGCAGGGCTTCTTCGAATGAGGCGTTACAGTAACAAAATATCATAATATTAAGACAAAGCCAGATCATTCTACTACAGAGTTGTCTTCTGACACTTCTAATTGGCTTTGCCAGATTTATCACAGATTTGCTCCTTGTTCCCAGATAGCTTGCAGAAATGATGCAGTTTGCCAAAGATTCTCTTTTCTCTATATTTCAGTGATGGTAGCAATTTAGTTAAACCCAAGGTTTCTGAATCCCAGCCCAGTATTTTTTATGCCCTACTCTGTGTGACTTTCAATAAATCAAGTAACTTCAGCAAACGTATAAAAGAGGAAGAAAATTTCTCAGTTCTCCACCCATACAGTCCTATACACATATACCACATACACATATGGAAGCAGGCACACAGTTTGCAAATGCTGTGTGCCATTTTCCTCTTCCAGAATGTTGAGATTGTGATGACTCTTCTTGAATGAAACAGAATAAATAGTAGCATGGATAGATAGCTGACCAAGGAAAGGAAAGCCTTAGGAACTGTGACCACAGACTTGAGGGGAATAGTTGTGTTGTAATTTCTTTCCCAATTAACAGTTGAAGTCCTTCTTCCAGTGCTGTTTTTCAGGAAATATCTGTGCAGCCAGAGTTTTTTCAGAACATCTACAGCTGTTGATGAGTAGCTAGGCTTGAGAGTGTTTCTGGACATCAGGTGTGGCAGTCTCAGCCTGGTGGTAGATGTGTCAGCTGGATCCTGTAGAGCCTCTACTAGTGGCAGTCTCTGCAAGGCAGTACCTTTGCTTTTTCCTCCATGCCCTTCCAGACCCTCAGAGTGCACTTCCAAAATATCAACCTATGCCTCTTTTAAATCTTAAGACCATCTTACTGCAATATTATCTCCAGAAAGTGACTACAGAGAGGCTCTAACAAACAAGCAAATATGTTGACCATTTCAAATCACTGTGAAGCATCCTTAGCTCTACTCTGCTGCTTTACCTTAATGCAGGAATAAGAAATCACAGGTCTAGTTAAATTTGTCCCTTTATCTGATCTCCAAGGTTGGTTGATTTCCAAGGGATAATACCATCACAGTTTGGAAATACCTGAGTGAAGTGCTATAATGTCAAGATAGAATCTCCCTAGTCTCCTCCCCAAAGAATAAAGGATTGAGTCAGGACATTAAGGCATTGCCAAAATCCTCAGCTGCCCCAGCTCACTAGAGCTAGATTGCTAGGCAGCAGCAAAGTAAGTTGTGCTGGGAATGGTTCAACCACTTAATTCCAGGATTAAGGCACTACAAAGGTAGCATTAAGTCATATTTGTGCATGATTCTTCCTGTGTCATGAGAAAGTGGACAGAGCTCACCATCGGGCCTGCTGTACTACTTGTAGGCTGTATAATGTCTTATCAACCGATGTCAGTGCCCTCACGCAGCCGGATACCCAGTTCATGCAGTAGAGTACAGATGAAGAGAAAACGTTTTGTCTTTGTTATCTCCTGTAGAGACTGTTGGTACAGACTGATGTAAAATCTTTGACTTTTAATGTGAAGACAGAGTCATAGAAAAACAAAATTAACAACTACTAGGAAATGACTGGAAGGCAAACCAACCTGTGGTTGGCTTTTAAACTGTTTGGTCAGCTCTGGCATGTCTCTCAATGTAAAAGAAGTAGTATTTAAGCAGTTGTAGGAGTACAAAAATATGTGATGCTGGATGTGGATCCTTGTTACTTGATGTGCATCTTAATTTGTTAATATCCTGTGTCGTCAGGAATATCACACAGCAGTGACTTGCTTAGTTTCAGAATTTACTGTCATAGACATCTGTGAATGTATCTGTGGGTGTATACATATAGCAAGAGATCAAGATGCAGGATGTTGAAAAAAAAATCTTGCCTCAAGTTTGGGATGAACTCATTATATCACTAATGGTGGAGCCAAGAATGAGCTAAGCAAAATCTTCCCAGACAAATGTCAGTAGCAGCTCTACAATATCTCATACCATCAGAGATTAATGGATAATTCTCCTCCTCTTAAAAAGCCTCATTGTGCTTTTTACCTTTTTTTTTTTTAAGCAGAGTTGCTGCATTGCAGAAAAAAGTCATGTCATTGGCAAGAGTGTAGGTTATTAGTTTTAATAGCAATGAGTTATGCAGAATACAAAATGCTATTATGTAATCGCTTTGGTTATTATACCATGACTTGAGGAATATGGGAGCCAGTGCAATGATGAATATCATGTAGGATGGCTGACACTTTCTAGTCCAAGGAAAAAAACATCCAAACCCCTGGCTAGTTAGCATGAAAACTTCTTCCACTTGAGTAGAAGTAGAGAAGCTTTTTTCCTCATCAGGGTTTGTAGACATGAAATCCACACATGAAGTGGCTTGGTTGATGCTGATGGCAAAATTCCAGTAGACTTTGTAAAGAACCAAAGTCTGGCTCTACACGGACTTCAAAGAAAGCAACTCTCCACATGTCAAGGTGTTTGAGAAATAGTCAGAGACCAGGTTGGCACCATTTAAAACCTCAGCACAGGCACAGGTTTAATCATGACAAATTGACTATAGCTGGAGAGAGAGGAAGATGATACTAAAGAATATGTTCGAATATCAGGTTAATTTTATTAGGAGCTTGCTAACAGGCACCATCAGCGAACAGCGGTAGTCATTTTGAGGTTTCATGGAGTCACTGTGTAGTTAACAGCTAGAGGAACAGGAACCAGAATCTGTGGTTTCTTACCTGCTCTCCTCTGTATGCCTGGGTGGCTCTTGTCAAGTCTTGGAGGGTGTGTAGCTCCAGCTGTAGTGTTCTTCTATGCCGGTAGCCCTGCAGGCCCATTTGCCTACCTCCCTATTTCCATGAAGGCTCAGAGTACAGAATGTGTCCCCATTCTCCTACTGTCCATTTCTGGAAGGGACAGGCCCAAGCAGTCCTTCATGATGTGCTTTGCATTTGAAGTCTTGCTAAAATGGGAGTAACTTTCATGAGCTTTCCAGCTGAAATAATCCTGAAGCAGAGAAGGGATAAAGTAGCGTAGACATTGGAGATGAAAAACAAAACCTTTAATCAGTTTGGAGTTTGTCAATTTGTGGCTTATTAACTACATGGGAAATTATTTCCTTACATGTTTTCTCCATTGTGGCTTTGCCTGCTGTCATCAGCAAATCTATCAAATGAAACTTTTATCTGTGCCTAAGAGTTGCTGTGCTGCACAGCTAGGACCTGGGATGTGGTGTTCTCCAACAGACCAGCTACAGCAGGAAGTACTGAAAAGTGAGAGTTCAGGCTGTGAATTAGTCATCAAGATTTTGCCCACTTTTAATCTGGCAGCATGATACATTACCTCAATGGGGACTTTCATCGGCTTCTTCTCAACTGCAAGAAGGTTTTATTGCTTAGGTCCAGACAAGTCTTGCCCTGGCAAAGCTGTGATAAGCATTTGCCCAGGGCAGCAGATGCATTGGGCAGTGACTGTAAGCATGCAGTGTGCTTTGCCTAAAACCAGACCTGTGTAAAGACAGGCTGCTGCTGCTTCTGCCACCAGAATGAAGTCTCACTTGACAGTGGCAGTTGTGGCTTTTTTCCTCCTTTTATCCTAGTGACAACAGGAGCAGCAAGACTATATCTGCAGAGCTTTCTCTTCCTTCACTTCCCAGCTCTTCCCTATGCATCTCTTCCTGCAGCCACAGCAGCCCTTCAACACTGGGAGCAACCTGTTTTGCCTGCAGTGCTGAGGAGCAGGTGGAACAATTCTGAACCCAGTGTTCTGGATTTATAGATTTACAAAGTATGGCTAATTTGAAATGTTTCAGGGATACTTCATAGTTTTTATCTGTGGTCCAGTGTGTCTGATTGGCTATGGAATACGCAAATTGAAACAAATGTACTTTTAAAATACCTCTGACTGGATCTGAGAAGTGCCCGGGCAATACTGAACACGTAAAACACTTGGAAGTGTTCTACGTGCAAGGAGTATGTGTAGTACATTGCTAACAAATGTGACAAAGATGTCTATTAATAAGCATGCAAGCTAGAGCCATCTCCACACCTGTATTCAATACGGTTTGTATCACTTTGGTTCCTCAACACTGTGGGTCAAAGTCTGGGGTACTGGTGTTGGTTTGTTGCATCTCATTCATGACCACTATTACTCTGAAACATGTTCTTTTTTCATGATTGAGAACTTAATGAATTTGGTATGTAGTAGTATAGAGATTAAATGTCTTAGGAATAAAAACCAGTTGTAGCTTGTTATTTCTCTCAGTTTAAAATGTTTTCCCCTTTGCCTTTTCTGTTTGTATAATTGCTCTCTCTTTAGAACAGGGGATGTACCATGAACAGAAACATGACTCCAACCTCAGGTGGGACAGGTAGTTTCTATACTAGAGAGATGGGAACTGTGTTATTGTAGCATTTGAACCAGTCCACAGTTCTTTTATGCTGTATCCTTTGTGAATACGTAAATCTGACCCTTCCTAGCTCAAGAAATTTTTCTCTTCCTTACATAAGCCTTTAGCCATCAACAGCAGAGAGATTAATTGCATGATAAAGAGGGATTTGCTGTAAAATGGTCTTAATATGGGGACTATAAAAACCCAAGGGGTTCCCTTAGAAACTCTAGCATGCTTTGTTGTAGGAAAGGCAGCAACAGACAACATCTCTGACAGATTGTGTTATCTTAGCTGTGAGAGTCCATCCCAGCCTGAGATGCATCTCCATGCACTCAGGTTGGAGGGATGGTGGCCCTAGGGAGGGTACAGATAAAACAGAGGCTTTGAGACTGTTGTGCGTTGGTATTGCCTTGGATGAGGTGGCCCGAGAAGTGCTCTGGTAGATCAGTTGTCCCAGACCAAAGAGAAAACTGTGATACACACATACAACATTTCCCTAGGGAAACTCTCTGGTACCTTGAATGCAATGAAGGCAGGGGATTCCAAATTATTCTCATAACTGGAGTGCTCACATACTTTCTTTGATTTAAAGTTAGAGTATCATATTCTGGCTCCCGATGACCAAAAGTTACATTTTAGAAGAGCTGTTCTGATAGCAATGCTAAACAGGGTGAACAGTCATGATTATTGTGAGAGGTAGAGCAGAGATTCACAATCCGCCTCAAGGCAGGATGAAAAATACACAAAGCTGATGCTTTCTTCCTAGTCCCTCTGGCTCTAGTAGAACTGCAGTGCTGAAGCTGGGAGGGAAGTTTGGGATAAATTTTGATCTGCATCCTACAGGCTTTTTCAGTTTTTCTGTGTACCTGGATCAAAATATGATTATTTCAGAAATAATTCTGAAGACACAGTGAGTCAGGTTAGGGTTGCTGCAGTGTGCTTTCAGTGTGAACTCACAGGAAAAAGCTCTGTCTGTGGCTCTAATGTATTCAGTTTTTATGGCACCACTGAAGTGCTTCATATAAATAAGTCTCTATTTTAGGCACTGTGAAATTGATGGAATGCCTTGTTCAAAGAAAGCATTATTTTAAATCACTATAACAGATGTAGATTCAAAAAAATACACAAATCCTAGAACTAGCAGGTTTACCCATTCATCTGACATCTAACAACACAGAGACAATAATTTTCCTTTTAAAATCTATTTTTTGTGTTTTGCCTTCCGAAACAGCAGTTTTAAGATGTTCCAGTTTTAGCTACAGCAGACATAAATCTCTCTCATTATATTATGCCATTAGTTACTATATTTTGATTTTCATTACAGAGAAGGTACTGTAAAATAATTTGTCATTCTATTATTTCAACACAAGTCAACATTCTGAAATTGAAAATATTTAATCTCTGAGAGCTACTATGGAGAATTTTCTAACAGCAACTCACCTCTGGTTCCTAAGGCACTTTCAATTTCTCCTGGTCTGTTTTTCAACACCTACCCAGTGCCAGATCTTAGCAGGGAGAGATTAGGCATTGAGCCTGAGTGCTCAGATTCTTTGTTCAGAAATACACTAATTCATACTTCTGTGTCTTGCTAGCACACAGCTCCAAATAGCAGAAAAGCCAGGCTAGCATCCTGGGTTTTTGAAAAGTGTGATGCTGTTGGTTACTTTTCCCCCTCCTGTCTATCCTGTGTACTTCTTGTTCTCTCTATTCTGGTTGTTTTAACATCTTAGGATCTGTGAGCCACCACCACCCTCCTCATTGTGGTCAGGGGTTGTTTCTCCATTGCTATGATGTTAAACAGAAATTGGGATCCTCATATCAGCTAGGGAGAATACAAGCAAGCACATTAATACTCCAAAGACCAGAGTCAGGGAATGCCCTGAGGTAAATCCCCCAATGTGACCAAATAACATCATTCTTTCCAAGCTGCTTTATTGTATTTTCTTTATGACACCTTCCAAATTTCATTATTATCTGAGAATGGAGAAAAACAGAACTGGAAGAGTCAAATTTTGGGGATTGTTTTGTAGAAGACTTATGCTGTTTGGGTTTGTGTAGGTCTTTAATGACTGAATGACTTTCTCTCTGATTGTTAACTGTTTTCTTGCAGAAATTTAGCATAGGAACATTTCAAAATTCCTAGGTAATTGCAAAGAGTCCCAGCATCCCTGTTATGTTCCTGACCCTTGTGATAGACTTTGTGCTCTTTATCCCCCATACCAGCACTGAGATGGAAGAACCTGTTCAGGTATTTACCTTTTCAGTGCTCAGGTGTGTGATTCTTTGCCCTTTTTCTACTTCATTCAAAGGATCATGTTTATCTTTCCTTAGTTTTCTCACCAAGTTACTCTACTTGCTTTGAGAGTTTTTAGTAGGAACAAGACGGGTGGGTGCTGTTGCTCAGTGCTATCATGCTCTGCTTTCAGAAGTGGGATGTGAACACAGTGAGCAGCACTTCTGCCTGGCCTTGAAACCAGGAAAGTCTGTCAGCTGCACTTCAGCATCGTCTTGTGGAAGTGCCCCCTGCTGCCATGTACAAAGACTTACAGCAGATTACAACACTGCAACTTTTAACTGTATTTCTTACAGTGTCTTTCATTCTACATGTGCTCAAAGTGCTTTACAATATACAAACAGCAATAGAAAATGTACAAAACAAATACGTCTTCAAACAGAGGAGCTGCTTTCTTCAGATGGCAAAAATGACACTTTTCCACAACTGAACAGCAATGGAAATGAGCCTGTACTGGCAGAGGCTTTCTAAATTCTCCCCAGCTTAAGAGAACTTAATTCCAACCAAGATTGTTCTTCATGACTTTATAATGAGTTGAACCAAACATAAATTAAGAAAATAGAGATTTAGGTGGGAATATCAATCTAAATTTACTCCCAAAGCCTGTTGTTGATTCTCTGCTTTTCTTTAGCTATTTTTCTCCAGCACCCTATCACACAGTTTTTAAGCAGTGCTTAATTACATTTTGTTAATGTGTGAAGGGGCTGTATTGGTAATTGATTTTTATGATTGTCAGTTGTATTTGCGAGCACTGTTAGTTTATGTCATAAAAGGACATATTTTACAACTAAAAATTCGGCACTTTTAAGTGCTACAGCTGATCAGCTGATCTGTTTTAAATGGCATTAAAAGAAGTGTGTGTAAATTCAGAACAATGTATTATTGAAATAACTTGTCCAGTCTTGTAGCTATGAAAAGCATGCATTCTCAGCGAGTATCAGAGTATATCTCATTGAGACAGTGGTTGTAATGAGAGGTTTGTTTTGGAAAAAACAATGAGTTTACTCAAAGTAGGACCCGATGCTCATCTAAGTGAAGGTTGGCTTAAGAGCAAAGGAGGAAAAAATTTGAACAAAGAAAACAGAGGTAGGTTCTGAGGAAGGAAATGGAAAATATTGCCAGTGCCAAGGAGAGGATGAGGGCATTGGGAACTCTGGGGATGCTGGGCATGGAGAAAAAGAAAGACTGAGGCATGAGTGGGCAGGGCAAGGGAGTGAGGATGGACTTGTTGCAGCAGTTGGTCAGAGGGCTGGTGGCTCTGGACTGGCTACAGAGTCTGAGTATTGAACACAGGGATTCTATGCCTTGTTTGGGGTCCAAGTACAGTTGTTCAGAGCAGCATTCAGCTCCCTCAGTCCATGAAACTCTCATTTCTTCCCACTGTGTTGAGAAACAAACTGTACATGTTCCACTTATGGCAAAACAGATGCATGACAGTCCTAAAGGCCACTGTCACTTTTGTCCTGGAGCAGGTGTAATCTTTGCACTGAGTCTTGGATCCTTATGTCATCTGAGACATAATGTCTCGATGCATATGGGACGGAAGAAAATACATTTTGAAAATGCTGTTATTACATCTTGCACTTCATTTCTTGAAGTCTTCAGTTTGTAAATTCAGTCAAGTTCCTCTAACATGGCAGCATGAGTGTGTGCATAAATGTAAGGAATACATATGTTTTAGGGTGATTATCTTTGGTGAGGAGAGGGACAGCAATAGCCAGTGTTAAATACCACCCTTCAGCATGGTAGCTTCAGTACATCTGTACCTCTTTGTGGTGCAGAGATTGGATTATTAGCCTCTGTAACAGCACCATCTTGCACTGCAGTTCTGTTTGCTCTTGCAAACTGAGCAGGATCACATCTGCATAGGATCTTTGATGGGGGCTCTGCAGAGGTCGCTGACCTGCCGTGGAACCATGTTTGTTCAGTAAGCAATGCTTTCATATTGGTGCCCCACTAAGCCAGCACACCACAATGGCTTCCTTTGCCACCATGCAGTGTTTAGCTGTGTATGTAAGTTTTAGGCTCAAAATACAAAGCACAGACGCCGACTGGTTTTGATTGCTAGAAATTTTGTATGGAACTAGTTAGAAAACCGGGCTGTTCGCCCTCATATATTGCCAAAGTTGTTTAGATAGCTCTGCTCTGCTTAGAAATCTCTTCCAGTTCTTCACTTATTCAGTGCTAACCTGAGCTGAGCTGCAGTGTCGTTTTTTATGTGTTACGCAAGAACCTTCATAAAGAAGCAGTTGTGTCCTGCTTGAGACGGGGGCTCTACAGAAGGAAGGACTGCAGTAAGCCTGGCATGTGTTGTATCTGCAGATTAAACCCAGAAGTTAATTTGTAAGCAGCCAGGCAGCCCCTCTTCACGGCAACATAGTAACTAATGAAGGGTCTCAGGGCCAAGCCCACAGTGGACCCTCAAGTAAATCACTGCAGAATCCAGGGAGGCAAGAACACGGGGTATATTTTTCAGCATTGTATTTTGATGTAGGTGCATTCTCCTAGCCCTTCAGCTGTGCACTATAGCCATGCAATAGCTGCTAGTTGGGACTCCAGGAGTGAATGGTGTCATCTTGATAGTGTGATGCTCTGCCTGTTAAGATGGCAAATGGACACATGGGAACCCAACTTTCCAGCATCACCAAGCTGGGCTGGAATTGGCATGGGAGCTGTGTGAAGATATTAAATCAGCTTTGCACTTCACCAGATTTGCACTTTGCCAATTCCCTAGAATAAATTTGAGGGGCCCAAGGTTTATTGTCCCTTATGTTCAGATTGTTAGGACTCACACTGGGACTTTATGGCCACTTAAGCATTATAATGGTATTGCTATGTCCTTTCCCCTCAGGCCTTCTGCACTGTGGGAGAGGCATAAAAAGGCGGTGGTACACTGGACCCCAACTCAGAGCTCACTAGGTGGCTGGTATTACCACAGGATATAAATAGGCTGGAATGGAGACTGAGGGGGAGCTCAGTATAATACTGCCAGCGTTACTTGCTCAACACAGTTACCAGCTCTGTGGGATCAAAGCAGTCACACAGCCAGTACGGGTTGCGCAGGAATGGAGGGGCTTTCACTCAGGCTGTGGAGTGGGGAATGACTTTTCATGCTTAGGAACCTGTGCTGGATTCAAACTGGAAGCCTGAAGATGAAAATGTTTGGGGCCAGGCCTTGTCCTGCAAGAACTACCCAGGCTTCCACATGTTCTGCTTCAAAAGAGAGCAGGCAGGCTCTTGTGTTCAAAAAAAGTTTTGGTTACAGCCCCTTGTTAGTTTAATTTTAGTTCTTATGAATTGACATATGGCAGGCATGATTTTTAATTAGAGCTTTAGCTGCGTTTTACTGGTAGGGTTGCAGAGCACTGTGGAATTTACACTAGGAAAAAAATGCTCTGTCGGTAGAGTACAAGGCTGTTTAGTAATCAGAGTGGAAAGTTAACTTTGAAACAAATTGGCAACTGATCAGATAAAATTCAAATCGGTAACATTTGTGTTGGAAACCAGCTCAGATCTGGGAAAAATGGAATCTAAGCTATTCTTTTCCTCTTGCAGAGGAACTGACCAGTGAACACACTGTGTGCACACCAAACTTCATTGTAACACTCCCTACAAAACCAAAATTAATACTTTTATAGGGTTATCTGAGCACTTATCTGATTTCTTTTCACATTAGTGTAAAACTAAGTGTTGCTTTGAAGAGAAGTTTCCTTACATACTTTACAAAACAAACAAACGTCTTTTGCCAGTCGAAAACTAAAGGTCAAAAGTTTCCCCCGTTTGTTTTTCTTCTGAATCAACAGGGTGTTAGAGAGAAATATCAGGAGATGTTTTGCTCCTTTGCATTTGTAACAGATTCCCATCTTCCCAGTTCATTGTGTGAACTATTTCAGGTACTGAAAGAGTTAATGGTGTGTTCAGGGCTCAACCAGCAAATGCATTTAAAGCTCAGTCCAGCACTCACATGGTTTGTATTCTTGCTCTGCTGGAGTGGTGTGTTCATGGCATCTGGTTCCCTGGCAACAGCTTTCATTGGCTCAATCAAAGCCTTTTCTTCTTAAGAAAGCTCCCACTGTGACACCCTACCACCACCACTAATCACCATCTTAACTGAGTGTTTAAGATGCAGCTGGTATGAAAAATAATGCTTGTGCATGTGAGAAGATTAAGAGGCTACCTTGCATAGTACACCTGCCCTGGAGAGTGCTCTTACTCCTGGCTGTTGGGTGTACTTGAGGCATCTGCTTTCCCACTGGTATTGTTGAGGCACCAATACTCCAAGAGTTTGCTTAGAAATAATCTTTTGTTAGGCAGAAATCCATAAACCTTTGTGTCTTGTGAATAGTCATTTCCTCTTTGGGGCTGAGATGGTGTTTGGGCCTCTGTGCTATTGACAAGGGGAAGAAGTGGGATGTACAAAAGGGGGTGTACAAAAAAAAAATCCATATTGTTGAAGCTGTCTTCCTTGACAAGGAGGAAGCAGGAAGAAGTCTCCCAACATGCGAACTGGAGGACAGTGTCAGCAAAGAATTCATGTTAAGCTTCCTCCAGCATTACATATGTTGGGGTTTCTGAGAATTCAGAGTTTGCATAAAAGCTGAGAAAATCTCTAGCAGTCTCTGCTTGTATCTCACAGAATCTGGGGTACAGAGCGATCAACAAGCTCAAGCATTCTTGTGCTTGGGAGTCACGCTTCCACTGTTAGAAATGTTGCCCTCATGATGAAATGGCTGTTAGAAATGAAGTCCTGATTGGCTTGGCAGCTGATAGCAATTCTTTCCTTATATTCCTAGTCTTGGAGATCATGTTGAAGGATGCTCTGTGACCATCGGAGGCCATTGCACTCCACGGGAATGATGCAGCTGGAGCAGAGATGTAGGTGAGGGTAAGCACAAGGAGAGACAGTGTGTGCATTGTAATCCGTGTGCTACAGTGGTTACTTGTTTACCAGACAAAGCACACAGGCCAGACAACCCCCTCCTTTGCTTATCTCTGTGCTATTGGGCAGGAGAGTGAACAGGGATTTAAGAATGTGGGCTGGAGAGCAGACATCTTCAGCAGCATGGCTTTAGTCATGAAATACCGTGCCAGAGAATATTACACTGATTCTGTGTCTGCTTTGGTTAGGTTTTAAGGTAAATGGCAGTCTCCTGATAGAGCACTTCACTGTTTTAAAACATCCCTTGTTTAAAAACAATAAGTGAACATTTGAAGCTTGGAAGAGGGAAGAAGGAAGCTTTGTCTTGTGAGACACTGTGCTGTATTTGGCATAGAGAGACTGAGGCAATATGTGCCTGAGAAAGGAGATACGGAGGACAGACTTGTGGTTAAGCTACTATATTGAGGCTTGGAATTTGGGTGTAGCCTCCACCTCTGTGTGGCCTTGGGAAAGTCTGGGCATAGGCAAAACAGACATTTACCAAGGGCAGGCAAACCAGAAGTGAAGCTGTGGTGACTCCTCTGGCTGTGGCAGAGCCCAGGGGAGCTGCCTTGGTAGCTGCTGCTGCCAGAGCGAAGCAGAGCCGGCAGGGTAACGCCTGGCTGCTGTAGCCCTTTCATCTTTTCAAAGGCAGCTGGAGCAGCAAGTGCAACTGAGCAAGGCTCAGTCCCCAGCTCTCATTCCCATCTCTGCCCTAACCTTTCCCTGTGGCTGAAATGCTCTGGCGATGTAACTGTGAGAGCAGAGCTATCGTGATTTGAGTCGGAGTGAGGGGACGTGTAAGTCTCTAGTCAATCTCCAGCACTGGTTAATTACAGATGCCAGAGAAGAGTAATAACAGCAAGGCTAGGATGAGTGTTCTCCAAAATTCACTCTGCAACACAAACAATTAATTTCTGAGCCAGCACTGCGTCTTTGTATTAATAGATTTTCTGAGATTGTGTCTAAGTATTTTGTGAGCCTAGCACTAGGCTGACACTAGCCCCTTATACTGAGACAGCAAAACTCACACAGAGGAGAAGCCCAGAGCTTGTTCTGTCTTGACTTCCAAGTGTCCAATTCACCCTCAGTCCAACTCCAGAGTCTTTCTTGGGGTACCTTCACTTTCTGTGTCTTCCCTGCTGCAGCCCAAGTATCCTGATTCCCCCAGATACCATAGTAGTACAGGCAGGGGACTGGAATGCAGTAACATCACACAGGCCCAGCTATGGGACCAACAGAGTGCAATAGCTGCATGATTTGCAAAGTGGGAATAATTCTTGCTTTGTTCAGCACACTCTTAAAAAGATAAATCCTAATATATGAGAGATATTTAGTAACTACATGGCTAAAAGCTTCCTTAAAAAGCCTATGCATGTTTTTAAACATCAAATATATATTAAAGGAAGAAATTCAAAAGCTGAAATTAGAAATCACAGCAGCAAAGAATAACATTCTGAACATGGTAAGCCTGTTTTCTTCAGTCATTTGTAACCATTAATTAAATTTATTTAAACTTATTAACAGATGTTCAGTAAAAAAGGAGACCATGGCAGGTATTAGAACTGTAAAACAACCTGCTTTGAACATTAAATGTCTGATTTGGTACATTTGCTTTAGAGACCGAATGTGGGGTGTGTTGTTGCTTCCTCCTTCTCGGAGTGTTTCCAAAGACCAGGGAAGTGCATGTATATGTGTGAGGAGATACACTTTTTCTGCTGCACTGACAATCTTGATCTTTTGGCTAATTTATGGGCCTCAAGGCAGACAATGAAAATGTGACTTCAGAGGGGTAATTGGTAGATTTCACTGCTCCGGTGAAACTCAGATTCGCTTTGGTTTAGATATGATTTCAGAAAACATTATTTATTTGTAGTGGTTTACCATGAGCTCTGGAACAAAGGAGTTTTGGGAATCACCTTCGGATATAAAGGGACAGGGAACTTCCATTGCTTAGGGGTTTTCACAAGTTTCCACTGGCCACACAAATGGGTAGCTGAAAATATGTAAACTTGGCAAAGTGCAGAGGGAACGAGACCAGTGTGTTGTCTCAGTCCTCCCCTTCACATAAACTGAGCAGGTACTTCTGTGAAGAAATCTGAGGCCTTTCCTTTCACACAGCAAGATATGCATTTAAATAAGATAAAAGGTTCTTGATTTGCACATAGAAGGTATTCAAGTATACAGAACACACTATAAAGATTATGATTGAAGGGAGTTTGTTTTGTTCCCTAATTCACTAGGTAAAATTATTTTCATGTAGAGTTTGTGTTATTTTATTTCCTACTTTTTAGATTATCAGAGTGCTCTCAAGAAGCCTTCCCTTCTAATCACAGTCTGTACACATGTGCTTAATTATGTTATCACACTGTCTAGTGGATAAACAGCACAACTTTTTGTTTTCCCAGAAGAAGAGATCAGAGGGATAAGCATGAGGTGCACACACAACTGCAAACTGTTGAAAGGATGTAAATGCTGGCCCTCTGCACAGGACTGAATTTCACCCTAAGTAAACCTAGAACAGGGTCATATAATATATTGGTCTGGAGTCACAGTAGTAGATTTATGTTATGCCAGTGAATAGGGCTGTGTCTCTGGCACTGCTGCCTAACCTCTTGCAGAAGTTGTGTGGTGTGAATAAAGGCCAGAAGCCTGTTGTAAAAATGATGATTTAGGTGGTTGATTGGGACTCTAGAGAGCTGGTTGCTTTTCCTGCCTCTTTTCTACTTTTCTTTAGAAGGTAACTCAGTCTTGCTCTTTAAACTAGGGATAATATTTCCTCACCTCACAGGGACATTTTGGGAATAAATGTGTTAACTAGTGCAAAGCACTCAGGGCTCTGGGTCTGAACAGCAGAGAGGAAACAGCATAGAATGGAAAAGTATCATTGTTCATGCAGTGCTGCGATAGTTTGTAGGAGATGAAGCCAGAGCCCCACGCTGAAGAGCTGAGATTAAAAAGAATATTGAAGAGCTGCTTTGTATGCAGAGCATTGTCAGGCCTGTGCCTGGAGTGAAGCAGAGCTCTTGCCAAAAAAATGAATGTGGGGGCAGTACCTGGTCAGAGACTGAAACAGTATATTATACTGTACAACCCTGAGGCAGAAGAAGGTTACATTAGGCAACCTTTGCTTTGCTGTTTCATGATACTTGAGAGCTTTGCTTTTCAGCCTTTCATTGTTTAGTTTTAAACAACATAGTTTTTAGCATGGAACTGATGATACAGATCTTACAGTGCACCTGGAGCTTTACAGGAAAGTGTGCAGATAAGGTCTCAACCCCTTGAATCTTAGAGACTGGGGCCTTTTTCTTCTCTCACAGACCTCATTAGATTAAGTAATCTAAGGAATTCTGGTTTTACAGCAGTGACCTATAATTCAGCTCTGGTTTAGGCATAAATCTGCAATATGCTTCCATGGAGTTTCAAACTGCAGAAATGCTTTTTTTTTTGGTTGTTGTTTCTCTGCATACCTTCATCCTGTACAACCTTTCACCCAGCAGGGATTCTATGACCTTTTTACTGACTGGCACCTACCAAATTATCAATGAGCAGAAATAGGATTACCAGTCCTACTCTTAAAACTTCTAGTATGTGTCTTTGTAAAGTCCACCACATCACTACGTTGTATCCTAGTAGTGAAACAAAGCCAATTTCCTCCTCAGTCCTTGGGCAAAGATAAGTGCTTTAACTTTGTGCACAGAAAAAAAAACTCACCCTTTATTTTTTTTTAAGGAAGATTTTATATTATCTAAAACCTCTTTACTTTGAGACACTCTCCAGGTGTCTGATTTTTTTTTTTTAAATTTTTAAAACATTTCCTTTCCAGAATATCCAGCCTGCTGTAAAGAAAGCATATTTCAGTCCCAGCAACTTTATTTATGAGCACATCATCAGCTTCACACAGGAATACTTAATAAACCCACAAGCACTTCAGAACAGCTAAGCCCTGCTCACTGCTCAGCAGTGTATAGACAAGCCAGGAGAAGCAATAGGGCTGTAGCACACTAGATCACGAATGGGGAGCTGCACTAGGGAATGGACTTGGTGGCCTCTAGAACTGGACATCATGCTGGAACTTTTCCATCCAGCACTTTAGAAAACAGCAGGAATCAATGCTTTCACACTAGGAAGCAATTAAAGAAACCCAAATTATTACCATTTGAATAAACAGTTTTTCCTTTTTCACCCTCACAGAAGCTTGTTACGATGAACTAAAAGCCAGAACTAATTAAATGATCTGATCACACAAATCATATCAGAAGTGTTTCATCTGGTTTAATTAATTCTTGCCAGAAATCACTGCTACTTTTAACACATGCTGAATGATTTTTTTATTAATTTTTTTAACAGTTTCCATTTATATCTGTTTCCAGTACTGCTGGGATTCTCCCTTCCTGCAGATAAAGTGGGAGTGTTTACAGAGGCGCTTACTGCCAGGGAGTTTTTTAACCCTAGAGACAGACAGTATGGCAAATACCTTATAGGTCAGGAAAAGGGACGTTTACATCTGCATCTGAGGGGCTTTTTTAGCTACAAAAGGAGACAAATAAGATATCTGCTCTTTAGTCCACCCTCCTGGTTAACTCTTAGATTGCTGGTGACAAATGTTCTGATGAGAATGCAGTGGTTATCACTAGGAAGAGGACAAGGCAGCTCTGTCAAACACTGTGCAGACTCCAGTAGTCTTTTTCTCCCAGCACATGACATGTGGACAGGTTATGTTGGTCATTACTAGCCAACTCGACCACAGGGCATTTCTTTGTCAAGCAAAACAGGCCTTAGCCTGATTTCCTGAACCAGGCAGCATATGTTTGCACCTGGGGCTTGGGATCAAGGTTTGAAAGCGTTCAGGTCTAAACCTAGGGTCCACAGCCTTGCAAACTCATCCCTGAGTCAGGAGAGGGTTTCTGAGGAACATGAGCATGATTTTGTCTGCTGTAGGACAGCTTCTGTGTTTTGGCTTTTGGTAAATGTTAATGGAAAAGGCTCTTCCTTATGAGGTCTTTTGGAGAAAAACAAACTGCAGGAATATGCATGTATTCAGAGACTGGGTCTCTGAGACTAGAGGTTTGGATTCAAGACAGTTCTGTGATGCACCTCTTGATCTCACACTACTGTACTACTAGTAGTACATGCTTGTGTCCACACAAGGGTGGGAAGAGCCCCGTGTTTATCTTTGTAGTTTTTATTTCTCAACTGGTAATGCATTTATTGCTCAGACAAAACTTTAAATCAAGGGGTTGTAAGAAAAAGTCCTCACATGCTGCAGATGTGCAGTAATTGTAGTACTAGGATTTGCCCTTCAGTTGTAGTTGCAGGACAGCACTGTGCAAACTGGCTACAGAAATTCTTACCAACAGGAGGACAGAGGCTTGCTTGAGGGACTGCTGCTTTGGATGTTAAGACCAGAAAAAAATATGAGAATAGTATTATTTTCCATCTGACTTTCATGAGGACAAGTGACAGGCTTTAAAGTTTAAAATAGCGCTATTAAAGCAGTATAAAAATGTACATATTCAAGATATGTCAGTAAGATGGGACATTGTCACAGAATAATGGGTGCTAGCTGCTCGGCATTCAAAGTAGGACAAAAAAGAGGGAGACGCTAATGTAATTCTCAGTTTCCTAGGGAGCAGAGAATGAGAAATAAATAGAGAAGAGGGACAGTGCAACACTTCTGAGTATACCCCTGCTATGATAAGGAATGTTTGAGCAGGGTTCTCCATGGTCCTGCATTTCAGAGCAGTGTTTGTGCCGTAGCACAGCTGACACTCTCTGCCATCCTATCCCCTCCAAAAAAACCACTTAACTGAGACAGAAGCAAAACCATCTGCTAGGTTCTTATGGCTTTCCATCTTAGCAAATGTGGTCAGCCATGGGCCTTTTGAAAAGCAGGGCCTGAGAGACCTTCCCCATGCCCCCTGGCTGTACTGCCAGGGATCGTGCAGGTCAGCTGTGAGAGCTGCCCTGCTCCAGCTGGCAGAGCTGGAGTCCTTGGCTGCTTTGTGGCTGTGACACAAGGTAGCTGCTGAGCTTTGCCACGAGAAAGGCCTTGTCTCCCTGGGAGCTGGCTTGCCTCTTTCCCTGCCTCCTCTGTTCAGGTATGTGAGTCACTGCTGTGTCCCCTTTCGGTGTTGACTTTGTAAATTGTGGTAATACCAGTGCCTAGAGCTCTTCCTCCCTCGGGGAATTACCAGAAGTGCACAAAGGTGCTGGAGGATGGTCTGCGGGCTCAGTGCTGGGGGCAGTGGAGGGAGTATTCCCATGGCAGTCTGTGAGGACAGGGGGTGTGAATTGAGTCCGTGCAACTCCTGAGGAGGAGACCAACTGCCTCCTGGGAAATGTTGCTGTTGGCACTCCTCCTATCCTCAGTCCCTGCGGCTTCCATACAGACCAGTTTTTCCTTGCGAAAAAGAAGGCTTCAGACTCTGTCCTGTGGTCATGCGCCCTATTCCCCAAATGTTTGCACTCTGCCTTTGAGATAGCACAGGCTCTGTATGCTATGGCCATATTGGGGCATCACTCCAACAGCACAGTTAAGGTTGTGTTTGTTCATACCTTAACTCTTTATTTACTGGTTTCCAAGGGAATAGCTAGGATTGACATTCTAAAAAGACACAACATGCTCCTGGCAACCTTCACGAATTTCTTTGTCAGCAAACTTCATACTTTTGAAAATTTATGGGAGGAATATAATTTGTTGAGCATTCACATTGATGACAGCAATTTACAAGTCAGAAATTCCATGGCTCTGAAGATGCTACTGGAGTGATGTATGACTAAGTGCTCCTTCACAGCCTGGGCACTTAACTGGTGACAGAGGCAGTACTTTGCTATGAATATTCTGTTAAAAAGGCAGTGTGATGAATTCCAGAGCAACACCTGCCTGGACTGGGGCAGGCAGTCACACCTTCACCTTGCATGGACTCTGGGATGGCTGCTATGAGCCAGCCCAGTCCACAAGCCAGGCCCTTGCACTAGCTAGCAGACAGGGCAGTTAGCATGAGCATGGGGCTGGCAGGCACAAAAGCATGGCTTCACACCAGAGTTTTCTTTTTGGTCAGCCTGAAACACAAGAAAAGCAAATGTACATGTAGCTGTAGCTGTGTCCATGTGCTTCTCGCATCTCAGTCTCGATGGTTTTTATTGCTCTTTCTCTGCTCTCCACAAACACTTTTCCCTATATGCCATTCTTAATCTCATTAAGAAAAATGTTCAATTTGTTGCCTTGTGTCCCTTATTACCAGGTCTACATGGTGCAAGTGAAGTGGGTTAGACTTTTCAGTGATATGGGCAAGCTGTAGGTAAAACTGACTCCTGTGTCTGTCTTAAACTCCCTGTGGTTCCAAAGCCAAGCTATCTGCATTCATCTGTCATCTTAGTCTTGGTTCATCCCTTAGTCTCCCTCTTAATTCCAGCTGAACCTTTTAAGGTTGCATAATGTTTTTCAATCTTTGTTGGTGTGTTTCAAATTCAAATTTGGGGTTGCTTCATGTAAAAAGCATTTCAACAAAACATTCAGACATTTTCCACTTTATTTTTTTCTTCAATTGAAGCAGTTCAGAGTTAACTGAAAAATTGTTTTCCTTAATTCAAATCCGTATTTTTGGGGTGCATAGGGAAGTAGTGTGCTTCCTCCTTTCTCTGCTGCTGAATTATTTAATCACTTCACTAGTGATATTTTAGTGAAATACCTAGGTAGTCATTTTGGTTTGGGTTTGGTTTTTTTATTTCACTGCAGATAAATATTTTCCTTTTACGAACAAGATACTTTCCTCAGTGTCTGGTTTTCATTTTTAGTGAATAGTCAGCCAACTAACAATCTTACTGGCCAGCACTGATTCTGCTCAGCTGGAGATGTTTTGCAGTATGTGCTATCACACAGACCCCACATGGCAACACTTTGTACAACAACCAAAAAGACAGGGAGAAGAGGGCATGTGACAGTAAATCCCATCATCTGAAGAGTCCCCAGAGACTGTTCAGAGAAGGGAACATTCCTTATGCATGTTACACAAAAGCCCAAAAGGTGATGAGTGACACTTCCCACTTTCTTTTCTTTGGGAAGATTTGGTGTCATCACATATGACTCTACTTTGCCACTAGTGTTTGACTATTTCCCCATAGAAAGTAAAGTGCCAGCTCACTCTTTGCTGTTCTCTGTCTCTTAATGATCAATTATTTTTAATTGGAACCTCTTGCATTGTGCCCAATCTTAAGAGGTCCCCATCAAGATCAGGGCTCCAACAAGATGGGAACAGTACCAACACATATGTGGGGACAATAGAGACTTCTGTTTTGTCCCAAAGAGCATGATCCTATTTAGAGAAGGGCAGAAAAAGAAACAGAGGTAAGGATGATTGGAAGAATTTGCAGACCATGGGCAAATTTCGGAAAAGTATGAGCGTCTCCTGACTTCTAGTCTGGTGCCCTGTCTGCTGGCACACACTGCTTCTCATTTACTAATAAAATTGTCATTGTATGTGCAGAATTACATTTAAGGATAAATAAATTAGGCTGGTATTGCTACAAAGAACTTTATCAGCTAAATAAGATGCAGCCAGGGATGATGCTGAGAGGTGGACATTGTGAAAATAACAGTTCTCATGACACAATTTTCCCTCGGCTTATTTTTATGTATATAACTTGTTATTACATCTTTGCTGTCTGTTTTCAAGTAATGTATTACATCTGAGTGCTATAGTGAAATGCTGACCAAAGGACACTTTGTTTAAAAAGCTTTAATGAAACTTGATAGCAAAATGGAAGAGTCGTTTAAGTGAAATCGCTGAGTTTCTTGAAATTGTTTTCTGAGAAGCGTTTGTTTTCAGTTCTCTTGTTGAGAGGTTTTGGTAAAGATTCGATTCAGAATTTAGTGCAGGAAGATCTTTGCTTGAGGAAAATGAAGGACATGGAATTAAAGCATTATCTTTGTTTACATTGACTTTATTAGTTGAAGTGGCAAAAGCCTTAAGAGCTCTGAAAGACAGAAAACTAGATCCCTGTCCGTGGGCAATCTCACCAAGTTCTGTGCCTTCATAACTGCAAAACCATCCACCGATTAATTAGTCTTTGCAGATCAGGGATTTCTCACCAGAAAAGACAGTTTGTGGCTCAAGGTAACTGTAAAGCACAGATTTTTAAATCTTACAGCATTCAAATGCAGGACTTGAGTTTAGCCTACCATAAAAGCAGAAAGTTGCCATGAGGTTTGGTCTGAGCTCTGGAAACCCAGCCCACGTCCTGCCCCTGTTAGAAGGGCGATATGGTTCAGGCACAGGCGCTGCTCGGTCCCCTCGCACACGGCTGCGGTTCGGGCTCTGGCTTCCCGTGGTCGCAATGAGCTGCTTTAGAGAGGCCAGATCTTTGCCTTCATCTGCTTTGTGCCGGAATTCTTTAGCTGTCGTGAGAGTTGTTTCTGCAAATCCAACAGCTGATTTATTATCTTCAGAGAGCAGAATGTGTAAAGAAAAACAGTATGAGTAAATCCTCTCTCTAGAAGGGCTTTCTATCCACTCACATAATCCTGCTTGGTTCCAGCCTGGTATGCATAGCTGTGGAAGGGTGTCAAATGACATCCCTTTTACTGGCTGTTGGCCCTGATGGAATGCTTCTTTGCACATCTCGTAAAGTAAGGACAGGAAATGCTGCCTGAGACTTTTACATTTTGCCGTTAATTAAAAAATAAAATTAAAAATTTGAGAGGCAAGAGCATGACAAA
Source organism: Callaeas wilsoni (assembly GCA_013398955.1). NCBI lineage: Eukaryota > Metazoa > Chordata > Aves > Passeriformes > Callaeidae > Callaeas > Callaeas wilsoni. Next base: position 83,175 of record VWPU01005865.1, read on the forward strand.
TAAGAAATGCTCTTCTCATCATGGATTAGATAAAAAAGATTCCATCTTTACATTTTAGTTTTTTACCCTTTCTAAAGCCTGAGTTGCTTTAGATAATCAAAGCTGGCTTTGAACTAGCACGCAGAAAAAAATCTTTTTTTTTTCTTTAAAAATAGCCCTATATATATACATATCACAGCCTTTCATTCCTTTTATAGACAGTTTCATTTTCTGTGAGAATGTGAAAGTTCTGAGCAATCTAGAGCTCACACAGGCACCACAACAAACACAGGGAATGAGGACCAGCCACACTACTGCAATTAACACCAGTGTTTAATTAGCAGACAGCTGCATTGGGCAAGGGTCTTTTGATTTTCTCTCTTCACTGGGCTTTTGATGAGAGTTTACCTACAGTTGTAACTCCTAGTTGTCACACTAGCATAAACTCATGCTAGATGTGCATGCACACACATACCCACCTCACATGGAAAATTTGTGGAAGGAAGCCATTTCAGGCAAGTGATCTGATTTGTGCTTTAGGTAAATATTTTTTACCTGAAGTAGCTCCGTTTGACCATCTTCTATGAAAAATCTGTAAGTTACATTTTTGTTTGTTGGGGAAGGTAAGCTATAAATTGGAGTATGCTTTGGTGCTTTTAGGAATCCTTTTTTGATTTGTTGGTTTTCTTTATTTAGCAACAAAAACCTGATGTGCGATGAAGGTGGATGGGTGCAGAAGTCTGCCCTAGGGAAGGCTTGGCATCAGGGCAAGACACAAACTTTTACCCCAGTTAGCTTAGACACTTCTGTATTTCATTGGTAAAAGAAGTGTAATAGCGTCATGCTGTTCCCTGTTGTTAAAGCAGGAAAATGTCCAAGCATCCAACTAATCCTTCTACTTGGCCATCTTTAGTAAAGAGAAAAATGTTGCTTGAGGTCATGGTAGCAAAAAGAAACTGTTGAGGAAATGAAATGAAAACATGTCAGGGAAGGTGAGTTCTCACTGCCATGGGCTTGGATGAAACCTTGCTCAACTCTGCTTTAGGCCTACTACTATGATTTAGATTCCACTTGCAGCAAGCTGAAGTGAGCAGTACTTATTTAAAGAGGGACAGCAGAGTTGTCATTGAGCCTGTTGATCATAATGGTGTTTATAACATATGGGAAATGAGGGCTTGGGAAGTACTGGAAGAGTTAAGAACTCTCTAGTACCAGCAAGGATAGGCCCAAATCTTTATCGCTGCTATGCCTAATCAACACTATAACACGAGTCCATTTTGTTTGACATGCATGCCCAGTTTAGTGTAATTTTTTATTTACCTAGCTCGCCTCTTTATACCCTCTCAAACCTTATATTTGAGCCTGGCTAGAGTGATACTCCTGTGAAAGCATCTGCTCAGCCTGACCAGTTTTAGATAAGATACTGGAAAACATATAAATAATTTATTCTGGCTGGTGGTTTTAATTTGGTATTCTCTAAAACAGAATCCACTTGAAAAAGACCAGACTGTGGGACAGAGGCCTGACAGAGTTATTTATACAAACTCTATAAAAATTGTATTCAATTTCTTCTGATTTTGAGAGTATTCATTCTTACAACATCCCTATAATATACAGAAGTGTCACTGTTCCAATTTGATAGACAAGGAATTAGAGATAGAGACAAGATTTTCTACATGTGCACCTGGGAATTTAAATGCTTATGAAAACCTGCCTCCATTTTTAGTTGCCCAAATACTGCTGGAAGACTGGCTGTATGTGATCTGGCCACCATCTGTGATTGTGCAGGTAATCAAGCACTTGTCTTTCAAATCCTAGGTTAGTGCCTACTTGCTAGAACACCTTTTTGTGTCCGTCTGGGCCAGATAACATATTTTTCTTCTACTACAGCTCCTGGCAGAATTCCCTATTCACCACAAGCCTTTTCAAGTCACTCAGAATGTTAGCCTGAGGAAAAGGACAGCATAGCGGGAATAATCTATGTCCTTGCCTGCTCTGAGAATGACTTTACCCTCCTGCAGATTGGTTTAAGAACAATGCTAGAGTTGCAGTACCTTCAGTAAAGCTTGAAGTAGGGGAGAACTGGGTCTCTTTTTTTTCCTTCTTTCTGGTTGTCACCCTGGCCTTTGAGATTGAAGTTTTAGTAGTAAGGTTATGGCTACCCTAGTAGCCACATGATGAAACTAATTTCCAAGGTCTGTGCAGCCAAAGTCTACTCATATAGGCTACTCCTCTAGGCAGCAGACTTGGAATTTCTATGTGTATGTGTAAGGGTAACATGCTTAAGTGAAGGGTTGCCTACTACCAAGCCAAGTGGTGATACAACTGGGGCAGCCAAAATGAACAAGTTGTTGCAATCAGGATTTCTTGACTAATATGGATTAGTGATCTCCTCCAATTTACAGTTGTTATTAAAAAATGTGCTCTAGGCCCTGCTTATTCCTGCTTTTTATCCATATTCTCATTTATCCCGGTCCCATAGTTTCCTGGCATGGGTAGGCTGGCTGTACAGAGAGGAGCAAGTGATGCAGAGGAGTATGTGCTCATGACCCTGTTTGGGCCTGTCCCGGCATCATTCAGTTGAATCTCATTTGGCTGCAGCTGTGGTAACACTGTGCTTGAGCCTGGAGTTTACCTGAATTAGGAGAAAGAGCTGTCTGTGCCTTACTTCCTCTGATCTGGTTTTGGGACAAGCAGTGCCCAGCCACCTGAACCAGGCAACCTTGGACCTTGGGTTTAAACAGCATCAAAACCCTTCCTGTAGCTCCCTCCTCCCACTGCAGCACAAACTGGTTGTCTGAACAGTGTTAAACTCTGATATACATATTTTAGCTTTACAGTTTGGGCATCATTTTAGTCAAAATGTATTGATTCTAAGTGGGGGATTTGGGAATTTGCCATGACTGTATTTCCCCAAACCTAGATTATTTGTGCAGTGTCGTATCTGCCAAAATCACACACATGTTTGGCATGAAACAATTATCCTGGTTTATATAGGGCAGGTTTGGCAATGGTCTTCCTCAATGAACAGTTAGAGTGCTGAAGATTCAGTGTCATTTTTTCCTCTCCAAGCAACAGGCTAAATTTCTTTCAGCTGGATTCACGATTTTAAAATTAAAAGGAGTAGAAGGCATGTATGAAGTGCAGGGTGTATATGAAGTACCTGTAAAGTCTGGAAGGAAATGAGAGTGAGATGAAGAAAAAAAGAGGCTATTTAAAATGCAAGCTAGTAATTTGGTTTCTAAACCCATGTGAAATTATAAGTAATGTTTACTGTTGCCAGTTGGTGAATACAGAGATGTGTGGTTTTTACTTGCATGCAAAGCTATTGGTTGTGGGTGAGGTACTTAGACAAAAACATTCAATCTGTCGGTGTGGGTATTCCACCAAAAATAAACCCAAACAAACACTAATGTATTATAAAAGCACTTTTTTCTGTGGAGACAAACATTCAGTTGCTGCTGCTATTCATGAACTCTAGAACTGTTGAAGCCTCCTCTTTAACTTGCCTGAAACAATAATCCTTCATTTTAGAAAGTTACACAAATGTCTTTGACACTGAAGAACCAGTGTTTCTACAGTTTTCATGAAAATATAGCATAAGGTGCAAGCTTACAGTTAATATGGATGAATGATAACTATTACTTGCTAAGTTCTTGTGAACCAAAAAATGCTGCATAGACAAGAGCCAAAGGTAAAGGGGAGGAAACTTTTCTTGAACTTAAAAAAATTAAAGTGGACTTAAACATTAGTCAGAGAAGAAAGTTTTGCAGTGATTGTGAAGGGTTAGTAAAGGTTTATTTTTCCTCCTTTTTTTCCAGAGAGCTTCACAAAGAGATTTGTTGAATTGTACTCTATTATGAAAGTAACTGCTACTTTGTTATCAAAATGGTGATAGACATTTTTATTCCAGAAGGCCAGACACTATCACTACTTGAAATTCTCTGAATTGTTTCCACTGTGAGCAAATCCAGTCTTGATGTGAGTCACATCTGCTTAAAAGTGAATAGCAGTTGCTTCTACTTTACACCAGCATAAGATTTCACCTACAATTTCAAATTTTAAAAATCATCTTAAATCCCAGGATTTGGGTAGCTTTTCATAAGTGACTTTAAATCCGGAAGTACCTAATAGGAAATACTGAAATAAAAGCATTCAGCTTTAGTGGTTTCTGGTGGAAACAGAGACATTTCGTTTCAGATATGAATGTCTCATGAACTAAAAAAAGTTTATATAGAGAGTTTTTCCACGTATGGAGAAAAAAATGGCGATCACCTATAAATGGTTTCTCATCCAGCGAGCGGGGACGGGTGGCGAGTGGCGAGCAGTGGGACAGGCCCCCTGCACGGATGGCAGGCGTAGCTGTCCATGATGCAGTAGGGATTGATTGCATGTTTAGCGGCGCAGCTGTGGCTGCACAGCGCAGGGGTGTCAGTCACACCACTGCTCCCAGCGGCTGCCGGTCCTTCACAGCACAAGCTGTTCCAGCCGTTCCATCGCTCTGGCCGGCACTGATGGATTAATGGGAGGAAATGTTTATAGAAAGGTTCAGGTTTCCTGAGTGAGTGGAATGAAACCCCCCTCAGCAATGATCAGCAGGCTCACGTCATGGAGCAGTTTGAAGCAGCCTGACTGGCAGGAACGCAAAGGTCTTTTCAAAAAGGAAACTTGACAAGTGAGCAGTTGTGGGGAGCAGCAAGAGGTGTTTTCAAATAAAAGATGTGGCTTTTCTAGAGAGGCAGCATGAATGGGGCTAGCTCTTAAAAGAACTTTTAAATCAGTAGTTCATACACTGTAAAAGTAAAAGGTTAAGTTTGAGAGCACAGTGTCCAAGTAAAATAGCGCCCTCAAAGTGGAACTATTGCAGGCTATGCTTAGTAAATGAAACAATGTTGCAGTGCAACCGCAGCTACTATGATGGCATCTAACTAAGGTATCTTAGATCTATCTCTGTTGTGTAACTGAAATTTTAGTATTGGCATAATTGAAGGTACAGGAAGGGTGATGAACCCAGAGAGTAGGCTGAAATCCTTGCGAAAGAAGTGCTGTAAAGTATCATCATTTCATAGGTGTACAATTCTGTTTGTTGGGCATTTTCCATAACTGTAGCAACACAGCTTGAGATTGAAACATTCATTTCAGTTTAAAAGATTAAATAAAATAGACCATCCACTGAAGCTTTCAGATGACTGTGATAAGAAAGAATGTAGGCTTCAGGCTAGCTATTAAAATTAGAATAAAATTCACTGAACAAAACTGCAGAGAGCAAGGGTGCTATGGGCAAAAAAGCACGAGTTCATGATACTACCCGTTGAAAGCCATTAAAAAGGACCCAGTCGTTTTTCCTTAGTGTTTCCCTGTAACACTCCACCCGTTTAAGTGAGGACTTAATTTACAGCACTCGTAGCACCCTCCAGTTCTCAATCTCAAAGTCTCTTTGGAATGGGAAGAGAGCATTATCCTTATTTTCTAGATTAGAGAACTGGTTTATCAGCTTGCCCTCAGCGAGAGGCAGAGACTGGAAGAAAACTTGGCTAGGATGCAAGTACCTCAAGTGAGGGCAGACATTTGAAACCGGCTGTCTCAAAATGTGCTCTCCTGTTGTGAGGGGCTGGTAATCAGAACAAACAGATTCAAGCCACAGCTGAGTTTCCAGTCTGCATGCACCTAAAAGTCTCTTGCATCTCCCATAACAAAGTGGAGGAGAAGACACCACTTTTCAGAGCTTCCCTCCATTTTAAAACCTGCCAAGTATTCAAAGATTGAAAGAACATCATTAGAGCCCTTGTATTAAAAATTATTTATTTAGTGATCTGTACATGGGGTGAAGCAGGGCCTCATACAGACCTTCAAAAAAAATCAAGTAAAAACATAAATACATATTTTCTTACAAAAATGAGATTTACAAAATATACATACTGCACTTGTTTGACACGCTCGTTTTTTTTCTTCCACGTGCACATTTATAAAAGACAAAAACCCAAGCCCTGCAAGTCTGACATCAGATCTGCTGAAGGATTTGGCTTATGGGCCCATTCCTCATGCTCAGACTACTGGCACAACCTCAGACAGCGGCAGTCTGCCCCCTCACCTTGAACAGGTTTTTTCTTTTTAAAGTTTCATTCTAGACACTTTCCCCCCAAAAACATGAAGAGCAGCTATAGGGTGGAGACTTGCTAAAAATCCAGAATGTCCTATTTTGTCCTTAGGCAAGAATATACACACACACATATACTTATAAAAACAACCCTTCAGTGAATATAAAGGCAAAGTAGTATGCAAAAAATAAAATATGAACAAGTCAACATAAAAATTTTCAGACTAGAAAAATCTGTCACATTTCAAAAAGAAAATGATGCATTTGATGATTAAATTTTTGAATGCTTTTCCTTCCAAGACATGATCACTGGAAACTCAACCAGCTGTATTTTAGCCGAAATAAGAAGGCTCTTCACTTGCAGTAACTGCTTGTTTTTAAACCCCAACCCCAGCCCCCCCAACCTGCACCAAGAATCATTGCCATGCAGCTCAGAGAACCTGAGGAGCAGGCGAAGGGTCCACCGTGAGCCCACACGATTCCTCCCATCCCCAGAATCCGGCTGTGTATTGACTTTTTCTGCAGCTGTGAGCTCACTGCAAAGCAGGAAAGAATGCAGGTTTATGGAAAGGAAAGAAAAAAATCTTTAAGTTACATATTTTAATGGCTCTTGTTTTGGCAGGTGCTCTCGGGTAAGCTCTTCTTGCCCTCTAAATCTTGCATTTCCTTCAGCTCAGAAAAGTGACCCATATTGAACGGTACGAAAACATCCTGCCTCCTCCTTTTTTCATAAAAGGAATGTTTATTTCTGCGAGTTCCTCACATCCAAGCGTGAACCTCAACGACTTCTTTTTGTTAGTTTGCCCATAAAAACCGATCCCATGCTTATGCCTTTCTACATAGAAAACACTTTTGTTTCCCCCTTTGTCTCCTAGAACAAAGGCAAGGGGGAAAAGCCTTCTGCTGAAAAGCAACAAGTCATTTCTTTTCAGGGTGTGGAATAGCAGCCCCCTCCTTCCCCACAGCAGCAAGAACAACAGATCGAGGGCCAAATTTTTACTTTAAAACAATTACAACAGGTATCACTGAGGTAAAAAGGAACTTGTGAGCTGACAGAACAGAGGCATCTCCCCAGCACACGATCGGGCTGTAGTCGGCTGTGCAGTACTCACGTGATGGCTCCGCCGAGCTGGAAGGAGCAGGCAGCGAGCTCAGGCTCCGGAGTTACCCTGCCCACGCTGCAGTTTGGCCCCGGCAGTTCAGAGAGCATTTGGCTACTTCTCGGCAGGGGCGGCTCAACAGATCTGGCTTCCCCTCCCTCTTGTCCAAAGCAAGGCAGGATGGTTTTAGTTGGGTTGGAGTTTCTTTTCCTGGAGAGGAGTAGCAGGAGAGAGAAGTAAGGAGACTTCAGGGTGAAAGACTCTCCTGTCCCAGCAGTGGCCTCTTTTTCTGTCCTCTTCCACTTAGCTGGGCATAAGCACCTCTGGACATAGTTTGACTGATCCTTTATGCAATGACTTTTTTTTAATCAAACCTTCTGTGAGGAAGAAGTTTGGAAAAGCATCTCTTCCTCCCTCTTCAGGGAACCATTGCCCTACTCCTATGCTGAGTATCCGTCTCCTCTGCCTCCTCTGCGTGGGTGCATGTGTGAGTGTGTGTGTGCGCCAAGAGGGGACGGGGAGGTCTCATACTGCCGTCTCGCCTTTGCTGCCAGTGCTGAGTCTGTGGTAGAAGCGTCGCCAGGACTGAAGGGTTTTGCCAGACCAAATCCAGAAGCCAGTCGTGATCCCAACAATCATGGTCATGAGGTACTTGATCATGAAGACAGTGAAGTCTGGGCTCATAGGGGCAAAGTGGCTGGGACAGGGCACAGCATATGTTTTGCAGGTCTGGAGGAGCCATGTCTTCTCCCAGGTGCCACGGAAGGCCTGCTCGTAGAAGTAACATGCCAGGACAATGGTGGCAGGCACCGTGTAGAGGACACTGAAGACACCAATGCGCACCATCAGCTTCTCCAGTTTCTCCGTCTTGGTGCCATCATGCTTCATGATGGTGCGGATGCGAAACAAGGACACAAAGCCAGCCAGCAAGAAGGAAGTGCCAATGAAGAGATAGACAAACAAGGGCGCCAGCACAAAGCCCCTCAGCGAGTCCACACTGTAGATACCTACATAACACACCCCACTGAGTACATCTCCGTCCACTTGCCCCATGGCCAAGATGGTGATGGTTTTGACAGCAGGCACAGCCCAGGCAGCCAGATGAAAATACTGGGAGTTGGCCTCAATGGCCTCATGGCCCCACTTCATGCCAGCAGCCAGGAACCAGGTGAGGGACAGGATGACCCACCAGATGGAGCTGGCCATGCCAAAAAAGTAGAGGATCATGAAGAGGATGGTGCAGCCTTCTTTCTTGGTGCCTTGGGCCACAGTGCGGTAGCCATCCTCAGAGAAGCGCTCCAGACACACCACCCGCTCCTCCAGCAAGAAGCCGGCTGCATAGGCCACTGCCACCATGAAGTAGCAGCCCGAGAGGAAGATGATGGGCCTCTCTGGGTAGCTGAAACGACGCATGTCTACCAGGTAGGTGAGCACGGTGAAGAGGGTGGAGGCACAGCAAAGCACGGACCACACGCCCACCCACAGCCGGGCAAATCGCACCTCTGCCTCCTTGAAGTACATGAGCCCATTGGGCCGGGCTGGCTCGCAGGGGGCTCCACAGTCCCGCTCCCCCAGGAACCGGTAGCCCAGGTAAGAAGGCACTTTGAGCTGCCGGGGACAAGAGAAGGAGAAGCCAGAGGGCGGCTGTGGTGGGGTGAGAAAGTCAGGGAGGTAGCCAGCTGTGGGGTGGGCAGTGACCCCCCGACCCGCCGCACCACCAGGTCCTGGTGGGGCATCCGACGTGTTCTGCCCCACGCAGATCTCACCCGCACCGTGAACAGGGAAGTTCTCGCAGCGGAGCCGCTCTGGCCACTGGAAGCCAAACTTGTTCATGAGGGCCTCGCAGCCCTGACGGGCCCGCTCGCAGAGGGAACGGCAGGGTGGGATGGCCTGCTCCAGCACGGTGCACACCGGCGCGTACATGGAGCACAGGAAGAACTTCAGCTCCAGCGAGCACTGGACCTTCACCAGCGGGTAGAACTGGTGGACCTCCAGCCCCGCGTCCTCCTGGTTGGTGTGGCCCAGCAGGTTGGGCAGGATGGTCTGGTTGTAGGCGATATCCGTGCAGAGCGGGATGGAGATGGGCTGGCAGAAACCGTGGTCCGGCACGGAGATGCCCTTCTCGCCGTGGTACTGCTGCGCCGTCGCACCCGCGGGGGTCCCCAGCAGGGCGGCCAGCAGCGCGGCCAGCCCCAGCAAGGGGCAGCCGGCGGCGGCCGCTCCGCCGCATTCTCCTCCAGCCCGCATCGCCGGGGCGGCCGGGGGCCCGGGGAGCTTCGGAGAGTCTTTCAGAGCCGGCCGGCGCGACGCCCCAGGGGCATCAGCGACCGGAGGGCGGCGGCGGGGCCCCTTCGGTGGGGCAGGAGCGCGGCTACGGGAGGAACGCGGCTCCGCGCCGGACCTCCACGACTTTCTTCCTCGGCTCCGACGCGGCGGCGCTCACAGCGCGGTGGCGGCGCTTCTCTCGGCGAAAGTTTCCGGAGCTGCTCTCCCCGGAGAAGGCAGCGGCAGCAGCGAAACAGGAGACGCGCGCGTAGCCCGGCGACGGCTCTGGGCAGCTCCGCGCAGGGTCCCGCGGCGGCGGCGAGGCGGAGGCGCCGCTCCCTGCACGACTGCACGGCCCCGGGGATTTAGGTTACGGCTAAACGGATTATTACCGCGCCCGGCTGAGCCGTGTATTTTACTCCGGGGCTTAAATAACTTTCAAAATCCAATTACTGCGCGATCCTCCCCGCGGCTTGGCTGAGGCTCCGCTCCCGACGGACACCGCTGCGGGCTGTGCGTCCGGGACAGCCGTGTGCCTGCCGCCGCGGCTCGGCTCGGCTCGTTTCGTTCGGCTCCGCTCCGCTCAGCCCGCGGCCCCGCCGACACCGCCCGCTCCGCGGCTCCCGGCCCGCGGCCGCCCCGGCACACAAAAAAGGCGCAGCTCCCCGCGGGCCCCGCCCCCGCCGCCG
>VWPU01005868.1:0-170525 GCA_013398955.1 Callaeas wilsoni
GGCCCGGCCCGGCCCGGCTCGCTGCCGCCGCCCCGCAGAGCCGGCTCGGGGGTTCTCGGCGCTGTACGGAGCCCCGCAGTGTCGCAGCCCGGCGGAGCCCCGGCCCTGCTCAGTGCGGGTGCGGTGCGGGCAGCGGCGGGAGCCCTGCCAGGCCGAGCCCGCGGTGCCAGCCCCGGCTGACCGGGCACGAGGCATGCACGTGGTCCCCTGCCCGCCGCTCCCACCACAGGCCCTTCTCTGCCTGTGAGGGGTCCGCCGGCACAAAGCCACCTTGGTGGGTGGCATCACCCTTGTCACCATCCCAGGCTTGGGTCCATCACTGGTTCCTTCCCAGCACAGCTGCCCCAAGAGACACCCCTGGGAAGTGGTTCAGAGGGTCCGTTCCCTTTGGAAATGGCTCCCGTGGGATGTGCTCAGCTCCACTGCAGTTCTGGGGCCAGGCTGGGTGAGACCCTTGGCACCCTTAGCACCAGGCCCTTGAGCCACAGCTGCGGGGAGAGCTCTGGCCAGTAAACGCGTGAGAAGGCAGCTTCACGGGAAGGATGGAAGCTGGGCTGCATTTGGTGGGTTTGCTTTTGCTTTCCTCTCTTGGAGCTGCTGAAACCTCATTTCCTCAAAACGCTATCCTACCCACAGCTTCCCTGGCCCACTGGAGAGTGGGTGGGTGGAAATACCTTTCTTGGGATAAGGACTAACTGTGTGATGGGGACGTGGTGCTTGGCAGTTTGCTGCATTGCCAAGCAGGGTGGGTGAGGAAGGCCCTGTGGGCAGGAGCATGAGCTCCTCTGGCAGCAGGGGTCCTGCTGGTTTGATGCTCATCTAGGCAGCACTTGGGCATGGATACTCCTGTCTCAGGGAGCTCATCCCATGAACGTATGGGATATAAGCCAGGCTGAGCATCCCCACCTCCATCCGTGCTGTTTGTGTTGGACCTGTAGCCAGGCTGAGACAATACTGAGCGTAGACCTGGATGTGCACACCTTGCATGGCTGGAAATGCCACAGATCCTTCTTCCCCGGCCAAGTTTGCTGTTGCCTGTCTCTCAGAGCCAGGAGAGGCTAGAGCCCTCTGTAACCAGTGGAGAGGGATGTGCCTTCAGCTGTGTGCTGGAAACACCCTCCAAGGTGTTTGGATGGATGGAGGGCAACTTTTTTTCTCTTTTTCTGCAATATCCCATTTACAAAACAGAGGGAGCTGCTGTGCTGCTCTGACACCTGTTTGGAGCGGGCTGATGAGGGGGCGGGAGATCCAGCTGGCCAAGAGCAGAGTGGGCTGCAAGGGTCCCAACACTCCTTCCTCTTCTACCTGTATGTGGAAGGAAGGTAGGTCCCTGCAGAGAACAGGGCAGGTGTAATGCCGGGTTTGGAAGGAGACGATGTGTGTCTGCAGGCTGTGGAAGAGAGAAGCCTGGCCTAGAGATGCAGCTGAGTGCAAGATGCTCACCAGAAAAGCAAGCTGCTAGGCATTGAGGCTGAGGAGCGTTTCCGCTGCTCTCTGAGCACCAGAACAACGGTGTCTTCAGTCTAGGTTGGATGGAATGGAGGTCCCCACCTTGGCTGGCTGCTGGCAGAGGTGTGACTCTGAGAGGGGGTTTCCCCAGACCTGAAGAAGGAGGTGAGCATCAGTGCACACCTTGGGGTGCGTGCTGAGATGTCTTCAGCAGGGAAGCAGCCCACCATGGTGAGGGTGTTGAGGCAGCACCTCTGCCTCTTGTTCCCCGACTCTTGTTAGTCAGGCCCTGCTCCATAAGGAAGCAATTATTTTGTGCCCCTTCGAGCCCCTCCCTGAGCCTGCGCAGGACACTTGCACTCGGTATGGAAACGCAACAGATTTTCCATATTCCTCTTTGCCCCGTGATGTTTAAAAACGTACGTGACAGCTTCTTCCTAATACTGCAGGCTTGGCTGGCACTCAAGCAATAACAGACTGTGGGACACCAGGGGCATGAAATATCATACCAATACCCAGAAAAGGGGTAAAAAAAATGAGATGTCAAAGTGCAGTGTGTTTCCAGCCTGTTGTTGTGAGCCATCCTCTGCCCAATGTGAGAGATCTTTCAAAGCCAGCCAAATGTTGTCATCTCTGAATACCATTTTAAATATTCATCCAGACTATTTTCAACATCTGTGCCCGGCATGTTGTGAAAATGCAATGAAGGATGTTATGGAAACCAGATCACTTTATTCTCATACGGAGTGGAAAGGGGTGGAAGCAATGAGGACTTCTGGACTGGAACTGTGAGTCCCTTGCATCCACTGGAAGTAGTGGGAGGAAAACCCTCTGCACCTTGAGGGATGCTGCTGAGACCACTCAATAGAGCCAAGCACTGTGATAGGAATGTGTAAAGGAGTTCAGGAGACTGCGGTGGGGTTAGAGTTGGGTAAAACAACTAACTGGTCAAGAGGTAGTAGAGGGTAATAAATGGGGCAGAAAAAATCATAGAACACTCTGAGTTGGAAGGGACCCACAAGGACCATTGAGACCAAATGCATCCAGGCAGTGCTTGCTTGTCCTGCAAGGTCAAGGTCTCCAAATGTCTCCTTGAGTTGCTGTTGCATTGGGAACTTTAGGAGGAGATCTCCAGCTTGCACTAGCTGGGGGATGCAAGAGCATTGCAGCCAAATGGATTCAGGTCTGCATCACATGGGTGATATTATGCTAAAGTTTCCTCTCTCCAGAGTGGGACCACCTCTACCCAGGGCCAGTGGTGAGCAGAGTAGGCTTGGGAGACGCAGCAGGACACCCATGCTGGGTGTTGGTCCCTCCTTCCTGTGGTCAGCATGGCTTATGAGTTACTGAAACTGGTGAGCAGGGATGTGTCTGAGCATCCTGCATTTGACAGCCCCATGCACATAGCTGAGTAGCCTGGGGACTTTTTGTTTTAGGGTGGATTTCTTTTTTCTTTTATTTTTTGGTTGTTTTCGATAACCTTGGAAATCTGGGCTCTATTTCTGCCTTTTGTAACACCAGGCTGCAACTAATTCAAGCCAGGCCAGATCCTGACCACAGGTATGCCAGTGTAAATTTGAATGGAGTTGCTTACGTCTTGGTTTGGCCCGATGTGAATGGAGTTACTTCGGGCTGATGCCAAAGCACTGAGGTCAGAATCTGGCCCATCCTTTCCTGTGTGCAGTGTAATTTGTACGCGTCTCCTGGCACTGCCGGGGTATCATATAGCTTGTGTAATTCTGGCTCCGACCTGCCAAGAGTGCATTGCAATATCCATCACCTGCAGTGCCTGCTGCAGGAAGATGCTGCTGGGTAATTGCCCCCCTGAGCTGTGCGTTCAGGGGGCTGAGAGCTGCATGCAGTGGGCAGCCCTGCGGATGTGGGGCTGTAAGCACTCAGAAGCTTCTGATACTTAAATATCGGGAGACATGAGGGAGCTTATAAAGGAAAGTGAGGCATCTCCTCTGTGCCATTAGCCATGTCCCAAGTGGGCACCAGTTGCTCCATTAGCAGCTGGGAAGGCGATTAGCACTCCCAGCCACGCTGCATCCCTCGAGCCTCTCCCAGCGCACGCTCCCTCCCTCTGGAAAGCTGAGCTGGGCCAGTACCTTGGCTCCATGGAGTTTTTCCTTTCACTTTAAATACTTCTCAGTTGTGTTTTTATATCCAAGAAACACATGGAATGATTTATCCATGGCCGGAGCAGAGTTTGGGCCTGATTCTGTTTGTTGGGTGGAGGAATTAAGCTTCCCCCATCTGGCATTGGCATGGTGGGAGAGGGACCTGGGTATCCAGGGACCCTGGCAGCCCCCCAGAATGGATCTTGTTCCTGGGCTGGGGCAGAGCTGCAGGGAGTTGCCCCCACAGCATGTGTGGCAAAGGGAGTGCAGATGCCCTCATTAGAAAGGGCCTGTAACTAGGTGGAAACCTGCACGTTGTAGTAGCAGATACACCCTGGTTAAGTGACATGCTCTGGTCATTTGTGCCTGATTTCAGCTTCTCTGAGCACATCATTCCTCTTCTGCTTTGGGTTCTGTCCTATCCCCACAGTGGCTTCCTTCTCAGAGGGCAACTGAGGTGCTGGTGGGCTTTACTGGGGATGACACAGTTCAGGAACGAGCAGTCCTCCTGGATTAATCTTACTCAACAGTCTTAGTTGTTGGACCCCCTCAGGTACTCAGGTTCTTTGGTCCTTGCCCAGGAATCTCTGCCTCCTGATCCGTGGCTTTTGCTGTGTGTATTTGTGCCCCATGCGGGTGGGTGGCTCTGTCCCTGCCCCACGCTGGCACCCAGGACCTCATCTCTGTGCACAGGGCGATGCAGCACCTTATGGGGACCAGTCGTTCCCACCTCAACCACGGCCACGTCTTTTCCTCAAGTGATGCAAATCCCTCACACACCATGCTGTCCTGGCCTGGAGGAGAAACACGGTCGGCTGCCCCATGGCAGCAGCATTGGTGCGGAGGCATCGACCTGAGGGAACAGCACAGGTCCCTGGCAGGAGTGCAGCACCATTCCCCTGTCATTCCTTGGGGTTCTCCCATCACCTTCCAGGGCAGTGCTGGCCGCTCAGCTTTAGCCACCACCTGCCCTCTAAACCCACATTTTTCCAACAGCAGAGCACCACTTGTGCCTTCCCTTCCACTTTAGAGAAGTCTGCTCCTGTGCTGCAAAGCTCCTGGGATCAAATCTGGTTAATAACCTTCTTCCCTCCCTGCCTTGTGTTGTTCCACCTAATCCTGTAATTACTTCAGCAAAGTTGCTGTGGCCCCGGTCTGCCAGGTGGTGATCCTGGGCCTGCTGTAGGCAACAGCATCCATGTTGTGGGAAGTTTGCTCTCCTTGCCCTGCCTCACCTGCTGCACTTGCCTCATCCGTTCTATTTTGGGGACCAAGCACCTACCCACTGGCTCAGCATCGGGAGACCTGGAGCTCCAGGCATGTATCTGCACCCAGCATCACCCTCGGTAGCACTGCCTCCTGGAAAGACGATGGAAAAGAAGCCCACGGTGGACTGGAGCATTGCCCTGACAAGTCTCCCATAAGGCAGGGAAACACTGCTGGTCTCTCTGGGAAGTGTGTGGTTGTAGAGAGAAGGGGTGTGGAGGTGTTGGATGCGGAAGCTAATTTTTTTTAAAGCACTTCTGAAGCACTCCAGCAGCACAACTTCCTTCCAAGCCGCACGGCTGTTAGCATTCCCAGAGTGGAGGAGTGAGGAAATCGCCCACCTCAAAAATGCAGCCGCTTCTGGGGAGGAGCTGGGAGGGCGGCCGCTTCCTCGGGAAGGGTGAGCCCCGCCACCATATGGCCCCAGGCCACGGGTGCTGCTGGTGGCAGGGAGCTGGCAGTCGCCTGAGAGCCTCGCTGGGGACACCTTCGAGATGCTGTCCCTGGGAAAGGCGCCCCATTGCTCACGTCCCTCCTCATGCCAGATCCAGAAACGTGCTGGGCTGGATTTGGCACCCAGGGGTCATCCCAATTCTCTCTGCTTAGTCAGCAGTGTCTCCATTTGATCTGAACCAGGGGCAGCAAAGATGGGAAGTGGAAAGGGAGGGGCAGATGGGGACCAGGGAGAGAAATACCCACTCCCAGGCCTCTCTGGCAGCTTGCCGGCAGTCCCGGGGTCATGCTGAATATGCATAAAAGGGAGCAGATTGCAGCTTGCCCTCCTCTCCAATACGGAGGTGAGGCCCACGGAGACCACCGGCCTCAGCTCTCTTTCAGTGGGATAATGGGGTGAGCTGAGCACGGAGTGTGCGTGCCTGTGTGTGGTCCTGCGGATGATAATGATTTCCACTCATGCCCTGCCTCTGCAGCGCTGATGCACTGCTGAGCGAGCGTTGGCTCCCCAATGGCTGCTCCTCAGCAGCAGAGTCACCAAAACTTTCGCACTGAGTCTCAGGGACTTGTGCCTTGGTAAGACTGACAGGAGGGACAAAGCTTTCCATTGGGGCAGGGAGGATGAGCCGGAGATGCTCATGCCCCCAAGCATGCCTAACCCAGTAGTAACCTGGTCCTAGGTGCTAGCCCTGCTGCTCCAGTGCTCGGAATGGCTTCGCCTGTGGCCTCTCCCCTAGCTACCAGAGATGCTGCTGCTGCTGTTTCTTTCCCCTGGGCAAAGGTTTCCCCACACCTTTGTGTCTTACCAGTCAGGAAACTAAAAGGCCTTTGCTTGAGCATGTCTCTACTCCTGTCACCTTCCTGCCACATAGCAAAGAGGGGATGGAGGAGACTCTTTGTTGGCAGGGTTTAGTAGAGGCCTTGTTCCATACATCCTGATTCTCCCTGGTGAGGACCCTGGGATATTCTCCTCTCTCCTCCTGGTGCAGAGGTTTTCTGACAGGGTTGTCTCCCTGCTAGTGCTGTCCTGTGGGTGGTGGGATGGGAGGTGAAGGCTGCAGCACCTGACTGCGTACCCTCTGTGGGATGTGCAGGGGGGACAGTGAGAGGGAGAGAGCTGGCAGCACCACAGGGCCGAAGGTGCCGTGCTGGCTTCTGCAAGTACGTGCATGGCTGGGTCTTGCTGGGCATTAGGATGGGGGTCCATCAGCACCTTGCAGCCCCTTTGCTGGGTGAGAATACAGGAGCAGGTCTCTGCCAGTGGGCTGGCAGGGGCTCATGCCCACCGTGCTCTGCTCAGCACCAGGCAGGGGCTGGGGATCATCCTGTCAGGATTGTGTTGGAGGATTAACCAGCCACAGCCTTTGCTCAACAAGCAGATGCAGGGATCTGGCAGCAGCCATGGCTTCATCTCCTGCCCAGGAGGCAGCTGCCTGCAGCGGGGGATGCTCTTCACTGCTTGGTGCTCTTGGCACGGCACCTCCTCTGCTGTGGTGACTGCTACATCCCCGCAGTCTCTAATCTTGCAGCCACACTCCTCAAGTAGTAGGTTCTTAATGCTCTGGGCATTCCAGGGACAGTATCCTTTGTCTTGCTGGCAGCCAAGTCACCTAGCCACGGGCTGACAGGTCCCCAAAAGGCTCTGCAGCACTGTGGTAAAGCTGGGACTGTGCTGCTGGGCCAATGTGGGGACCACCAAGGGAGCTGCCAATTTTTCACATCTCTTTTTCCATCAGCAGAGGATTAAGCAGTGAGGAAACAGCGCAGAAATGGCAGGGGCAGGTTTTGCCTTGTGGGAGATGTTCCAGAATGGGCCGAGACCCCTGTCCCTGTTGCTCCCTCAGTAGGCACAGGCTGTGGCTGCTGGGCTGAGCGTGGCTGGGCAGGGAGGAGCTTCCCCTAATTAGTGGTTTGGCAGCCTGGAGAGGCAGTTTTATTTCACGGTCACGGCTCCTTTTTCTTTGCAAAGTGGAATAACAAACCAAAAAAAAGGTCCTGGATCATTGAAATGGGCTGTTCCTTGGAGCCTCCTTTGGCCAGAGTGGGCAGCTGGACAGGCAGGAGTGGCACTGGGGCTGTAGGTGGGGGCTGGAGCTGGGAATACTGGGCTGGGTCATGCAGGGCTTCATTCCTCAGAGAGAAAGAGAAGTCAACCTGTAAGGAGTTACTAGTGGGAGAGGGGACGATCAGGGGATCCCCTCCTCCTGCCTGGTCATGGCATTGGGCTGGTTGAGGCTGGACAACTTGGCTTTGGCTCAGCACAAACTATGGGATGGCAGGGCTGATGTCACCCACCCATCCAGGAGGCTCAGGGGTCTGCTATGGTAAGAATGGGACATGGCCAATCCACATTGTGTAGCAGGTCCTTCACGAAGTCAGAGCCAGCAGAAGGGAATGTGACCTCTAGACCACTTTCACTCTTCAAGCCAGTAACTCAGGAGATGGGACACATCCCCTGGGAGCCACTAAGCTCCCTGGCCCTGTGCTGCTGGGAGAGAAGCCCAGCCAGGTCCTGCATTTGGTTGTGACCTTTCCCCCAGTCAACAAACACACCAGACCCACACCTGGACTTCTTGAGGGTGAGGCCAGAATAACTTCCTTTGCTACTGGGTAGTGTGACAGAGGAATTTGGAGGGGATCCAGCCCCTGGCTTGGAGAAGCCACTGTGCTCATAGCCAGCAAAGAAAGTAGTGCTGTGTTCAGGAGCCCCAGGTCTTCATCCCAACGAGCTCCTGCCTCTTGCACAATGTGTCTTCAAGATGTTTTTGCCACTGTCTGTTTCTCCTGCTCTGTCAGGAGCCATTTTGTGCCATGGGTGGATAACTTGGGGTTTGCATCTCCTGTTCCAGCTGAAAGATCTCTCCTAGCTCTTCCCCACCACCAGTCCATGTCAGCCATGCAGTGACAGGGTCTCTGAACTGTGTGTGACAGCCAGGGCTGCTGGCAGGCAGAAACATTCCTGTCACCCCAGGACAGTTTGTAAGAGGGCAGGGAAGGGCTGTACCCTGATTTCAACCTCTTCCATCCAAAGCTCAGATCCTTTTCCCATTTCTGTGGTATTTCAGTCCTGCTGATGAGCAGTGAGGGATTGGTGTGGATGAGGCAACACGAAGTAATTACCTCCTTGCCCCACTCCCAGGATACTGCATCAGTGGATATGGGGTGGGAAGATGGGTACAGGTGATGGACCGGACATGGGGGAGTTTCCCATCCCTTACTGGCCCTCCCAACATGGGTGGTGCTGTGGCCATGACACTGCTAGTGCCACTCACTCTTGTTGTTCTTCCTCCAGGGGGGAGCCACTTCCCTCTCCCCAGAAGGATGGAGGTCCTGCAGCTCCTGCGCCTGCTCCTCACCACTGCCATGCTGGGTCTGTCCCAGACAGTGAACCCCTTTGTGGCCCAGCAGACCCCCCCAGACCCTTGCTACGATGAGAGCGGCGCTCCTCGGCGCTGCATCCCTGAATTTGTCAACGCTGCGTTTGGGAAGGAGGTTCAAGCCTCCAGCACATGCGGGAAGCCCCCAACACGGCACTGTAACGCCTCAGACCCCCGCCGAGCCCACCCACCTGCCTACCTGACTGACCTCAACACTGCCTCCAACATGACCTGTTGGCGCTCGGAAACCCTCCACCACTCACCCCAGAATGTCACCCTCACTCTCTCCCTTGGCAAGAAGTTTGAGGTGGTCTACGTCAGCCTCCAGTTCTGCTCGCCCCGGCCCGAGTCCACCGCCATCCTCAAGTCCATGGACTACGGCAAGACCTGGGTGCCCTACCAGTACTACTCCTCCCAGTGCCGTAAGATCTATGGCAAGCCCAGCAAAGCCACGGTCACCAAGCAGAACGAGCAGGAGGCCCTGTGCACCGATGGCCTCACCGACCTCTACCCACTCACCGGGGGGCTCATCGCCTTCAGCACCCTCGATGGGCGACCCTCGGCCCAGGACTTCGACAGCAGCCCCGTGCTCCAGGACTGGGTGACGGCCACCGACATCCGCGTGGTCTTCAGCCGCCCGCATCTCTTCCGTGACCTGGGCAGCCGGGACGCCAGCGAGGAGGAGGGGGGCACCGGCTCCACACCCTACTACTACGCGGTGGGGGAGCTGCAGGTCGGCGGGCGCTGCAAGTGCAATGGGCACGCGGCCCGCTGTGTTAAGGACAAGGAACAGAAGCTAGTGTGCGACTGCAAGCACAACACAGAGGGACCCGAGTGCGACCGCTGCAAGCCTTTCCACTACGACCGGCCCTGGCAGCGGGCTAGCGCCCGTGAGGCCAACGAGTGTCTGGGTAAGGCATTTTTAATCGGTTTTGTTTTCTGGGGTTGAAATGCTAAAACGGGTCATCAGGGTAGGAAATTATGGGTGATGAGCCAAAGCGATGGAGCGTGCTTGTCCAGAGATGCTGAGGAGCATCCCCTGTGCTAGAGGATTGGGAAAGGCTCAACCATCTACGCTGTCTCTGCTGCAGGTGTCCTGTAAGACATGCAGTGGTTTGGCCATGAGCCAAAGCACCGAAACCCTCCCAAAAATCACTGGTGTCTTCCAGCCAGTCAGCAAACCTCAGTGCGGGATGCCTGGCTGGGATTGTTTCCCTTGGGCAGCAAACCAGCTGTCCGTGGGCTGGAGGGGCAATTGCAGCAGTTCCCTGTGAGATGTGCTTGGGGACAGGGAGCAGGCAGAAAAACCTGGCAGAGGTTGAGGAAATATCTCAATTCGACATTTCATCCTTCATATTCTGAAGGATGTGTGGTAGTTTTAGCTTGTGTGTCCTTGCAAAGGTTTCCATAAGTTAAAAATATTGTCACCAAAATGAAACATTTCCAAAACATCAAACTGGTATTACTTGGCTGTCCTGCGCATGAATCTTTGTGGGATTCTGGTGGAGACTTTTTCCTTTTGTCCTGGTTTGGGATGGGGCTGGGGGATGCCAGAGCCCTGTGAAGGTCTGGGAAAGGGAGGAACAGCCTTTCGCTCCTCCTGGACCGGAGCCCAGGTCTCAGGGGGTGGCAGGAGGATGGAGACAAGGGAAAGCTGTACCATTAATCAGCCTCTGAAAGGCTCAGTGGATGTGCCAGAGGTCAGAAGGACTTGTTAGTATTTGTGATCGATGTCTTGTTGAGAACCCAGCTGTCCGCTTCAATATGTACATGTTACAGCGGATTTCTTCTAAGAATGGCTAAAACGGCAGTGGATTCAAAGCAAGTGCTGGAGCTGATGCTTTAAGCCACCTCCTGCCCTGTGGGAATGTGTCAGCCCTTGTGTTTTTCCACTTGTTTCAGAAAGATGAGTTTTGGAGCTCAGGAAAAAACCTCCACTTTGCACCCTTCTAGCACTGCTGCAGGCCGGGCAGGGGAGGCCTCCAGCAGGTGCGTGAGCCAATGGAAACCCCCAGGACACAAGGAGGACCTCACCCTGCTGGCTGCCCCCTTGCACCCCCCACTCTGCACCTGCCTCACCACCACGTCCTCCAGTAAAGCAGCACGATAGCAGTGGAGGTGGCTCTGCTGGCACAGAAGGGGTTAAACCAGAGGAGGCTCATTTTTGAGGCGCATCTGCAGGTTTTCTGTCCATCTCGTCCAGGGCGGGGTGAGGGTCCCTTGCTCTGAGCATCCTGCCCCCAGCTGTGTCACCCTTTTGGCAGATGGAGCTAAAAAGATAAACGAGGGAGGGAAGAGGAGGCGGGGCCGCAGCGCCATCCCTTCAAGCCCCCCCGACAGCCCCGCACACAAAGACCCTTCCCCGAGCTGCGTGTGAAAGTAGTTTTTTCCTGTTGATTCGCTCCCCTTCTTTCTCCCTTTCCCCTCTCGGGCTTTGTGCCCTCTCTGAAGGGACCTGAAAGAGCTTCTCCATCACCCGCCTTCGAAGGGCTTAGCGGCTGAAAGCTGGATTAGCTCCTCGAGCCTTCCCCTCTGTGCCTTTCAACAATGACATCTCCCCAGCCAGCACGAACAGACGCAGCAATTAGCACCAATTAAAAGGAGAGGCTGCCCAGGAAGTTCCCTTTGCTCAGCCTGGGGGCTGCGGGTTTCGGACTCTGTCCTGTGGTCAGACAGCGGCGGTGCTGGCTCGTGGTGGTGGATGTCAGGCGTGGCTGGGGAGTGGGGAGGAAGAGGAGGAGAGTGGGTGGATGCAGAAGCTTGGCAGATCAGTGGCAGCCCAGGGGCAGGGTGGGGGATCGCAGCACCCTGAAAGGGGGTAAGAATGGATCCGTGGGGCTGGTACAGCTTCAGGTCGTGTTGGGATATGTCAGCTCTTGGCTCTGTGCTTCTCAGCACTCTGCATGGGGGTTTGTCTCAGTCCAATGCATGGGAGTCTCTGCCTGCTCCAGCATGGGGACAAACTGATGTCCTACAGCATGGCACAATGCTGGGACATCCATCCATGCAGCTGAAGGTGAGGACAAACATTTGTTGTTTCACCAGAATTTTTGCCTCTGGGAAATGCACAGGTGGAACAGCCAAGTGCTATCTGAGGTCTGAGCATTGGCACAGGGCACAACCCCACCACGGCTGCTGCAGGATGGCTGTGGCGTTCCTGGGGACATCACTGTGCTGCATTGTTGAGGCGGTCGGTGTGAGTTTGGCAAGCAGAGAGGTTTTGGGCTGTTGCAGCCAGGGCAGTGACAGTGGATTTGCCAAGCTGCTGGCTTGGCAAGAAGGCACGGTGCCAGCTTTGTGCCGCAGAATGCATTGCCCCGTGCCTGGTGGTTTAGCGACCATCAGTCCACAGGCGCGGGAGGCTCTCCTGACACCTCACAGGAGCTGCATGTCCCGCAGGGAGCTTGCCCTGCCAGTATTGGGATGCTCTCTGTGCCCTCTGGTGTGTCCAGGGCAGGGGAGAGGGGCGTGTGTCTCCACAGCTTTCAGCCTGGGACAGGCTGCGTGAAGGACGATCCCAGCAGAGTGGCTAGAATGAGCAGGATTGCCAGAGTCTTGGGGATCCCTCATCTTTATCTCTGCAGACTTACACCACCTCCTTCTCCTCCCCACCACTGCTGCCGGTTTCAGCCTGCACCCATGAGCTGCTAGGGGCAGCCCAGTCGCCCCCTCGGCAGCGCGGCCCCCAAACACCCGGCCCGGGGAAGGAGGGGAGGCGGATTAGCCCGAGGCAGCCACTGGAAGTAATTGATGCACTCGCTGGTGATGCGGGAGCTCTTGTTCCCTTTGTGACCGCCGCGGCAGGAGCACTCGCCGGAGCACCAGGATAATGCACGGGGCTTGCTTTGATCCGGGGCCTCGGCGGGGAAGGGGCGGCGCTCTCCCGGGAAGACTTCGTAGGCTGCTGGGGGGGGATGTGGTGATCCAACCGGGATGTCGGTGCCTGAAAACACCAATCCCCGGAGCGGTGTTGGAAGAGCACATGTAATTCCCTTGTGTCCTGTGCCCCTTCCCGTGGGAGTTCCCCTGACAGGGTTCTCTGCACCTGCTCCCCAGTAGAAGTGGTGGAAACCAGTGAGTTCCCAGCGGCACTAGCCATGGTCCTTTCCTGGGGAGAGCAGGGAGAAGGTGATGGCTTTGGGAGGTGGGCAAGCGGACAGCATCCTTCTGCCACCCCTGCCTGGGCACCCCTCCTCACCCCGAAGTGCAGTATCGCAGCGGATCTGGAGTGCAGGGGAATGCAGCCACCCCGGCAGAGGAGATTTACACTTGTCTGACCATCCTGAGTCCTGCTCCTCCCGGGATGGGGCTGGAGTGCGTCAGCCGTGTCCCTCGCAGCCCCCTGGGGAGGGTTCTCTCCTGCTCCTCCTTCTGCTTCTTGGCAGCAGCAGAGTGAGCCCTTCTCTCTCAACACCTTCCCCAGGATGGAGGGACAGTGTGGATGGGAGGAAAGGGGCTGTTCTGGTTTCGGCTACCATGGAACCGAGAGGTGCAGTCTCATCCTGCCCTGTGTCCCAGCCGGGCTTTCCTCCAGCCAAAGCAGGGGCGTAGCTCAAATCTGCTGCGGGTTGGCAGCAGCAGCCGGTCTAGGGTTTTGCTGATCCGGCTGCCTTCCCTAATTATTCCCAGGGAACTTGTAGGGGCGGTGAGCGCTGCTGCCCTGCGGGCTCCACTGCCTGCCCCACGTGTGCCTCGGTGCATGGCGCTGCCTGTCCCGTGCCAGGATCTCTGTCCCAAAGCCCCTCATGCCGTCATTCCAGGCTCCTACATCTGCAGCAGCCTGGAGGAGGAGAGGTTTTGGGGTGGCCAGGGCCTGGGAAGGGATTCAAACACCATCAAAACGGAGACAAAAGGTTGCTCCGTTGCAAGGTGTCAACGTTTAATTAGTTTATTATTGCAAATTATTAGATCTTGTGATTGTTTAATTGATCATATGATTGTTTAATTGGGCATACTGTACAAGGGCGGAAGCAAGCTACCAGGTAATTAGCCCCAAACTGTGCAATTAAATTCTTATTAATACCCCAAACAGCAGGGAACATTCAAGCCTTTAATTAGTGATTAACGGGAGACAGACAGAGCTTACAACTGCCTCAGTACTGAGGAACAGTGAGAGTATTTAGCTGGGTAAGAGGGGGACCTGTCTGCCCCGATTAGCGCTGGATGGCTGCGCCGGGGGGTGAGGGGATTGTCACACATGCTGGTGTGAC
The DNA here is from genome assembly GCA_013398955.1 of Callaeas wilsoni. Classification (NCBI taxonomy): domain Eukaryota; kingdom Metazoa; phylum Chordata; class Aves; order Passeriformes; family Callaeidae; genus Callaeas; species Callaeas wilsoni. The sequence continues at coordinate 13,876 of VWPU01005868.1, forward strand.
CCTGTCCCTGAGTGGGGACAGCCCCCCAACCCAGCGAGGCCAAGCCCAGCCAGGCGCCCCTCTTGGCTCCAAATCCTGGCTTGGCATTTTACCGACACCTGGCCCGGAGCGGGCAGCACCACTGCCTGAAGGAGAGGGGATGATGCTGGGCTACCAGGGAAGGTTTCTTCCCCAAACCCAGTTCCTGGGAGATTCAGAGGGTCTGCAGCATGTTCCAAGGGAAAGGTGGCCCTGGGGTTGATCAGGATGTGCCAGGGTCAATGATGCCAGGAAAAGGCCCTGCCAGTTACTCTCTCACCAATTAAACTGGAGGCAGAGAGGGACCTGCGCCGAGGGCAGCGAATCATTTACCCAGCAGTTCTCCTCCACTGCCTATTGCCTCCCCTCTGGGCTGCCAGCCCCTCTCCTTCTCCAGAGGATGCTGGGGGCATTCCAAGAGGGACACAGAACTGCCTTTTGGGATGACCTCACTTGCCTTTCAGTGCTGCAAGGGGAAAACAAAGCCCTTCTCCTCCCACAAACTGCTCCTTTGCCACAGTTCTGTAAGAAAAACCACCTTGTCTTGTACCTGTTCCATTATCTGGAGAGTGCAAGAGCACTGACAGTATCCTGGGTGTCAGGATACTTCACTGTGTCTCTTCTGGCCCTGACAAAGCCTGTTTGAATATCAACATCCCCAGTTCAACAGCATCCTGTGTTACCTGGGGCCTTGGGCAGTGTTTGCTGCTTTCCCTCCACACCGCACAACCCAGAATTTGCCTTAAAAATCCCTATTTTCCACTGTCACCAGGGAAAAAGAAAATAGCTCAAAAGGAGTAAGCCCCTGAAGGTACCTACGGCCACACCGGGTGTTATTTTGATGCCTGCCATGTGATTTCTCATTAATCTCATAACTCGGAGGAGCTCTGGGGGCAGCTGAGGTTTGAGTGTGCTGGCACTAGCCTTCTGCTCAACTCAAGCCTCCAAAAAACTCTTTTTTACGCTTGGGGTTTGTTCCTTCTCCCCGCAGCGTGTCCGTGGCCGGAGCGCCAGGGCAGGCGAGGGGCCGTTTGATCTGTGCGGTGTGAAGCTCCCACTGGCGCTGCTGGCTGCGGGGAGGCAACTTCACACGGCTGCCAAGCCAGGCCCAGGCAGTTAAATCTGGGCCGACACGTTAATGAATTTCACAGTACGCTTGGAAAAGCTCTCACCCAACCTCAATTTACCAGCATGGGGAGGGGGCCAGGGCTGGGGGAGCAGGTCACCACATTTTGCCAAAGGAAATCTTGTTCCCATTATCTTTTTGCAAGAGTGTTAAGCAGGAACGGGCAGTGCTTTGCCTTTTTATCTCGCACACGTGGAATCGGCCAGGAGGGCTGTGTGCTTCCTGGGGCTAATTTGTGTGTGCCTGTGTAAGGGTGTGCAGATGTTTCTGTGCACATCTGCGTGCGTGCATGCCTGCCTGTGGGCACATGTACGGCTCTGGAGGTATTTTGGTGCACGTCTGTGTGCACACGTGTTCATGTGTACGTTTGTGTGCACGTGTGCTTGTGCATGTTTGTGTGCGCGCACACAGGGATGTGAGCACACGGGGGCTGCTGTGTGGGTTTCTCTGTGTGTGTGGCTCATGCACACAAGATAGAGCCGTAAATATAAAGAGCTGGGGGCTCGGTTGCAGGGGGGAGCTGTCACACACCCTGGCATGAGGCGAGTGGTCCTGCTGGAAGGCCGGGTGGGCTCTGTCACCATAGCCAGCTGCCAGGGAAGGGGCAGGGGGAACAGTGGGGCTGCAAGTGCCCAGCTGGCACTCCCAACCCCCCCAGCTGCAGCTCTCCATCCCACACTCGCTTACCTTCAGCTGAGTGGTGCCAGTTCCTACATGTGCCCTTTCTCCTCTGCCCTGACCTCATGGCACCGGCCCCACAGGGTGGTGGATGGTGCACATCTGGATGTCGTGTTGGGACGAGCTGTGCTGTGCTGTGTCCATCCCAATCCCAGCAGAGCCCCTCGCCACAGTTGGGGACACCAGGGCAGCTCCAGCCCACCCAGAGGGTCCTGAGTTTCACCTTTAGCCGTCATCCACTCCCCTTCCCTCGCAGCCTGCAACTGTAACCTGCATGCGCGGCGCTGCCGCTTCAACATGGAGCTGTACAAGCTGTCGGGGCGCAAGAGCGGCGGCGTCTGCCTCAACTGCCGGCACAACACCGCGGGCAGGCACTGCCACTACTGCAAGGAGGGCTTCTACCGCGACCTCAGCAAGGCCATCACCGACCGCAAGGCCTGCAAAGGTAAGCTGGAAGGTCTCCATGGCAGCAGACGAATGAGAGAATCCTCTCGGTCTCCTTGCTCTCCCTTCCCATCCTTGGGATGTCCTTCTGCTCACTTCGGCGGCTGCAGGTCAGCTTCAGCCTCCGCCACCCCAATCTCCTCTACCACCCCAAGGGTACCAGGAAGGGATAGCACTTTGAGCCCAGCATCACCTCGACGTAGAAGAGGATGACCGGAAGGGAGAGAGCAGGTTGCCAGGAGCCTGGGAGGGTTCTGGTGTTACCATGTCCATTGGTCAGTGTTTGGAGAGATGCTGGGGAGGTGCTGAAGCAGATGTGACTAAATGTGCTGGAAACCTGTCTCTGATATGGATGTTTGGGATATAGACATGCTTGTAGCGTGGGTTCCCTGCTCTGGAGGGCTGGGGATGCTGGTAGAAGTCACATCTCCCAGGTGGCCTGTGGGGCCACATTGTGTTTTTCAGCTATGGGATGGCTCTTGGGACCTGTTTTTGGGGAGAGGCTGAGCACTATGGCTCCTGGTAACTGGCCTTGAGCTGGCCAGGAGCCACACTGGCTCCACGCCATCAAACTGTAGCTTGACCTCTCAAGGTCCCTAGCCTGTGCCAAACATCATGGGATCTGTACTTCTCTTCCTCCCCTTAACTCCTGGCCAAGCCTGTCTGATTCCTCTTCCCTCTCCCTGCTCAGCCTGTCTGTGGAGCCTTTTCAAAACAATCATTTCACCAAAGAACTTGAGATAAGAAAACACCTTGCCTGTCCCAAGGACTGTCAAGATCCAGACTGGAACATCAGATGGGCAGGAAGTCAGCCGTGGCTGTTTAGAGGCTGAGACTTCATCTCTGATCCCTGTTTTTCTGTCTTTGGTTGTGAGTCCCTCCTGGAAGGGAGCACATTGTCCCTCTCAGATCTCTCTCCAATGCATTTTGCAGCCACGTGGGCACGGGACACCTTCACTGCTGCAAGAACACGATGCTCATGAGTTTATGTAGGGCCTACAGGAACTCCTGGAGCTGGTTTTAGACCATTAAACTTGTGGCCATGGACCTGAATTGAAGGATTTGAGTTTTGGGGTTCCCCTGTCAGGTCCATTAGTACTGTTGGAGGTCTGGCTCATTCAGGTTGGGATACAAGAAAGGAAATCCCTCCATTGCCTGTGCTGTGCCAGTGGCCTCTCCTTATCCTTGCTACCCCCAGGAATGCTTGAAAGGACAGAGTGAAGGGAGAAACTTCCCACGTTTGCACGGTGTCACAGCAGGAGAAGGACTGAGCAGGCACTGGCAGGAGGAGCCCTACCTGCAGCCAGCTCGTTAGCAAGCTGAGCTAATAATTTTCAACAACCCAAGGAGCTGACTTGACACGTCCCCCTCACAGCCCATGTTCCCAGGGATCACAAGCTGTTTCCACCCCGTGGCCTTGGCCAAGCCGTGCCACAGCTATGGCTGTGGGCATGGCAGCCCCTGGCAGCAGCAAGGGTTTCCCATTGATGAAGATTGTGCCAGGTGCCAGCATCGTCGGGGTGACACAGGGAGACACTGTGAGAGAGGAAGAGGAGGAGGCAGGACAAGGCATGCATCCTGATGGTCTATGGCACAGCATCTCAGATTGCATCCCATTCCTAGGAGAGGTCCTGGCTCTGACTGAGGCCAGGGATGGATGGCAGCAGCCCCCAGCTCCTGCTGCAGCAGCACCCAACTGGGGCAGCTGCAGCAAAATTCCCTTTTCCATGAAGATTCTATCAAGTGCTTAGGGCTGGCAGGCAGCCCCGGCTCTCCCCCAACACTTGAGGGACACCAGGGTGGCTGTGCTGCCTCCACCTCACCCTTCATCTCCTGTAGGCAGCACCTCACGTCCCAGCCCCCCTAAGGAATGATTTCTGCTTTTCTTTGGATTAGGGAGGTTTAGGTTGGATATCAGGAAAAAGTTCTTCTCCCGGAGGGTGGTGGGGCCCTGACCAGGCTCCCCAGGGAATGGTCACAGCTCCAAGGCTGCCAGAGCTCCAGAAGCATTTGGGCAATGCTCTCAGGGCTGCACAGGGTGGGATTGTTGAGGTTTCTGTGCAGGGACAGGAGTTGGATTCGGTGATCATATTTGGTCCCTTCCATCTTGGGATATTCTGTAATTCTATGACCAGCTCCTTCTACTTTTGCTCCAAAACTGATACAATCCCAAGCAAAGCGGATGCTCTGCAGGCATTCACCTCCCCACAGGCCCCAGGGCCACCAGCACCACATCCCTGGGCATTGAGGGGCTCCGTTTCTGCTCCAGACAGGAAAGAGAGCACTTACCAAAGAGCAATAATAGAAAAAATGCCAAAACCTAATAAAGCAAGCTGGATTTGGCTGGGACGAGGGAGGATTACTGAATATAGCACAGGTTTGTGGGAGCAGGGATGCTGCAGGTTGCAATGTTTCCTACCTGGCTGTGGCTCAAGTCCCTGTGCTTGCAGGGCCGAGGATGGGGGAAGCAGAGGGGCCCTGGCTGCTCCCATCTGCCTGTGCCCACCATTTTTCAGTGCGAGTCTTGCTCCACCACCCTCACAGGGCAGTAATTGTGAAGCATTACAGTGATGGAAAGTACTTCTGATCCAAGGTGGCTCCTCTGGAGGGGACAGGGTGGGCAAAGCATTCCAGGATGCCCAGGAGTTGATGGGATGGGGTGAGCGCAGATGCTGCAGCACAGGAGAAATGGCAGCCAGTGATGCCTGGGCTGCCGAGGAGCAGAGGAGAGGGACAGGTCCCCCCTCGCAGACAAGCCTCTGTCCCTGTGCCAAGCCACAGGCAGGGCTCTGCCAGCCTGGGCAGGGGATGCTGCTTCCGGAGGGTTGGCAGGGTTTGCCCATGGTTTGGAAGTGCTGCAAAGCTCAGCTGAGCCAGATTAACATGTGCACAGGGCCGACCCCTGCCACGGTGCATATGTTGGGGAGGATCTGGCAGTGAAGGTGGTACCCTGGGTCTGCGGAGCCAGTTCCTGGCTCTCCCTCAGGGAACAGAGTTAATAATAAAATCTCTGATGCTTCTGCTTCTTTGGCTGCCCCTCCTTCAGTAAAGCAGAAAGTATTTCCACCCCTCCCTTATCTAGGGGTGGATCTGCTGGGATTGGGAGCTCCTTAGAGGAGGAGCAAGGTCCCAGGTGCTGGCAACAGAGAGCTGGTACTGCCAGAGAGGCATATAAATACACAGAGATGTGACAAAGATGTGCTCAATACCTGCAGCTCCGGTATCTACACTCCTGCAAGAGAAGGGCAAGGCAAGGATCCTGACAGTGGGTGTTTAAAGCAGGCATGGAGCAGGTGGATGGGAACCGTGTGCTGTGCATTTGAACAAAGGCTTTTGCACCTACCACAGCACTGGGCCAGGGCAGAGGCTGAGCATCGCAATGAAGGCAGATGCTCCTGGAATCACAGACTGGTTTGGGTTGGAAGGCAGCTTGAAGATCATCTTCCAGTCCTCTGCCATGGGGATCACACCTTCCACTAGCCCAGGCTGAATAGTCAGTTCATATTCAGGAGACAAATCACTAACCCAGAGGCCAGGAACTACTACATCTTATTTAAACAAACCCCAGCACATGTTACTAAATAACTCTTCAACCATGTTTTGTCTCTGCTGGGATGCAGCATCCTTGAAATAGGCACAAAAATACCAGCTGCAGATTGCCCAGGCCTGTGTCTAACTGAGCAGAGCCCTCGGCCACCGGCTGGCAAGAAGAGAGTGCTTCCCTCCCACTGCCAGCATCACTTCTGGACCCTGAAAGATGGAAAAGCTGGGAGGATGGAAAAGGCAGAGCAACCTACAGGATTAATTCAATGGTGGTAATTGAAAAGTCAAATAAAGGATGGCTGTGCATTAATTCCGGTAATTTAAACAAAGCTGTAAACCATGAGCTTTCTCCAATGAAAACTGGTGAAGCAGTAGCAGCTAAGCCTCAAGATGCAAAAATACCCTCAATATGAGGTGCAAGACATGCTTTCTGGCAAGCACAGTTTGATGAGTTAAGCTCCAAGCTAGTGACTTAATCCACCATTCAAGCTCCATGGGCCAGATCCTGGCAGCCAGAGGCTGGGAGCAGCAGGGCTTGGTGTGTGGGCAGCGGTGCAGAGCTGCACCGTGCCCCTGGCCCTGCCTTCCCTGGGGCTGGGATAGGCTCCCTGAGCCAGCCCCCTCCACAGGTTATGTCAGGAGGAGGAAGGACGGAGATGCTACAGCCACAGCAGTGGGATGGGCCGTGCTGCAATGTGGAACCCATCAGGGTAAGCACTCTTGCCTGGGATGCTCTTCCCATGAGAATAGGAAGGAACAGTGTATTTTTGTGGGACTGTGGGAAATCCCACTATGGCAGGGCAAGTGGGCAGAGATTGGTCTGGCAGAGACCAAGCTCATACTCCAATGACACTGATCAGCTGTGCACTTAAGACGAGCAAAGCTGCCTTAATTCCTGATCTGGGTGAAACATCCAGAGTCACTGAAATCCGCCTTCCACTGCATGGAGAGAGATCAGCTTAGATGAACTGGATCCTGATTGGGCTGAGATTTACATCTGTCCATAAACTTTACACCAGGAACAGTCCGCTGGGGCCCAAGACAGGCCCCGTGTTTCCAAGAGCCCTGTGTCATGCCAAGACTCCCTTGCTCGCTGCCATTTGTTATCACAGCTGAGCCCCCGAAATATCCCTGTCAGAAAGATGTCCGCTTCCAGTCCTAGCCAAGATCTGATAAGGATGGAGCATCTGGTCCCCATTAGAGGCTGCTCGCTCTGGTTTCTGGCTGTGCTGGAGGGGGCTCGAGTGCCATGGTGCTCCCACCAGTCCCATCTGGTGAAAATTAGGGAAACGGTAACATCAGGGGGCTGCGGGGGCGGGTGGGGGAGATGTTTTTGTTTTGCTTTGAAAGCACATTCAACTCTTACACGGATGGAGGCCAAGATAACCTCCTCCAGCTCATTGCCAGCCCAACCCCAGGCAAGCAGATGGGAAGGTCCTCTCCTGAACAAGCATCTCCTTCCCACATCTCTCCATGTAGACAATCCTCAGTGGGTCCATCATCCAGTGTGACATGACGGAGCATTCTTCTGAGAGCAAAGACAACTTTCACCTGCCTCAGGTGTGGCTTGTCCCTAGAGAGGCTGTGGTAGAAAGGTGTGGGGTCATCTTTTGCCCAGGGTCTCCAGGAGTCAGGAGGGGCATTGAGGCCCATGAGCTTGGGAAACATTGAGAAAACCTCCTTAGTTCTAAAACCAAGACAAGGTCCAGGTTTGTGTAAAAACCCAGTGCTAGTTCAGTTCCATGGACTGAAAAGCTTGGAGGAAGGGGAGCAAGTGGAGAAAATGGTTTTTACTGCTGCAACAGGAGCATCTCCCTGGAGTTGAGGTGGGGGAAGATCTTAAATGAGAGCTGGTGGCTGCAGGCACCTGTGGGAATTGCGGAGGCTCCAAGTGCTCATCCTGAGCATCCCTATCAGCAAGGCCATACCCTGGCCAACCCCTTTGTCCACTTGCCCTCCTGCCTGTGCTGCTCACAGCACATGTGGGACCATGGTTGGTCCAGACCCATGGGTCCAGCTGGGTCTGTGCTGTGCCGGCCCCAGTAGCTGCTTTCCAGTGGTGCTCTGGAAGGGTCCCCCTCCCCTTCACCTCTCTGGGACCGTACTTTGGGTCCAGTTTGGGGTTTGTGTTGTGCCTCCCCTCTCACATAACCATTTCTCTCTCTCCCACACAGCTTGCGACTGCCACCCAGTCGGCGCGGCCGGCAAGACCTGCAACCAGACCACGGGGCAGTGCCCGTGCAAGGATGGCGTGACCGGCCTCACCTGCAACCGCTGTGCCAAGGGCTACCAGCAGAGCCGCTCACCTGTGGCTCCTTGCATCAGTGAGTGCCCCATGCCTTGTCCTGCACTCAAGGACCTCGACAGGCACTAGGGGTTGTCCCTTGGTCCCCCCCTCACCTTGGATGATTTGTGGTGGGTGGGAGGCTCAGACAAGGGGGTATCTGTCCTTATGGATGTTGTCCAGGAAGGGGTCAAGTAGGACTCTCTGGTCACTTTCTGAGGTGACCTGGGCTTCACCTGCCCCAGCACAGGAGGCTCTGGATGACTCCTTGGGTCAGTGCTTCCAGCTGGCTGAAACAGCTCTGCTGGGTCCTATCCTGGTTACAGCACGTGCCCTCCTCACCCAGCTGAGCCCTGAGCGCGGTCACTTCTGGGGCAAGGCCAGAGCCTGTGGTCAGCATAAAACTGTGTTTATTGTCCCGGTGGGTTTGAATTTGACCCAAGTGGCAGAGGAACAACTTCACACCCTGAAGCATTTGCTTGGCTGCTGGAGCAGTGGCAGTGTGGGTGACTGGTGGAGCTGGCTCCTCTTTCTCTGTTCTTCTCCAAATTTGGGGTTAGGAAAGAAATTCTCCCAGGTTTTGCTGCCAAAAGTCCTGAGAAAGTGTTATCTTTTCCCACATTTATCCCTGTGCTGGGCAGCCTGAAGCATGCTGAGATCAGCCAAGCACCCATCTGATGTCCAGACTGAGTTCATATGAGCTGAGCGTCCAAGGACCATCCATCCCTGGAGCACACATCCTCACACAGCTACTTAGGGCTCTTGGGGGTTGCAGAATTTCAGCTTGGCCCAATTTACTGAACTCAGTTTGTACATCTCCAGGTCTATTCAATGGTCTGCAACGGTCAGGTCAGATTCATCCCATCATCTTTCATTTGTGACCAACGAAATCCCTTTGTGGCCCATTTTCAGAGGGCTTTTGCCCAGTTGTCACCCCCAGAGCTGGGGATCTCATCCTTAAGATACTTCTCCCTTTCTTTTCCAGAGATTCCTGCCATCAACCCCACCTCACTGGTCACCAGCACGGAGGCACCCGCGGGTAAGTGCTCCAGGTCCCTGGCCAACTCCACGGCTCCAGCCCTGCCCAGAGACCTGGGGGCTGATCCCACCTTCCCTCTCCCTGGCACAGCACAGGGGAGGGCTGAGCTCTACCGAACTATTTGGCAAAAAATTTATGGTGAAATATTTTGGTGAAAGATGTGACTGAGACTTAAAATCTTGTGTATTTCTGGAAAGGAAATGACTAAGATTGACGGACTTTTTTGGGAAAGGCTTTCTCCATCCCCTCCAAGGAGGAGAGCAGAGCAGGGATGCAGCCCACTTGGACCTCGCCATCCCTTGGCAGGTTAAGGCAGGGGTTGTGGCATATGCCACCGGTGGGTGCTTGGGAGCTGGCTTTGTTTAACCTCCTCTTATCAGCACCAGTGCAAGAGGTTTCTCCTCAGTGTCCTTTGCCTCTGCAAGGCCCCAGCTCTCTGGGAGGTGCTGGGGCAGTGGGGGTCTGGCAGGCCTCAGGCAGGCTCCGAGGCCCCTGTGCTGGGGCACAGGCTGCCAGGTCTCCCCTGGGACCTGGGTGACATGGTGCTCACCTCATCCAGGTCTGGAGGAGTGAAGGGTCTGGGTATGAGCTGCTTGTCCTGGCTTCGCATGTCCATGATGGGACCATGGGTGATTGGACCACAGAAGGACCAGTGTCACTGCTATGGTCACCCAGTGAGAGGTGACAGCTCCATTGACAGATTGCAGACCTTGCACAGGCAAGGGAGGCATTACTGCCATGGTCCTCAGAGCTCCTCAAGAGCTGCTCTGGTTCCCCAGACTGGAGTAGAAAGGTTGGCATCTCAGTACAAGCTGTAGGTTCACTTGTGCTCCTGCAGAGGCTTGGCTGGGGTTGGGCACTGCTGGGTGGGTGCATGGATGCTCCCTGCACTGATGGATTGGGGTTCTTCTTCCAGCCTGGCCAGGGACCAAGGTCCCACCCAAGTGCCCTGAGCTCCCACCGTGTCATGCCACATCCCAGTAGCACCAAGCAGTGCTGTGCTGTGCCAGCCCCTCGATCCAGTGTCACCATGCTCAGCCCTCCTGTGCTGCAGGATGCACACAGCAGGGTAAAGAGGGCTGTAGCAAGGCTTTCCTCCCTCCCCTCCTCTTCTTTCTGCAGTCCCCTCAGCACTGCAGTGTGGCTGTTCCCAGCCATCCCAGGTCTATCCCTCTGTAGGGATTCCAAGCCAGGTGGAGGGGGAGAAGCCAGTAAAGAAGTAGCCCCTTCCCTCCTTCGGCCACCCCTCTTCCTGCTGTCCCCAAGAGCCTGCTCTTCCTCTTCATTCCACTGTGGTGGAACAGACATCCTGAACAATCCTCCACTCCATCCCATGGCACATGCTCCTGTGAAGACAGCAGGGGCACCTCCAGCTCCCCACACCCGTATTTAATGAGCAGCTTCCCTGTGCCCCCTTTGGGGTGCATCTATCCCAAGGAAGCCTACATGCTTCTTGGAGAGCCGGCGCTCTGTATCCATCTCCCCAGCTCCCCTTACCATGGCCACCTTGCCTTCGCAGTGGAAAATGCCAACACCCTCTTCCCAGGCTGGTGTGTGGCTGGGATGTGCTCTCCAGCCTTCTGGGAACATTTTCCAGCACGGCCGCTGCAGTCCTGTGCGTAAACTCGGTGGCTGCAGGAGAGGGCCAGGGACAAGGTGTGTTGAAGAGATGGAATTTTTTGGCCCCTCACAACAAGGCAGACACTGAAGGGCTGGAGCATGTCTAAAGAAGGGAAAGGAGCTGGAGAGGGGTCTGGAGCACAGCTCTGATGAGGAATAGCTGAAGGAGCTGGGGGGCCTCAGGCTGGAGGAAAGGAGGCTCGGGAGGGACCTCTTCTCTCTCTACAACTCCTTGATAGGAGGGTGCAGCCAGGTGGGGGTTGGGCTCTCCTCCCAGGGAACAAGGCGTGGAACAAGAGGAAATAGCCTCAAGTTGTGCCAGGGGAGGTTCAGGTTGGGCATCAGGGAAAATTTCTTCCCTGAAAGAGTTGTCAGGCAGTGAGCCAGGCTGCCCAGGGCAGTGGTGGAGTCACCATCCCTGAAAGGGTTCAAAAAGCAAGCAGATGTGGCACTTTGCAATGTGGTTTAGTGGGCACGGTGGTATTTGGTTCAAGGTTGGACTTGATGATCTTGGAGGCCTTTTCCAACCTTAATGATTCCTAATGTTCCTCTGGCGGGAGTAAAGCGTGTGGATGAGGATGGAGAGGGGAGGTGCACAGGAGGAACCAGTAGCTCCTTCCAGAGCGTTGCTGGCTTAGCACACTTGGACCCCAAGGAGTGGTGCAGAGCCTGGGAGCTCTGCACAGCCTGGCACCCCACCCAGCACCCATGGGCACTGCTGAGGCCTCACAGCCCTGCCCCACAGAGGCTCTGGAAAAGAGGAGGTGTTTTCAGGACAGTGAGGAGCAGCCCTGCCTGGATCTGGCAGAGGTTTCACTTCTCACTATGGCAGAGGGGGAGAGATGAAGCTTGGAGTGCGCATCTTGCCCTATGGAAAGATGCTGAGCTGAAGTGATGGTACCACTGCTGGGGGGGAGCTGCGTGGGACAGGGCAGATCACCACTACCTCTGCTCCTGCCTGCCCTGCCCGCCCTGCCCACCCTGCAGGCTGTGAGGAGAGAGCCGGGAACATCAGGCTTTGGGAAAAGAAAAAAAATGGGAGGACGGAATGGGAGATTTGGCTGGTTTTATTGTCAACAGAGCAGAGTTAATCAAGGTGACTCCTCTCCAGTGCTTTATAAATAGGAACAGTCTCACAATGATGTCTGAGCTGTTCAGCTGCACAAAAATAAACAGCACTGGCAGAGAGCTGGGTTGTTTGCTCTGTTTTAGCAGAGCAGGTCTGCCTCAAACTGCCTCCAGTTTATCTGTGGGTTTGTTGATTTAAGATTTCTGGCTTCTACCTCAAATATCCTTAATGCAAAGTAGCTGCCTCTGCCCAGAATCTGTGCCACTGGAAGATCAGGGGACCCAGTGGGGGTCCTGCTGCTCCTTTCGCTGCTGGGATCAGAGATGGGGGGTGATGCTGCCCTGGCTGGCGCTGGCAGGGTTACCTGCACCTGGTGTGTTTGTGCTGCAAGCAGGGCTGCCAACAGTGGTCCTTCCTTCCTGCACCCTGCCTGCTCCCTGATGCCCCTCTGCCTACAGCCCTCTGCCCCTGGAGCCCCAGCTGTCCCTGAGCAGGGCACTCCCCAAGGGGCCCTCAGCACCTCAGGCAGCCTCCAAGCCCCTTCTCCCCCCGTTTCCCCACCTCCTGCCCTGCCTCTGGCAGCAGGTGCTGGCTGCAGGAACAGGGGGACATTGTTCAGGGCTGCCATGCTCAGGTGCTGGGCTTCCCGCCCTCTCCCCATCCTCCTCCATGCTGGGGTTCAGTCCCTGGGTGTGTCCAGGCTTTTCACTGACATTGTCATCTCCTGCATCACTTTTCCCGGCTTTCTCCTGCCTTTCCCATCTTCCAAAGCCTCTGAGGTCCAGCTTTGATGTCTGTGCCTGAGCAATTGACTGGCTGGGTGATGAAACGTCCTGGGTCCACTTCTTACAATTTTTATTATTATCTTAAAATACTTTCCACTTAGTGGAAAAAAATAAAATCCATGTTCCCCATTAGCAGAATTAACAAAACTCATGGAGCGCAGAACAGGGCTTTAAAGGAATTCAAAGTAAGCAGTAAAAGATTTGCAGCCATAGCACCTAATTAAGTTACATCTCCCTTAAAACAAAATATTCCTTTTTTTTCAAGGAGAGGAGAAGTAAACCAGATGTGCAAACCTGCCACCTCTCACACATGGTCTCCCCCGCAGAGATGGGGATTGCCTGCACCAGGCCAGTGGCTCTGGTTATGAGCTGCCTCCTCCCACTCTGCACCTGTAGCATCTCCCAGGGATGGAGCAGTGTTAGAGCTGGGGCTGTAGCATGTCCCAGGGATGCGTTTGTGCCTGGGACGGGGCTATAGTGAATCCCAAGGATGCAGCAGTGTCAGGGATGGGGCTGTAACACATTCCAGTGATGTCTCAGTCTCAGAGATTGCTCTGTAACTTGTCCCAGACATGCATCAGTGTCAGGGATGGGGCTGTAGCATATCCCAGAGATGCAGCAGCATTTCAGGATTTGTGGGTGCACTTTCTTGCCATGGACTGTGTCAGGTCTCTGCTGACCCCCAGCCCTTCTGTGGGCCTTGGCTGCCCCATCCAGCTGCACGGACACAGCAGAAGGATGGCTGCAGGTGCAGGCTAAAGTTGATCTCCCTGTTGCCCTGTGGAATGTGCAATGCCATGGGCTCTCGGGACCTGTCTGTGGGAGCAGGCCCCATCAGGCACACAGCATCCCAGTGTGCTTGGGAGGATGGAACCATGTTCCATAGCTGTGTTGTGATCAGGACTAGGGGGCTGAGACCCCAAGCAGAGCCCTCCTACGGCAAAACCCTGCAGGAATAGGACAGGATGCCCAGGGAGAGGCAGTTTGGGGAGGTGCAGGCAGGATCCATCTGCCCTGACATCCCTGGCCACTTTCCAGCCACAGCACCCATGTCTGCCCCACGCCCAGTGATGGAGGAGGCCATGTGCTCAGGGACAAGGAAGGGAAATGCTTCCTGTTATTTGGACTTCTTTTTTTCTTCCCAAGTTTCTTGGATAACCGGAGCAGGAATTGATTTCACATTTGAGGAGTGTTCCTCAGCATAAAGCCGTGGTTAAAAAATCCCCAAACTAATCCTAAATTGTTAATTCCCAACACCATTTTCTGGCTCCTTTGAATCACAGTGTGTGCCGGTTTGGACACAAATCCAGGAGGAAACAACCCGAGAGGGGCGGCTCTCTCTCTCTCTCCTGCCTGCCAGGCAAGCGGGCCCCGGCAGCACCTCCCCCACGGGTTCGGGAAAATAATTTCTCGAGGGAAAGTGAAAAAAACCTATTTATTTAACAAACCGGAGTCCCCCCGCTGTCACGGGAAAAAAAAAAATATTGAAACCCCCTCCCCTGTCCCCTAAAAGAGGACTATGGATTTTAGAGTTCTTTCTGTAGGTAAAACCTGCAGTCCTGAGCTGGGCCGGGCCAGGCAGGGTCCGACGATCCCCCCTGGAGGGTCCCGCCGAGCAGGGCCGGGGATGACAGCCGGTCTCAGATGAAAAGCAAGCCAAAAACAGTCCAAAAAGGAAAAGAAGCCACCGAGGCAGATCACAGTCCCTTCTCCGCTGAAAGCCGAAGAGACTAGCAAGCAAAAGTCCTTCAACTAACCAAATGTTGTCAGAATCGGGAGAGAAAAGAACGCAATACATTCTAGTTGCAAGGTCAAGCTGGTCGCTTTGAAGAGTTCTCTCGGCTTCTCTCTCCCCCCTTTGCAATTTAAAGGTACACTAGAAATCAAGCAGGTGATGGGGAATACAGTATGGGCATAGAATCACCCCAAGACACAGTGTTATGTTGTTAATCATGAGCAGGAACCCAGGGCAGTTACTGGATTTCTTTCTGCTTTTCTTTTGTCCCCATTGCCAAGGGAAGAGCGTGGCAGGTTGGTTGAGGCTGTTCCACAGCCTGCTCCCACCACACATCACCCCACACTCCATCACTCCACCACCCATCACCCCACTCCAGGCCACGCTCCAGCTGAACACCCAGGCCATGCCACCGTCCTCTCCCACAGCACCCGGTGTCCATGGGTAGGCCTGTGGCACTGATGCTGGCTGCGGGATGGTTTCTGTGCCCCTTTCCCTGGGGAGGAAAAGGTCTCCTCTCCTGACGGACGCTTCCCAAAATAAGGTGAGAGGCTCTCTTTAGAATCCCCTTCATGGAGCAGGAAAGGACGGAGCGGTGTGTCGGGATGGGCCTGTGGCCTGTCTCAGGCGGTGGGGTCTGGGATGGGCTGTAGTGTATCCCAGAGAGCACAGCAGGCTGGGGCTGGGGCTGTAGCACATCCCAGGGGATGCAACAGGGTCCAGCCTGAGGCTGTAGCATGCCCTGAGGATGTAGTGGGGTTTGGGATGGGGCTGTGGCATATGCGAGGGAATACAGCTGGCGGAGGCTGAGGCTGTAGCACATCCCAGGGATGCAGTGGGTGAGGGCACCTTCAGTGCCACCACCAAGCACTCCAGCACGCTCAGCAGCCACCCTCCCATATGGAGAGGCCCTGAGCCTCCTCTGTAGCCACCACTGCTGTCTCAGAGGAGGCAGCAAGGCCAAGCTCTGCCAGCCCAGGCAGAGAGGCAGTCTGGCAGCATGGGGGGGCTGAACTGTGAATCAGAGCTCACCCCCCTCTGCCAAGAATTAGCTTCACGGTGCACTGCTTCTGTCACAGACAAATTTGGAACAGGTGGCATGAAGTCCCAGATAAAAAGGAACTGGGCAGAGAGGAGAACAGCAGAGCCCAGGGTGAGTTTGTGCTCCTGCGCTTCTTTCTTTCCTTATTTCTCCTCCTCCCCTTGGCACAGGGTTCTGTTCTTCCCCGTCTTCCCCCAGAGCTTCGTCTCCATCCCCAGTGATCACTGTGGCAACCTGCAAACAAAGACAACTTTAGAGGCTGCTGGCTCTGTCCTGAGATGCGGGGCCAAGCCAGAGGGAGAACCTGCGAAAGGCAGAGAAAAGAAGAAAGATGGGCTCAGAAAAAACATGCCACTCGGAAAGAGACAAATTGCGATGTTCAAAGGAAGATGGCAGGGGAAAGAAAGGAGAAGAACAGGGCTGCTTCGGGCAATTGTTGGGATCAAAGGCTTTGGGGAGGAGGAAGGAGGCATTCCCTGCCCTCCCTCTGCTTGAGATGCAAATCTGGGGGCTTTAGAAATGCACAGAAAAAAGCTTCCTGGAGGACAGGAGCCTTGGGGGACAGCAGGGTGGTGGAAGACAGCCTGGTGGCCTCCCCAGCCCCTCTGGAGCAGCCTGAGCAGGGGATGCCTGGGCAGCAGGAGTGACGTGGTGGAGCAGAGCCACTTCCCTCACCTGCCTCCTTCCCGCAGCCTGAGTCCCCTTCCCCACGGATGGGAACCTACGAGGCACAGGTCCCTGGAGGGGCTGCCCCCTGAGGGTGCTTTCCACCGCTCTGGCCCCTGAGAGCTGAATCGCTCTGAGGATCATGACTCCCTTGGTCTGGTGTCAGACCTGCCTTTGGATCTGTCCCCTGTGGGGCTGATTGTGGGATTGGTGCCAAATCTTCTCTCCCCACATCACCCAGGTCTGTGGGGTCACAGCTGTTCTATTGACTCTCCTTGGCCATGGCCCCTGCCAGCCCTCCATGGAGACCACTGTCACCTCACCTGCATTTCTCCCATCCTTCCCTTTCTGTGTCTGGAAGGAGTCCCCAGGCTTCCTCCACCACCCCTGTGCTGAGTTATCCTGCAGGACACCGTCACCACTAGTGACAGAGTCTGCTCAATGCACCCAAGGTCACTTGGTTCCTCTTCCCAGCTGATGTGGTGTCAGGCATTCATGCTGGTCTTTGAGACCCCAGCCCCTGTGAGGTGCCAGGGGAGCAGCTGGACTCAACAGACCCTCATCCTCAGCAGTGCCCAGGCCCTGGCTCAGGAGGAGTCAGGTATCCACCACCTTCTGCCAGGCTGGGTCTTGCTGCTGTCCCCTCCACCCCACTCCCTCTTCCCCTGTGGTGGGATGAGTTCCTTTATTCCTCAAGCCCCTCAGTGCTCAACCCACTGTTCTTCTGCCACAGACTGTGACTCCTACTGCAAACCAGCCAAAGGCAACTACAAGATTAACATGAAGAAGTACTGCAAGAAGGACTACGGTAAGGACCTTCCACCTCCCTGAGCCACCCTGGGCTTTGCCCCAGGGACAGATGAGGGCTGGCTGTGGGTGGGGCAGATGAAGGCATCCAGGGGGTGGGGAACACTCCATATGGCGAGGGGTCCCCAAATCAGCCCTCCCAAAGTTGCAATGGATGAGGCAGGTGGGGCTGCTGGGGAAGGGCAGTTCCTGTCACCAACCTTCCTCTGGGGACCAAGGCAAAGCATGCCCCATCCCTATGCCTCCTCCTTTTTTCTCTCAGTGGTCCAGGTGAACATCCTAGACATGGAGACGGTGGCCAACTGGGCCAAGTTCACCATCAACATCCTCTCTGTCTACAAGTGCCGTGACGAGCGGGTCAAGCGTGGTGACAACTTTTTGTGGATCCACCTGAAAGACCTGTCCTGCAAGTGCCCCAAGATCCAGATCAGCAAGAAGTACTTGGTCATGGGTATCAGCGAAAACTCCACTGACCGGCCCGGACTGATGGCCGACAAGAACAGCCTGGTCATCCAGTGGCGGGACGCCTGGACACGTCGCCTTCGGAAACTGCAGCGGCGGGAGAAGAAGGGCAAGTGTGTGAAGCCCTGAGGGGTTTGCACCCACTCTGTCCCCCATGCTCAGCCCCAGCGCAGCTGGGTGCTGCCAGACTGCACCCACAGACTCTGTACATATATATAGTGTGAACGGACTCTTTGTCTATAGTGTATATTTTGGCAACGGTTTCCTGTTGTGTGTGTGTGCATGGGTGGGTGTGCGTGTCAGTCCTTTTCTCTAAGTGTGTATTAAAAATAATGCAGTAATGACAAACCTTTAATGAGGAGCAAAGTGAAGCGAAGTCCTGTGGGTGCCTGTCACCTGAAGGAGCTTGAAGGGGATTGATGTCCTGCTCTCGGCATGCTGGAGCTCGTTTTCAAGGCTTTTATATTCTCTTTAACACGGTTGTCTTCTGCCCAGTGCTGACATCTCAGTTGACAGCTCTCCCTTCTCCAGCATCCAGGGTATGATTCTTCCTCACTCTGAAAATGTGCTGCTGCCAGACCTCTCTCTGCCTTTCTCCTTGCCCAGGAGGAACAGGAGGTCAGATTCTTCTGTCCCTCATTCTGATGTGCGGGCAGGCTGGGTGGAAACTGTCCAGTGCTGCAGAGTATCCAGCCCCAGGAGCTCCACCAGGAAGGAAAATGAACTTTTATAAGGCCTGATTTCCCAGTGACCTTGGGCTCACATGGGCCAGCGCTGCTGGCTGGAGCAGGACCTGTGCAGTGCTGCAGTGCCATAGGGAGGAGCCAGGCCCTGATAGTGCGCTGGTGGCCACTACCAGGCAGGACTGTGTCCATCAGGGAGAAAGGGACAGACTTGGCAACCCCTGGTTGTCACTGTCCTGGTGCCTAGTCCAGATAACCCAGTGAGAAAGACCTGGACACACTATTTTCCCCTCCCATGCTCACCTGCTCCATCTGAACCTGGGCTAGACTGGACAGGCTGACCGGAGCCATCGTGTATCATCATCCACCCACCCAGGTCTGTGTGCCTGTATTCTCACCTGGTACCAACTGACATAGTTCCACCTGTTTCTGTTGAGATGACACCAAGTGACCATCTGCCTTGGTGTGCATCTTCCAGAACTGGCCAGACTGTGTGCTCTCCTGGGAAGAATTGCTGTGGCCAAGGTTGTCCAAGGAGATGCACAAGGCAGAGGTGACAGGAAGAGAGAAGAGCTTTCATTGATCCACCTCTAGTCTTTTATATCTTCTTCACCATGTATTACTCTCTGGTTAAACAGACACCAGTATCTTCCCATGTTGAGATTGTAGTGGTCTTGGCTTAATAAATATGAATAGAAATAATAGGTGCTCTGATAATAGATATTCCTTTCCCTAAAAACCTTGCCTTGCTTATTGAATGGCTCAGTAAGGGGTTGTAGCCTACATCACAGTCTTCCAGTCCTTCAGGATGAAACTTTACCCTTTTCAGTCCAAGGCAGCTTGTGTGGACTCCCCATTCCAGATGCTTCCAGGCTTCAGCATCCTGGGGTGGTGCTGGAGCTTCCAGCTGAAGAGACTGGTGAAGCACTGTTGGGTTTCAGGACAAGGGAATTTGGGGAGTGAGGATCTAGGCCCTGGGGATATCTGTGTGGACGTGCAGGTACATTGGTGAAGCTGCTGGAGATGCTGGAAGTGACGTTTCAGAGCTGTGGAGAGCCTGCAGTGCAATTGTTCAGGTCCCATGGGTACTTGGGTGCCTATACAGGGCATGGGCAGAGGTGAGGCCAGAAGCTGAGGGGTAACGGGTATGTGGGACCACTTAGGCTTAGATGAGCTGATATTATCCACCCTCCCAACACAGACCCTCTTCCCTCTTCTGTCTGACCCTCCTGTCCCTGGTTCCTGGTTTGGATTCTCATAGACTATTGGCCTCTGCCATGAGATGGCTCTTGATATAGTTGGGCCACCCAGTGCTCCTCTTCCTCCCACAGCTGCTTTCACCAGACTTGCCTTTGGCTCAGGCTCACTCCAACCCCGTGCACCCAACAGTCATAGAATCACAGAATGGTTTGGGTTGGAAGGGACCTCAAAGATCACCTTCTTCCAAGCCCTGTCATGGCCAAGCGTACCTTCTGCTATCCCAGGTTGTTCCAAGTCCCATCCAACCTGGCCTTGGACACTTCCAGGGGTGGGGCAGCCGCAGCTTCTCTGGACAAATGCAGGAGTCCTCACACAGAAGTCAGTGGTGGAACACCCTTTGGGTGTTCAAGGACAGGCCTTTCATAGAGATCACCCCTTCTGTCACAGACACTGCTCAGCATCACCCCATGGGGTGTGGGGGTTCTCTGACCCCTCTTCTCAGCAGCCGCAGCCCAGGAAAGAGCAGGGCAGCACCACTGTTCCATGGGCATGGATACATCTCAGGGCAGGGCTTCAGCAGCATGTGGTTTCTCCAAGCAAGGACAGCCTTCAGGAGAGGCACAATGCGTCTGCGTTCCCCAAAAACACTGGGCACAGCCTTCTCAGGCAGGGAACTGCAGGGTTTCCTTTGGTACCTGATTTCTCCTCCACTGAAGTGAGGCACCTAAAACTCTTTGAGGAACTTGATGATTGAAGTTCTCCATTTATCCTCCCAGGCAGCTCTTCCCTCTTCTTTCACCTCTGCCATCTGGGACTGTTGAGGAAGGATGGCTCCCAGCTGGCATCTCAGCTGCCAGGGCAGATAAGAGACACTGGAGCAGAACCACCACATACCCCATGGTCTGTGCTGAGGAGAAGAGCTCTTTCCCTCTCTCACTTTGGCTGAGGAATGTCCTAGAATCCTGGCTGAAGGACTGGAGGAAGCCACTCTGCACCTTCACTGAGTCTGACTCCTGAAGGACTTTTCCCGACTTCCCTTGCTTATGTCACCTCCACGTCCAAAGCAAGAATTCACCTTTCTTTCAGATCCCTCTGCCTGGCATGGTCAGCTGGGAGCTGGGGACTGCACATGGGTTTGGCTGTACCTGGGATGCTGTATCTGGGTCACCCTGAGCTGGTGCCAGGACACCAAGGGCAGTGGAGGAGGCACCACGGATTTGCTCAGAGCTGCTGCTCATCCTGCCCTCTAGATCAGGCAGGGCTTGGAGCACACACCAGCACAGGCATCATTTGGTGGAGGGCTGCAAATCTAGGGGCAGTTCCACATCCACCAGCACCCACCCAGCCCCAGCCACCCCTTTGGTGGTGGGGAGTGCTTCACACCGCTGGGAGCTGCCAGAGCCCATGGGTGACACAGGGCAGGGGGACTCAGGTGGCAGCAGGGTATGTCACACAGTCCTGGTAGCTGCAGCCAAGAGCTATGGCCTTTGCAAGGGCAAGAGATAAACACTGTAGTGCAAACTCTGCTTGGCACTACAAAGCCATGTTTTCCAAAATAGCTCTTCAAGGAAAAAAGAATTAATTCAGCAAAGCATCTGAAAAGCCTTTGGTGCACTCTGGTGCACTCCCAATTCCTCGAGCACTGATCCCCCGCCCTGTGCAGCAGCTGGCCGAGCTCAGTGTGCCGAGAAGCACTGTGCTGGGGCCGGCTGCTGCAGGCAGCGGATGCCGGCCCACATGGGAAGGGCCAAAACCAGCACGCACATTTCCATCCGTGATTTTTTTATTTAACAGGTCTTTTCCCAGTATTCAGCTGAGGCAAAGTATTTGAGACACAAAAGCAACGGAAAGAGAGGCCAAGTTTGCAATTTTCCCCCTGCTTTGGGACTGAATTTTGCAGCTGGTTGAAATTTTTCTCATTTCAAAACGCCAGTGGACATTTTTCTTGAAAACCCGGAATTTGGCCAAGAAAGACACAAAATGTGAGAATACTACAGAAAACTCAATGCTCTTTTTCTGTGTCCTCTAGCCAGCTTCACTCATGAGAGATCACAGGAGCTTGGACAGCTGAACCCCAGCCTGAGTGGACAGACAGATGGATGTATGTGTAGAGTATTTTCCATTGTTTTGCTCTTGGTAACCAAAGTCCACATAAATAAATATTGGCTGCATCACACAGGAAAATACCATCCTTAGGTGCAATGGGATCAAGCAAAGAGCATTTTGCTTGGCCAACAGAGCACAACTCAGTGCTACAGTGTAGGAATATTCTTCCTGGTGAGGAGCTGAGCCTCTATGAAGGGGCAAGACCTGCTTAGAGTGGCCCTTGTCATAGTCTGACCTGGTCTTGCTCTCCTTGTTCTCCTGATGCTCTCTGGTACACAGAGCAACATCTGTCCATGCTACCACGCAGATCCAAGCGGGTCTTAGTGGTGGCGTCAGCTGTCAGAGAGCAGTGATGGTGGCTCTGCTGGCCCACGCTCTCCAGGCTTCTGTGGTTAATAACATGGAAGAGCAGTACTTTGCCACTTGTGGACATCGTGCTAGGCAACTGTGGCCTGCTGCCACTCTTCAGGTGTGGTGACCTGTCCAACCAACCACATCCTGTCCATTCAACCAGTGCCACAGCCTCTGTCCCGTGGCCTTGGTACTGCACCACTCTGTCCATCACCCCTTACCCAAGCATGGTGTTTTATTTGGCACTTTACAACACTCACAAGTCTCGTTAACATCCTAAATTTTGCTTCCTAAGCAAAGCTCAGCCTCTGCGATTCCTAGCCCTCCTCCTGTCCTCCTAATCCCAACTAGGGTTCTTTTACCCACTCAGACTCCTTCCAGATGTGCTGTAGAACCAAGGCAGGGTGCACTTTTCCCACTCATGACCATGTCTAAAAGTGTTTGGGGGGTTTAGTTGCTCCAAGACTCTCTTGTCCTTGCAAAGCAGTGAGAAATGTGCTGTTCTTCAATTTGCCTAGTGTATTTTTACCAGCCTTAGGGGCACTTATTACATCAGTGTTAATCACTGTGTCATTAGTTCATTTGTTCATGTACTCCTTCATCCAACCTATCTATCTCCTTGTTCATCTTTACAAGGGCACAATTCACTGGTTAAACACATGCTCCCCGTGTGCACAGGATATGCAGCACCCGCGTGCGGTCTGGGGGCATAGGGAGGCAGGGGGCTCAGTTCAGCAGGGCCTGGGGAGCAGGGAAGACAGCTTCCCATGCCGGCTGTGCGGGGGGAACATGAGGAAACCATTAATAGGGGGGCTGGCCCGCGCCGTGTTTTCCTAAGGAAGAGCCGAAGATGGGGAACAGCTGGGGTCAGCAGGGCACCATCTGGAGAAACCCATCAGCTCCCTCCTGCCGGGTTTTTCCCACCTCAGTGGCAATAGAGAGGATGAGGCAGAAGAGAAGAGCAGTCCCCATCAGGACCCTGGGGATGGGGGGGTCCTGCTGCAGCCCCAGACCTGCACATGCACCAAGCTGGCTCCTAGGCATCGCTGTGGTGTTGTGCCAGGAGGTTTGCCAGTGCCACAGGAGTCATGGCACAAAGAGAACATCCTGCCCAGGGGTGCTGCTGCTCCATCAGAGCCGTGCCAGTACCCCCATGACTTGAGCTCAGCATGCTTGTGCCTACTCACAGGCTTCACTGCTATCTGGGATAGCTTTTTCAGAGGGCTGCTACGTCTTCATAAATCAATGATTTCTCTGCATGGGGCAGGATCAGACCCTCAGCATCCATCGAAGCTGGTCCTCTATTTACACAGCCACTGTGAGACTCAATAAACAGACAATGTTTTCATCTTGGACAAGATGCTCTACCCCAAAAGCTTGGAGAACCAGCCTCTCAGCTGTCAAAATAAACACCACATACTGCTTTCCCCCCCCACCCCCCGCACACCCACACAATGGGAAATCATCAGCTGTCCAGGAACAAGGAGAGGTGGCAGTCCCAGAAGATGGCTGGTCCTGGAGGATTCCCTGTCTGAGAGCCGGCAGTGGCCAGCCCAGGCACACACAGTCCCCGGCTGACCCCTGGGTTGGCCACAGTGGGGACCACGGTCCTGCTCACAGCACAGGGAGAGAGGAGATGAAGACGGGCAGAGCAAACCCAGCTCAGCATATTTGAGGAGTCTGGAGGTGCCTGGGTTGGGTCTCTCCCTCTCACCGATATCCCCACAGACATCTCTGCAGCAGCAGTGGTTAGAGCCAGGTGCTGCATCCTGCCTGTCCCCTGCCTGTGTCCTGCCAGACAGATGACAGTGGGAGCAAATAATCTCCAATGCTTAAAGCTCCAGGACTGTGCTATGGGTCACTAACCCGACCTCACGGCCATTTCCAGCTTTTGGTATGTGGTAACTCTTGAGTGTCCCTTCCCAGCCCTGCTGGCCACCCATGCTGTGAGCTCCGTGGCCCTGGAACAGGGTTGGTGCTGCTCAGGTCAGTGTCCTGGGAACCCTGGGTGCTCCCCATGCTGGGGCAGCTGGGGTTTGCTCATCCATCAGGAAACCCAGCAGACTCCAACAGGCTCTAGCTGGCATCTTGAGCCAGAAATGAGGTGGCTTTGGCCAGCACACACATATAGACTGTCCTTTTTTCAGCAAAACCAGACAGTACTTGGAGCTGGGAGCAAGGCAGGGTGGCCAAAGGGGGCCCTCGGGGTGGCCAGGCAGTGCTGCCCCCACACCAGCAAGGCTCAGTCATTCCCGTGCCCTGCCCAAATCTGAGCCACTGGCAGCAGCCCCCAGAATGTTGGTCTCCACCTTCACCTCCATCCCCATCCCTATCCCTATCCCTTGCTCCTCACTTCTGAGCAATCCCTTCTTGTCAACCCGCCGGCTGTAGGGGGAAATTCCTGGTCCTGACTGTTATGCAAAATCAGCTCTCAGGGGCCTTCATCTGCTCCGGGTGCTTTCAGACTTTTCCCTGGCATCCAGTGGGATGGCCATAAATCTCCGCTACTGCCTCCAAGTCGAACATTTCCTCCAAGCCCCATTATTAATTTTCTGAAAGATCCCATAAACTCCCAGATGGAAAAATATGGAGATATTTGCACATGTGCCGTAAAACACATTGCCCATCTATTTCAAATGGATGTGGCAATATATAAAACATACTTAGGGCATGAGCCAGGTTTCACGGTATTTAAACAAGGCAGCATGATGTAATTGGAATTTACAGTGTAAGAGCAGATTGAAGCTGGGCCGTGGGTGCGTACCATATATCTTGGATCTCCTGAAGATTTGGCCTGCTCTAGAATGACAAATACCTTTTGTACTTGTCACCTATATTTTAAGTGGATGAACAGCTCCTTTCACAAAATATAAAGATTGGAAAATATATTTTTTTTCCATCTGAATTTCAGAGCCTCTCTGGAGAGGAGCTATCTGCCCTGTACCCTGTAAAGAGCATGATTCCTAGGGCTGCAGGTGTCTCAGGGCTTTGTTTCCCTCGTCCCTCTGCCCAGATGGCTCCTGTCCCTGAGAAGCATAGTGCCACCACCTCTCCCACTGCATGGTCTCGATGGTGGGGCTGAGGACCTTGGAGACTCCATGATGTGGGGTGGGGATGAAGACCTGCTGCCCACAGCCACTGTCCAAGGCCAGACTGGATCAGTCTCTGACCAACCTGGTCTAGTGGAAAGTGTCCCTGTCCATGGCAGGGGGTTGGAAAGGGATGTTCTTTGAGGTCTCTTCCAACTCAAACCATTCTATGATTCCCTGGAGCAGGAGAGGGTGGTAAGCCTCAAACACTGCTCTCTGTTGCTGGGAAGAGCAGCTGAAGCTCCAGGAGCTGCTGGCACGGGAACAGGCAGGAGCTGGTACAGGAGAGAGCAGCCAATGGAAGAGGTATCACCATCAGGTCCCAAAAAAAAGCTGTGGGGAAGCCTTTCAAGTGCCTCCACCTCCCCGCAGCAATGGCAGCATCAGGACGAGTGGTGGGAACCACTCCAAACCAGGTGATGGGAGGATGATGGGAGAGTAGGGGAGACCACCACCACCAAGGCTGTCCCCAAGCTGTCCCCATCACCAGTGCAAGCACCCCTGTGCCACCCATCCCAGGACAGGGGGGCAGATGGGCACAGCAAGGCTGGGAAGTTTTTGGCTCCAGCAGTCCAATTCCTCCCAGCAAGGTCCTCTTACCTCTCTGCACACAGGGCACACCTCCATGGTGCTTGCCAGTGTTGGGAATTTTGGGGAAGTGGGGGTTGCTAAGGGGCTGCAGACACCCCACTCTTTGCCTGCTGCTCCTTGATGCCAACCCAGCTGGGAGAGATCCGCCAGCACAGATCGGAGTCTGCACCTTGGCATAGGAAGATGATGCCCCGTCATTAGGGCAGGGACATACTTATGGGCCCTGTCTGAGGAACAGGGTACCCCAGGGCCTGGAAATCTCCCTGATTTCCCCCAGTCAAAGGGAAAGGCAAAAAAGGAAAAGATAAAAGACACCAAAGCATAAAAATTTGAATTTTATTCATGGATGAACTGGTGGCTCCATCCTAGCCAGTGCCACTGGTGGGCTGTGGGCACAGGGCTGATGACGCCCTGATCACCAGCCCAAGCGTGCCAGGGTGCTGTAGGGCACTGGGGTGGCTGTGGGCACTCAGATAGGTCCTAGGGAACTTATCTGCAAGCTGAGGACAGTGAGGAGGAGCCAGGAGCCAGAGTCCCCTGTGCCTGCCAGCTTCAGGCAGGGCTGGTGCATCTGGTCTGCCCAAACTCATTGTCCCTCTCTCCACACCCATTTGAGCATTCAGGAGGTTTGGATGAAAAATTTTTGAAAAATTAATAAATCAATTCCTTCCCTTCTGGCGGGAGGAAAATCCCTCCAAAAACTGTCAGTTAGAAATAATCCAAGTGATTTGTTTGGAAAATTTCGAAGTGCAGGTCCTCCCAAGAGCCAGAAGGGTCTCTTGGCCTTGCTCTGCAGAGCCAAGAACCAAGAGCCAAGACCCCGCTCCAGGGCAGGAAGCCTGGATGCTCTCATAGCCACGGCTCAAGCTGAGGCCCAAAGGAACTGCGGGCCACCTGCAGCCCAGCCAGGACTGGGACCACACGAGCCCACCTGGAGCCTCCCCAGGGCTTTCCAAATGCAGGGATTCAGCTTCAGGGGACTGGGCCAGATGCTAAGGAGAGGGACAGTCAGCTGGCTCAGCTCTGGCGAACTGGCTTTTTCAGAGGGTAAAACCTGTTGGATTGGGGATTTCCTAACCAGCTCTTGACAACCAAGCATGGTGCTGGGCGTGGATGAGACACAGGACTGGTGTATGCTACCTGGTGGTGTGGAAACCAGGCTACTGCTTCTTGGCAGCCCCTGAGCTGTCATCCCATGGGATCCTTTCCTGTTCCAAAGCTCCAGACTGAATTCCTGCTTATGAATGAACTGAACTGCTCTGCAGAAGCATGTGAGCAGCCATTACCTGGACAGTACTTGTGGCTTCTCGAGATCTCCTCTACCATGTTCCAGAGGACTCTTACTGCCAGACAGAAGGTCTCTGAGGGTTTCTCGTGAGCTTCGAGTATGTACAGCACAGAGGAAACTGCTCAGCAAGGTTGTGTGTGTGCACCCCCAGCCCTCAGACCTCTCGGAAAGCCAGATATCAGAGGATGTTGAGCACCAGATCTCTGAAAGCTGGAAGCCTTTCCATCATTGCCACAAGGAAGGCACATGGGACCGCTTCCCAGGCTGGGGAGCTTGGACCTCACCAGGCCAGAGCATCAACCTCACCTGCTGAATTTTTGGCTTTCTGCTCATAATGGGATGTGTAAGGGGCTTTGCTCTGAGTGCTAGCAGAGCTGTTTGGCTCCTCGGGTGCTCTGGAGCCAGTGACAGGTCTCTCGAGTTGCTTAAATGATGTAGAGCTGCGTTCTGCCATTCTCACTGCCTCTTAATGGCACATTTCTCTGAGATGAGCTCTTTCAGGTCTGTTGTGGCCATACACAAGTTGTGATCAGGTCCTTCTCTAGGCTGACTGCAGTGGCCATCCAGTGTTTTGACTCTTTAACTCAAAGGGGAACAAGAAGGTTCTTTTCTTGGCCACTCCTGTGGAGTTATTTCTCTGGGTGCCATATTAGAGATGCAAGAAGAGGAGAAAGCAAATGGTTTCAGTCCCGTGGCTTTCCCTAAAGAGTCTACAAACCACCCTTCCACCACAGGCAGGGTGGGTTTGCCAGAGGCTAGGAGCATTCAAATCCAGGCAAAGCAGCTCTGAAAAAAGGGTGGGGCTGGAGGTGATGGCTCAGGAGGGGATAGTGTGGATAATGGGAGACAAGCACAGCACTAGGGATTCTCTGTCTGAAGAGATTGCAGAAGTGGCAGCTCTAGGCCATCAGAGGTCCATGAAGCCCTTGCCTGTGTGGCACACGGTGGGCACTGAGGCTACAGGCCTGACCAGTACATTAGCAGGAGTCAAGGAACTTGACAGACAAATCACATTTCCACATATTTGGGTCTTTCTTTCACGTTCTCACCACCCTCCTCCATCTTTCTCTCATTCATGTCTCTCGCCTTTGACCTCTCCCGTCCTCCCGCCAAACTTTCTCTTTTCCCAAGTTTCTTGCTGTTTGGCTGCTCATTCTCCCGCTCCTGTCAGGGATGATAAATCACCTCTACAGATGAGCATCATCAACATACCAGACTCATCCTTCTTTTGACCTCCTCAGCTCTGAGTCACTTCCAGGAGGTAAGAACTGGACCCAATTACACTGGAGAGGAGGTAACCAGTCAACCATTTAAGCAGGAACTGGTCCATTTCCCCTTTTCCCTCCAGTCACAAATCCTGTCCTTGCCAGTCCTACATGTGCAGTGAAGACTGCTCACCCCTCTGGCCATCATGTTGTGCATCCAGCTGGGGCACCTCATGATGAAGAGATGCCCATGTAGATGTGCCCCTCTCTTTCTCTTGTTCTTCCTCACCTTCCTCCCCCCTTTCCCTTCCCCCAACACACATCTGCTCATATAGTTCCAGAAAATTTGTTTCATATCACAGTTGAGCCATTTATTTCTTTCCAGAGAGTTAAAAGCCTGTCTCCCTTGATTTAGTGAGTCAAGAGTGGCTAGGAGGGAGCGGAGAGAAGAAAAGAATGAAAGAAATAAAATAATGAAAAAAAGGTCTTGGGAACATCTGGAGCTGTTCTTAAGTAAGACACAATATTCTTGGCCAGATGTTGAACGACTGGCTTCTACTTGGGAAATGTCAACATGTCAGATGTTGAAATCCCACCCGACACCCTCTTCCTTACCTTCCTTTCCCTCTTCCTTGTCCTGCTCTGCTTGTGCTGCCCGCATCATCCCTCTGGGATGGCACCAAGAGGAAGGGGTAGTTTGTCTGGGACCTTGATGGGTGTCACTGTGAGGAACCAATGGGCCAAGCTTGTTACTTGAAAACCACTGGTTCACCAAGCAGAGTGCTGTGGAGAGGCTGGGTGAGCTTACAGTGGTGCTGCTTGCACTGGAGGAGGCAGAGCCAGGCAATGGAGGAGGAATCTTTGAGAGGTTTCAAGGAGCTGGGAACAGGGCTACAGCAGGCAAAGCCATCTGGGATGTCTGACAGCAAAGCTTTCCTGGAGAGCCAAAGAAAGACCTTCAATCCTTTGGTGACCACAGCTGAGCAGACAGCTGCCAGTGAGGCAGAGAGGGCACTGGCACACTGGAGGCCGTGGAGCCACTTCTCTGGAGAAAGGAGATCCCGAGCACACCGGTCACTCGCACACCGGTCACTCTGACTCACCAGCATCAGTGCAAATGGTTATGGGGATTTATACCAGCTTCAGGGCTGGCTGGGGGCATGGGGAGAGAGGTCAACAAGAGCCGGTGTAGCCGCGAGGGTGACATCCATCCTGAGCTGGACACGCTCCAGGTACCACAACAGCCCGCTGCCTCAGCTGGAGGTGTCACCCCTCCTGGCTGGACCTGGCACAGCTGCCTGAGCATTGAGCTCCTGGGGGTGCCCCCCTGCGGCACCCTGGATGTGATCCATCGCTCCCACCCTGTGGTGCCCATCCGTCACTTGAGCTGGCATGTTCAGCAGCACCACACAGAGGTACTTGGGAGTTAAATATTCCTTCTGCCCACCACTGGGGTATAAATTATGAGCCACAATGTGAAAAAGCAGAACAGGGAGTTGATCAGAGGAAAATCCCCATTGGCTGCTCAGAAGGAGGACTGGCTCCCCAGGACAAGAGCAGTGCTGGGTGGCACCTGCCATGCCAGGCCAGTTCCTTCTCCATGCTGGGTGTCCTGCAGAGCCTGACGTCCATCCACCTGTGCCTGACCTAGCCTCTGCCCTCAGCTTCTAGTGCTGTTACTTCAGGGCCAACCCATGGCCTCCGCCAACCTGCTGCTCTTCAGCATCCTACAACCCAGGGCATGGGCTCTGCTGGTCCACGGCAGTCACCATGGCCAGGACCACAGGACCATCCTCCTCCCTCATTCATACAGGCATGAGAATGAATAAGGAAAGAGAAGCGTTCTTCTGCCCCATCCCTGTGTTCAGCCCAGGCTGGACGCTGCTCTGAGCAATCTGATCTAATGAAAGGTGTCCCTGCCCATGGCAGGGGGTGGAACGACATGATCTTTAAGGTCCCTTCAACTTAAACCATTCTATGATTCTATGATTCTGCTGCCAGTGCAACCCTGGTGCTGTCTAGGGTCTTGCAGTCGGCTTTCTGTTCCCACCTCTCTTTATGGTGGGCATCAGGAACCCAGGGTTTATGGCCAACTGTATGGAGGTTTTGGGAGCTGGAATCTATCCTCATGCCTCAGCACTGTCCAGGTACCAGGAGGAGCCCTCCAGGGCTCATGGAAGGCCTCCCACACATCAGAGGTTACACTTGGTGCAGGAAGACCACCAATGTCTTCCTACTGAGCTGGACCAGGTTAAACAGAGACCTCCCTCCACTCCCAGGGAGAGTGGGAAAAGGAGGGTGGAGAAGTAAAGGACAGCTGATCCAACCCTCCCATCACCAAACTCCACCTGCATGTGTCACCTCAGCAGGCAGTGCATGGTGACAGTTGGGATCTGCCCACAAGAGGCTCTGAGTCACACCAGCAGTGCCTATGGGCAGGCAAACATTCCTGTTTGGAGAGTGGTCCCTTTGGGTGCCGCTCTCCCCCACTTCCTGCTAGCTGGAGGGTCCCAAAGCCCACTCAGGCCCTTATTAATGCTTGAAGAAACAGAGTAACCACAGGCAGAAGGAGCATCATACACCTCTCCAGAGCAGGGACAGGGACCACCTTAGCCAGCAGACCAGGGCACCTGTCCAGGTCTGCCTGCAGTCTTCCCTGCACTTGTTTCTTTTTCCTGGATCAAAAAGTAGTAGCTGGAAGGCTGAGAGCACAGTCACAATCCACTCTTGGGACATGTCCATCTCCCCATGGCCCACAGCCCCCAATACCCCACACAGACAGCATTGCAGAAAGACATGCAGTCCTCCCATCTCTGCTGGTCCCAGCCCTGCGTGTTCCAGGCTGGGCTTCCCATGGCCAGGACAGTGGGGATCTGCTGAGGAGGTGTCAGCTCCCCCAGCTGATCAGTACAGGCCTGCAGCAGGAGGGCTTGCTCCTTGCCATGGCCGGGTGCACCAGCAGGGAAAGTCTGGGGGAGAACAGATGGCCACTGCTCAGGGGTCACCTTCTCCAGGTGCCCAGAGCCTTCAGCCCCACATGACAGCAAAGCTTTGTGCTCCCTCCTGCTGTGTGTGGGGACATTTACGGTCCTTAATCCATGAAAGGGTGACCAGGATGTGATCTGTATGGAAACAGAAGCAGCTCTGAGGAGTAAGTCAAGCTCTGGTTCCTTTTCTGGAGGATCACCCTCCCCAGACTGCCTGGGAAAGCCTCTGACCTTCTATCCCTCCACAGAGATGGAATTAGGGGGTCCAGCCCCATTTACATGGGGGTCCCTCTCCCTTGTAGCAAGCTACCCTCCAGAGAGGAAGACGGTATGGAATGGGGTGACACAGCACCAGACAAGGAGGATCCTCCATGAAACTCCCGTGGGGCATCCCCACTCCCGTGCCCCCACCCCACGGCAGCGGGGCCGGGTACCGGGTGGGAGAGGAGGGCAGTGCCCGGGCAGCCGGGCTCAGGTGGCCGCAGCGGGGGCGTGGGGCCGGCACCGTGGTAATGACAACCAGGTGAGCGGGTGGCGATAAGCCCCCAGGAATGCGGCGGCGGCGGCAGCTGCCGGCCCGCGAGTCGCTCAGCCCTTGGATGGGCCAATTAAGTAAATAGAAAATTTGGAGCGCGGGATCAAAGCCCGAGCGCGCGGGCTTTATTTATATGGAAAAGGTCAGATTATATTGGCAGATGTGTTAAAGGAGCGAGGAGAAAAAAACCTTTCAAAAACATTGGCCCTGATTTGAGGTTTCCTGACGGGCGGGACGGGGTTTTTTCTTTCTTTTCAGGCCACGGGTGCTTTGGAGTGCTGGCAGCGTGCTGGGGGCAGCTGGGAAGGGCACGTCTGGTGCTGGGCTCACTGCCCCTGCCCACCCACCTCCTGGACCCTCTGCCAGCAGCACAAACCCCAGAAACAGGGTCCCTCTGGCTCAGACCACCACCTTACACTCGGTGGTCCCCCAGGTGATGGGGAGTTGGTCTCCAAAGTGGACCTTCTGAGTTCTGCCCAGTTCTGCCCAGTGCTTCACCTCCTATTACCCCCAGCAGCTCCATCAGTCCTGGACTCTGCACTCCGAGGTGATGTCCCCATCCACCCAGTGTCACTCTGGATGTCCCTGGCAGTCCTTGTCTATCCCAAATCACTGTCTCACCACTGCTCTGCTGCCATTTTGGTTTTCCCAGCTTGCAGAGGTGGGGAGCCCACCTGTGTGATGTCCCCCCAGGGACAGGAGAGTGCCTGGCACCGCCTTGCTCTGCACATCCTACTCCGGGCGAGGCAGGGAGGACTCCAGGATCAGCTGTCGTCGATGAGCCTGGGGACATTCCCACTGCCCTCAGCACTGCCAGCAGTGTTTTGGAGCTGCTGGTAAGGCTGGGGATGCAATGGGGCCCCCGGATCCCACACCGTATCACCACCTGGCACTGGTGCTTGGCCAGCCCCCCGACACAGCAAATGGGGACAAACATTACCTCCTTTAGCACTCCAAAACTGCGGAAGGATGCAAACTTCAGCATCCCGCGTCCCCAGGCTTTGCTCTGCTTCCCAGAAGGAGGGATGGGGGTCCCAGCTGGGGAAGCTGAGGCAGGGGGATAGGAGGGGAGAGGGATAATGTGGTGCGGACAGTGGAGAGCGGCAGCATCCAGCAGCAGGGTGGGGAGGTGGCAGGAGGGACCTGTGATGGGGGAATAGAGGAATGCGTTCGCCCGGGCAGGAAATTGTTGGGCTCGGAGAGCGCGGGACCCGCCTGCTAAGAAAACAAGCAGAGGCCGAAAGGCAGCGGGGGCGCAGCGCCTGCGGGGGGGCAGGAAGGGGGCTCCGGGGGCAGGAATGCCGGCTATGCTCCTGCTTCGGGCAGGTGTGCTGGACCCACTGCTGGACCTGCTGCCGGACCCACTGCTGGCCATGCCAAAGCTGCAGTTTGGCCATTGGACCCTCACCTCTTCTGCGTGGACAGGCGTGGAGCAGAGTAGCAGCCCCAGAGGCGCAGTCAGCTTATCTTCTACTCTCGGCCTGGCTCTGCTTCAGTTTCCTCAACCTTAAAATCACCCTGTGCATCAGTCACAGGCAGTAGCAAGACCCATGCTGGGGTTGCTGGGGTGGGCACAAGATGTCAGTGGGGCTGAGAGCTGCAGAGCTTTGCTGTGCCAGCCCTGGACCTCACTCAGGCCGATGACCAAGGGAGCTCTTGCTCTCCCATGTTATGGGAAGGAAGCCCCTGTGTCACCACTGATCACACTCCCAGGTCTTCTCCACCTGCACACTGGGTGCCACCAAGGTGAGCAGAACCCACAGGGGTGGGAGCAGGTCAGACTAGGAGCAGAGGGAAAAGCCGGGGATGATCCTGCTGAAAAGGGATGGTGCGAAAGGGTAAAGCCAGAGTGGTGTCTAGGGTCAGGGAGTCCCTCATGTTGGCATCTGCCACTTCCTGGTCCCCCACGAGGCTACCACCACCCCAGCCACCTGCCCCACCTTGTCCGCACCAAGGGCTGCTCAGTGCAGTCCTTGGGAGGGGCATGGCTGAGTGGTCTCTCTTCCCTTTAAGGGACAGCATGGCACAAAATGCCACCTGGATCACTGCACTGTTTGGAAACTCCACTGGTGTGTAACACAATGTCTGGCAGGGGCGTCTACAGCTTTATCTGCAACAGATCAGGTTGGAGCAAAACCTTCTGAGACAGCATCTGGAAGTGGTTTAACCCTCTCCAAGTTTTGAATGAAATACCAATTTTCCACCTCTTTCATTTATTTTATTGAAATTAGGAGGGAAAACTCCCCCTCTTCCCTTCTCCCCCCACCCCTGGGCTCTTCTCCGGGCTCAAGCTTCTCACAGCTCTTCTGGGAAAGCAGAGGACATCATGGAGCTGCATGTACAGCCGGGAGCACCTGCCCATGCTGTGCCAGCCAGTGGGGCTGCATCAGCACAGTATCATCAGGGGGGGCTGAGAGAAAGAACGTTGTGCCAGGCCACAGGCAGGGTCCAGGCAGGATGCAGGCAGCAACAGGAGCGGGATGGTGTGGAGGAAGCCCAAGGTGGCCAGCACTGAGATCGTTGGAGCAGGGTGGGTGCAGCATCCCAGAGCAATAACCTGGGGGAAGGTCACAACTGATCACATGGGAGCTGGGCAGGAGCTGTGCAGAGCAGCTGGTGGCACCATGAGCTGGCTATGCCAAGCTGTTACCCGTTCTGAGGTTTCAGAGGAGGAATGTTTTAACAAAATCTGTTGTTTTCACCCCAAACGCCATCGTGCTGAGCCACAGGGCCTCGCTGCAGAGCAGGGATAGATGAGCTACTGAGGAACCATCACACACAGTGGAAAATCAGCCAAATTTTTAATTCAGCTTCAAACTGCTCCAGCAGCTGCCAAGCTCCACAGCCTCTCCCTGAAACTTTCCTTTATCACTGGCGGCAGAGGGACAGAGAGGGACAGCTTCAGGAAGGGCAGTGTTGGCTTTGCCACAGGCTCTGCCTGCCAGGAGCTGCCAGCCAGGTCGCGAGAGGTCCGGAGGGGCTGGCTTGCACACGTGCAGCTCTCACAGCATCTGAGCAGGTGTTTTCAGGATGGAGCTGGCACGTCAGCTTTGGGAACAGATTTCCATGTGTTTGCCCATGCAAGGTGGGGGCTGTGGAAGGACTGTGTCACTCCTGGCACAGGTCAGCAGCAGTGTGTTTTCCCAGGGGAGAGCTGGCAGGAGACAGGGAACTGGCTCCCTTCCCACTGTGGGGACAAGAGGCAGGGGTCAGGAACATGCCAGGCCCCTGGCCAGGCGAGATGTACGAAAAAACCAGGAGCTGCACTGCCTCAGAAAGAAACTTGGGTACTAAAATAACTTCCAGGCTGGAAGCACATCCCAGACCTTGCCTGGCGGGAGGCGATGCAGGCAGATGTCCAGCTGCCTGGAGCTCTCGCTGGCACAGATCCATCATGCTGTGGGGACAGTCCTTGCAAACTCTCTCTTGGACATCTGAAGAGCATGGAGAGTATCTGGAGGTGGCACCGACCCAGGCTGCCTTACGCAGCCTGGACATCCCCCTCGGGGAGTGGGATGGGAGATTATGAGGCTGCTTGTCCCCTCACTGGCCCTGGGGTCCTGGGGTGGAAGTGGGCGGCGTGGCACAGCTCTGTGGCAGGGTCTCTGCTGGTTGGCCCTCTCTGCACAGCTCCACCCCAGCTGTGCCACAGCTCCCACGATGGGAGCATGGATGAGACCATGTGTCCTTGCAATGTCACCACAATGCCGCTGCCAAGGCAGAACATCACTTCCTGCCACTCCTGCTCGTGCAAATGGGGGATGGAGGAAGAGGGGCCCAGTGTACACATCGTTAGGGTGCAGTGGACTGGGAAAGGGAGGCTTTAGCTCCCCCACGGCCCAGAGACCTGCTGCAGGAGGTCTGGGGGAGTCTCTCCTGCACGGTGGTGGGGGCTTTAGGGCTGCTCCTCTCCAGCACAGCCCCCAAGCCCTGCTCCCCAGTCTCATGCCTCACTGCTCCCCACAAGGGGCTGGAAGGGCATTTGTTTTCTGCTGGCATTGGTCCATGTGGATCCCAGCTGCCAGGCGGGGAGGGGAGGAGAGGTGAAGCCAAAAGTTGTAGAATCAGGCGTGTGAAGCTCAAGGCTTAGTTGTCCTCATTCCTGTCCTTCTCCTCCCACTCCCATCCCCAGAGAACTCTGCCTTCTCCCCGTGCTGCGAGCAGGGCCAGAGCGAAGCAGTGGATGCACCCACCTGCAGTAGCCGCAGGCTCAGGAGCTGCACCGAAGCCCCTCTGCTCTGGAGACAAAGGGAGGGCTGCTGGAGGCTCCAGGAGCCTTCCCAAACCCAGGCATCTCCCAGCATGTTGCTGCCTCAGCATCCAGCTGTGTCCTCATCCAGATCCAGCCCAAGGGATGGGCACAGGCTGGGGCCAGGCCCTGGTGCAGGACATTACCCCTAGGGGTGAGATCCCAGTACCCGTCCTGGGCTCTGTGCTGGGTGCTTTGACCACAGGACGCATCCATCACTGCTGCAGGTGTCAGTGGGATGGCACCCAATTCCCACTTGTGAGGTGGGGGAAGCAGAACCTTTAGGGACACCTGGGAAACCCGTGTCCCAGTTGAGGGAGCCAGGGAGGGACAGGCTGTAAGAAGAGCCAGATCCTCCACACTGCTGGATTTCAGCTCCTTGCAGTGCATCTTGAGGGTCCTGCCTGCACATTACAGCTGGGGAAACTGAGGCTTGGCAGGGGGGAACCTGTCCCAGCCTGGCCTCAGCGAGGTGCCACCAGCATCCCCCCGGGCATCTGGGGATGTGGGCATGTCCATCCCAGTGGCATGTCAGCCTGGAAGTGGGATGTGACAGTTCTCTATACAAAAACAACCCCTCTGGGGTTACTTCCATGCACTCAGTGGTGGCTCCATTCCCCAGAGCCAGCTGGGGAGCATGCATCCAGAGCAAACGGCCTCTCTCCTCCATCCCTGACTTCTCCATCCTGCAAACCCCTGGGGTGTCCCAGGGCCCACAGCCTCCTCCTTGCAGAGAGTTGCACCTATTTAATTAGAGGTGTGAAATGATCTCATTAAACCCGTGCTGGGCTCTTAGTCCAAACTGCTCCCGCAGCTCATGAATGGCTTGATTCCATTCTGCTTCATCCTTTTCTTTTTCATTTTTTCCTTTCTTTTTTGGCTTGGTTTCCAAAGCACTCAGAGTTTCTGCACTCATGGCATGTGTGGGTCTGTCTCTGTGTCCAGCTGTGTAACCATTGCAGCCACCAGTCAATTTCAACTGGACTCAGCGGAGAGATGGAGAGTTCAGGGTTGCTCCATCCCCATGCATTCTCTAGGAAGGGTGGGAGATGCTGCAACCCCAGCCCTGTTTTCACCAGACACAGCAGGAGCCAGATAGAACCAGATGGAGCAGGAGCTTTTGAGATACAAATCCCAAAGCCAGGGCTCACCGCCATTAACCCCAAGAATAATTTGCTCTTTCCTACTGGAAATTTTGCCTTGATGCTGCCTAGGCTGATTCACAGCAGGAGTCATTTTGACTGAAACATCAATTTCAAAACACTCTTCCCATCTAATAATCACAGAATCACAGAATGTTCTGTGTGGGAATGGATCCATCAGGATCATCCAATCCAACTCCTGTCCCTGCACAGGACAAGCTGAACAATCCCACCCTGTGCATCCCTGAGATCGTTGTCCAAACACTCCTGGAGCTCTGGCAGCCTTTGGGCTGTGCCCATTCCCTGGGGAGCCTGGTCAGTGCCCAGCACCCTCTGGGGGAAGAACCTTTTCCTGAGGTCCACCTAAGCTTCCCCTGACACAGCTCCAGTAACAAGTGAGGAAGAGGAAAGGAAGAGCTGAGCGGTGTGAAACTTGTCGAGGGCACTGCCCAGGAGCTGTTTCAGGGCATAGAGCTCACACCATTTTACCCAGCTAGGAATATTCCCTACAGATTAATATTAAACCTTGCCAATAAATCAACTGTGGGGTGCTTTCTAGACCTGTCAGACAGAGGCATGGCATTGCATGGGGATGAAGGCAACCTGACCACAGCTGGAAAGGCTGTGTGCCCTGCACTGCCACAGTGGAACCAGGCAGGGGCTACCCAGCACGACCAACTGGCAGCAGAAGTGCCATGGAGTCCCGGAGGTGCCGACCCTTCTCAGTCCTTGTCCTGCCACTGCCCTCCACTGCAGGCCCTCCACACCCTTCTCGCTCCTGCTCCCTGCTCAGGCCTTCGCTCCCCCCTTTCTTGGCGGGGTGTTTGCCGGCACAGGTGCACTCTGGTCCCCCCCACCACTGCCCTTTTTTTAATTAGATGATAAAGAAAGCGTCCTTTTGAAGCAGGTAGGGGATTCCTCGCATCCCTGGCATTGCTGGGCTGCCTGGCTGTAACCCTATTCCAGTTAAAAGCTTTATGCGCCCATCCACGGCCCCACACCTGCAGTCAGATCCTTGCGGGCTGCCCCCTCGGCCACTCGTGCAATTACCCAACGTGATGATTAACTGAGGGAGCACAGGAGGGATGGGGACTTCCCCCTGCCAGCTGCCACTGCCTTCACCCCTGGTGGGGGCAGGTGGGTTTCCCACTCTGGGCAGCCCAGCATCCAGTGCTGCCTCTGGAGAGATCTGCTGATAGTGGGTGCTGGGGGGACTTGTGACTCAGAATACTCGCCCCCCTCCCCGCACCCATCTCAGGAACTGGGTGCTGTGGGCGTAGGGATGTTTGGCACAGAGCCCGAAGGTGGGCTGGCATCTCTGCTCCTCCTAGCCTGGCGGGTGACTTCGGGAGAGAAAACTAGGCAATGGGGCTTGGAGTCCTCTTCTGGGCAGGGTCTCTGCTCCCCGGCCTCAAGCAGCCCCGAGCCCTCAGGCAGATGGAGCACATCCTCCCGCACCCAGCGCAGTCACTCCTAACGCCCCTTTTCCCCGCAGCCCCATGAGTGCCCTCGTGTAGCCCAGCGCATGTCCCCCCAGGGCATGTCCCCCAGCACGTCCTCCCCGTGCGTGTCCCCTCGCTTTGTGTCTCCGCAGGCCCCAGGGCGTGCCGAGGCCGCCTGTCAGCGCCGCACGGCTCCCATGCGCTGCCCGTTATATTGCGGAACCAGTAAAATTCACTCCGGCATGTGCCTGTGTGGTCTGCAGCAGTGCCCCAGCCGGAGATAACCCAAGCAGAGGGAGTCTCAGGCTGCGCTTTAAATCTTCCTGTCCTTTGCCAGCCACCCCCAAGTGCCCGACCCGCTGTCCCACGGCCAGCATCTCCGCTCTGCACCGGCGAGGAGCCCGGGGAGCCCAGCAGCCGTGCTGGCGGGGAGAGCCAGCGCACCGCAGCAGTGACGGCATTCAGATCCCGCTGTAAATCAATTGCTGCGCCCTGGCAGCTCTATTTCCACGCTCCCCTGTTATTCTTTCACTCAGTCATGGAGAGAATGACTCTGTTTTCCTTCGGCAGTTTTGGTTCTTTTTCCTCCTTTCTTTCTTCCTTTCTTTCTCAGGGCGAAGGATGGGGTCAGAGTGAATATTCATTTCCACGGTTCCAGCTCATTGAGAACAATAAGGGCAGTAAACAGAGGGCAGCATTGCTCAGGAATGTGAAGCATTTGCCTGCGGTTCAAAATTACTAGTTATTTTACAGGCAAGAATATATGCATATATACATATATACAGATATACAGATATACAGATATACAGATATATACATATACATACAAACACACACACACATATATATATAAATATATATATATATATAAAATTTTTTTAAGGGCAGGCCATCATCCCCCCACCAGGATCTCCCAAATCTTCACCCTCACTAGATTTGTTGCAAATTGGCACAAAGTGTGAGAGGTGATGGAAGGCTGTGTGAGCTGGGGTGCTGGGGCAGCCGGGCCCTGGAGCAGGAGTGGAGGGGAGAGACACAGAGTCACCATTTGAAACTGCAGAAGTCCCACCTGGTACCTGATGATTTTGGGAATGGACACCAAACAGAAGTGCTGCTGCCTGTGCAGAAATAAAAATGAAATGTGTCTGGTGGTGGCACTGGGGAGAGGATGCCACCCTGGGCATCACTGGTGGTGGTCTGGGCTGCGGGCAGGGGAAGTTGCAGGACATGCGCGCCCTTCCCAGGGTGCTGCAGAGCAAAGCCAGGCTGTGCCCACACAGGATCACATGCTGCTCTCAGGGCTGCTGTGCCCATCGGGAGCAAGGGCAGGGGACTGCAGGGCCACCGGCTGCTGGCAGGGAGCAGGGATGCCCCGAGCTGCCCCAGGACAGTCACAGTCAGCTGCTCCTCTACTGGTACCCAGCACGTTCCCAGTCAGCTGGGACAATTCCTGCCTCCAAGAGTGGAGCAGGTACTGAGAAGAGCTGTGCTCCACCACTGCCCCCAGCCCAGAGCTGCTTCCCACCATTTCCAGTCCCATTCTATCCCTTCTCCCTCACCATCCTACAGCCCTACAGCTGCTCCTCTTGCAACAGGAGCTGCTCTGGGAAGAACAAAGGGAAGGGATGTCTCTGCTTCCCAACTTCGGGGGGATCATTCCACCAGAGAGGACCCAGTCTTAGAGCTGCTCAGCTCCCCAGAGCCACAGCCGGCACCCAGAGCCATGGGACTTGGCCTGAGGGCACCAGTGTGATGTGAAGGCACATGTGCTCCTGCTCAGCTGCACCAGTCCCCATGCCTGTCAATTCCTCCCCTCAGAGGGGGTAGAAAGACCAAGAGAGCCAGCTGAGGACATTTGGGGTCACAGCTTCACTTCCGAACGAAACAGAGGAGGGAAATATTGTTTTATTGAGAGCAATTGCTTTCATAGCCTGGCCCCAGCAGACACCCAAGCATCCTGTGTCAGACTGATTAGCTCCAGATCCACACACGCTGGGTGTGTGGGGATGGCTGCCTCCCACTCCCCGCTCCCGCTGCCCCTCAGCCCCGAGGCTGCCCCTTGCCAACCTTCCACCCCACATTCCCAAAGACACTCAGGCTCCACTAGCAGGGAGCAGCTGTCGTTCCCCCCATCTGGATCCTCTTTGCAGATCCAGCTCCTAAACATTTTGCTGCTCACCCAGAGGCTGAATGGAAACATTTGGGTCCTTTCTCTTTGCTTGGCTTTTCCTCTTTGTGGCCATAAAACCCCCTCTGTGCCTTCTGCTGTGGCATCAGGGCTCACTCTGGGCTTCTCTACCCTGTGGGACATCAGGCAAAGGCCATTGCAGATCCTAAACTGGACCCCACAACAGGATCAGCCCAGGCTAAGGGGTGGATATGGAGTCCCCTGGCTGATGCAGTTTGCTTCCACAGGACTTTTACAACAGCTGAACAACTTCAAGAGTCACAAAGCTTGAAGGATTATAGAAAAAAGTCCATAAATCAAGTAAAAAGACATGGACATAAAGCTGGGAAGACATTTGCCTTTTATTGTCTCTTTGGACAGGCTTAGAATTTAAAGGCTTTTATCTCCTTCTTGTGGCTTT
Organism: Callaeas wilsoni; assembly: GCA_013398955.1. Lineage (NCBI taxonomy): Eukaryota > Metazoa > Chordata > Aves > Passeriformes > Callaeidae > Callaeas > Callaeas wilsoni. The sequence continues at coordinate 54,650 of VWPU01005868.1, forward strand.
TCAGTAGGGCTCCAAGCCAATAGGTGCCTCTTGTCCTTATTCTGCATTAAATTACATCACAGGAACAGGAGCCTGGGGAGCAGATTGCCCGGATGATGCAGCCAATGCAGCCAATGCATCCGTGCCTGCTGCCAGGAAGACCCACCTTGCCTGGACTCTCCACCCCGTGGCTGTGGCAGCTCTCCTGCCCTGACAGCCTCAGCCTGCTGTCCAGCCCCAGCTGGTGAGAGGAACTGCTCTATCCAAATTTAGGTGATGCTTTGGAACCAGCCAAAGGGACTGCAACCCATCTGGAATTAGTCTGGATCAGACCCATGCCCACTAAAAGCCTGGATTGCAGTGCTCAGATGATGGAGAGAAGTCCCAAAACCTCAAGGGCTCATGCAAACAGTTGGGGAAATCCCATCTTTCTTCCTAACAGACAGCACATCCTTCCTGCTCGCACTGCTACCAGAGACCCCAAACCTGCAGTGAGCCAGAGGCACCCAGCTGATGGGCTAGGAGCCCCAAATACCCCCAGGACTCCTCACCACGAGGCATGGTCGGGAGGTGGCAAGCTGCCAGAATGAAGGAGTGGACTTATTGCAGAAGAATCCCAGGGAAAATGCCGCCTTGTCCAAAATACCCCCACAAACCAGCCAAGAGGCAGGAGCTGATGGTAAGCTCACAGCAGAGGGGAGGGCTGTGATGGAGAGGGTGCGCAGCCTCCCCAGTCTGGCAAGCAGACCCCTCAGCAGGGTGACTGGCCCGGCTGCGGTGACCCACACTTTCAGGACAGGCTGTTCGTGCTACAGAGCTGGGTTTGCTTAATAACAGGCATTGAATTGAATGTGCTTTTAGCACGGTTCCCTGCTGACACCAGACACTGGCTGTGTGATGAAAGACCTCTGCTCCCCCAGGCCAGCACCCCATGACTTCCTTCTCCAGACCTTCCCCTGGAAAAGTTACTGTCTCCCACAGAACTTCCTGGGGAGTATCAGGGCATAGAAAGAGTGACAGTGGCCACTGGACTCCCATCTCTTCCCCGCAAGAGCTCTCCCAAAACAGGGTCATGGTCTCCAGAGGATCACAGCACCACGGATGTGATCACAAGTGGGATGTGTAGCCAGGAGTTACCGTGCCAGGAGTGGGGCTGTGGGTGCTTGGTGGGCTGTGTCCCAGCAGATGCCTGCTTCTGCATCCCCTGGGGCCAGGATGGGTGAGGGATGAACAGGGACCTCTGCATCTGCTGGTGGCTGCTCCCCAAGAGCCACACATGCCTGCACCTCTCTGTTCCCCCAGCTCTCCGTTACCTGGGGTCTCTCGCATCACACCTGAGAGCCCTGAGAATGGGCTCTTGGTGGACCAAGCCTCCTTCTTCTGCAGAACTCACATCTCCCAAGGGCAAAGGGGACAAAAACATGCGGCAAGCACCTCTGCCCCTGACATGCTCGGTCTCCTTTCCCAGTCTCAGTGCTTGGCAGTAACTGGGCACCCTGGTTTCCCCCACCATGGGTCTGCAACCTCTGCTGAAACCCAAAGGAAGCTGGGGCTGCAAGACACTCAGTTAGATGCCCAAGCAGGATTTTTTCTTCCCAAATCTTGTCCTGTGCTTGTAGCAGCAGGTCACATGTGGGCAGGGGTGTAGGGATCGAGGCATGGCTACGGGCAGTAGGTCAGGAGGGGACTCCCAGTGCCTCCCAGCTGAGCTCCCAGTGTCCTCAGTGCAAGGACTACAAGGTCAAATGGAAGAACAAGCTTCAGCACCCTGTTCAAATCAAACATCTGGCTGGACATCAGCTGGAGGGACAACCCTGGGCTGGAAAGGAGATGCTGCGCTGGGGACACACAGACAGGAGCAAAGGGAAAGTACATGGCAAACAAAGGGTTAAATGTGTCTTTCCCACCCAGCCTATGCTTTGTGCCAATACTCCCAGCCATGTGTTTGAAATCCTTTCTGCTATCTCCTGAAAATATTTACAGTACACGCAGATAAATTAGCTGTAGCGCTTATTACGTCTCCCTGGAAATATATACAGCAGTTAAAGATGTTTAAAAAAAATAGTCGAAAGCCGTCTCTTTACTATATCTGGAAGATATTTCACAGTGCAGGGAATTTACAGGGCTGGGTGGTGGGGAAAGCGCATTTATTTTCACTCGAGTAGAGAAAGTTAAAGGACCCTTCACTGGAGTTTATTTTCATCTCTGCTTGTGAGACAAGGAGCCAAGGCTGGCTCAGGAGCGAGCCAGCACAGCAAGGCGGGGGCGCAGGGCAGGTTGGGGTAGAATGGGGATGGAGAGCTGGAGCCTGGTGGCACCACGAGCTGCCTGACACATGTGGATAAGGACCAGCTGCTGCAGGGCACGCTGCCTGCCGGAGCTCCAGCTGTGCCTCCAGAGAAAACAGGTGATACGGAGGGTGGGGACACCAGCGCCAGGTACCCCTGGAGATTCAGAGGATGGGACACCTCTGGTAGTCCGGGCTGCCTGGTCCAGGGTGGAAGACTTTCCTCCTACCAAAGGACCTCGGCCACTCTCACTCCCCATAGACCTTCTTCCACAAAAGATGTGCCTGTCCACTTGCCCCAAGCAGACATTTCTGAGAGCACTGACATTGTCCAGTCCCCACGGCGCCATCAGCACAGCAGTGTCCTCCCCGCACACATCTCCTCCACTAAACCAGCCTGAGAAGCTGCTCCCAAGCAGCTCTGCCAGGACAAGATGATAGGGCATCATCACACCTGCTGGTTGCCTTGTGAGTTCTTGTCTGAAGGAGGAAAGTGGTAACTGGAATCATCTTCGTGCACAACTTTCTTAGTAGATTCCAGGTAAAAAACAAGGTGATCTTTAAACCCACGGCAGAGGCACCAGTGGTCACACTCGCCCCATCTTCAGACCTCAAGGCTGACTGTCCTCAAACGTCCTTTCCAGAAACTCCCAGATCTTCACACTGGGGTGAAAGAGCTATAGTAGAACACCACTCCTCTGTCTGCTCCTGTAGCTGATGTTGTCGTGTCCAGTGAAAGTTCATGCATAGATGCCTTCTCCTCCTGTCTTTTCTGGCTTCTCCCTTGGCTGAGCTTCCTCAGGGTGAAGACACCTGCCAGCTCGGAGTCAAAGACCAAGGTCCTCAAACGCACTGGTTGACTCACGGTCACTGACCCAACATGAGATGACAATGTCTTCTGGGCCACTGGCACCAAGATATGGAATCAAGCAGCTGTCCCTGACGCAAAAGTCTTTGAGAAGCCATTTGCTAATTCCCCTGAGTCACCCGCTCCCTCTGGCTGTTTTGAAATTCATATCTAATGAGTGGTTTGGGTGAAGGAATTCTGCAAAGATGCAAACAATTCCTTTGCCAAAATAAATGGAGCCAGAGCTGGGCTTATAAACATATAAATCATTTCTAGTTTTTAGCTTGCAAACAATATACTTGTTTCTTGGTACAGATTTGGGGGAGAGCAGGAGGAGTACGGTGGAGAGGAAGCCAACTGAAGTTCCCCCCAAAGGCAGCTCACGCCTTCCTCAGGGCATAGCATGGGGCACCAGCCACCATCCAGAAAGCCTCCAGGAGAAAGGAGCTCCAGAAAGTCCTCCAGAAAGTCTCCAGGAGGGAGGAAAATTGGGCTTTCCACCAGCTTTTTCAGTTATTTGCTCCTCAAACAATCATCTGCAGTAAATTAACTCAACCAATTCTTAATTTGCTCTCCAAGTGAGGGATGACATTTCCTGGGCCAGGCGGAGAGGAGAAACATCCTTGGGGCTGCAGAATGTTGCACAGGGGACAGCGTGAACACACTGCACAGGCCTGGCTAAACGTGCCTGCTCTTCTCTGCTTCACACAGGATTGCTACAGGACAGAAGAAAAATGGGGTAAATCACCAAAAACACAGTCAAGCAGAGCACGGCCCTGGCATGGCCTGCAGAAGATGGAGCTCACCAGGCTGCAGCTCTCTCTGCCGTTCCTCTGACCCCCATGACACTGGTGGAGACACAGTGCTGGTTTTGGCAGCCTTTTGCCCAGGAGCTGGGTGGTGGCAAACCTATGCCCTGTGATGGGAGCTGCTCCTAGGGAGGAGGTTTGCACCAAGCTCATGCTAACCACATTTTTTCCCAAATAAAGTGTTCTAGCATGGTCAAATTTGAGCGTATTCCAGGGACACAAGATGAAGCTCAGCCTCTCTTCCCTCTCTACTTGCCAAATTGCTTCAAAGACAGAATTTTAAAATGAGAACAAATCCTTTATTTTTTTTTCCTTTTCCCCATTCTTGGAAAGAGCCATGGTCTCCAGCTGAAATGTTCCCCAAAAATTCAACTAGAGACTGCAATCTACCCTGCACAAAATTGCCGCCCACCCTGGGATGGTTTGGCAAAGCTGGCAGCAGCTGCAAGCAGGGTTTTTCGGCAGGAAGCACTGAACATCCTTAAGTTAGGGACACCTCCAGCTGCCCACCCTGAGCACATGGAGTCCGTCTGCGGCACACTCGGAGCGCAGTCACTTTATTTATAGGACACTGAGGATGTGCCTCGGTCTTCCAGGGGCTCTTTCCCCTGTTTTTTTTCCCAAGCCTGCGGAAGCCAGGCAGATATCCAAAGCCGTTCCTCACTTTCACAGCAGATAAGCTAATTGTCGGATGTGCCCTTTGAGATAAGCAGAGCCGGGGTTTATGAGGGAACATGTGTTCTTGGGAAAGCTGTCACCCAGCTGCAATGCAGGTGATAACCCAAGGTCAGGCAGGCTCCCTCCCCAGGGAATCAGGGTGTTCCTCAGACACGGAGGCTCAGGGGCAGCTGCCTTGGGCCACAGTGATGTGGTTTTTTGGGGGCTCCTCTCCTGCTTCCCTGCCTCATTGTTGCTGAGTAGGGAAACTCTGCAGTGCAGAACACTACCAAGTCCTCGTAGAGAGAGACCCAGCTCTTCAGATGCTTTGCAATTCAGCCAAAAGTTTAATGTTATTGAAAACCACAAAAAAAATCACAGTGGGGTTGGGCCAGGCTGTTGGTGATGGGGAGGATTCCCTGGCAGCACTGGTGAGTGCTGAGTCCCTGCCGGAAGCATGAATGGAAGCATGAGGGTATCTCCCTATCTCCCCCCAGTCCCTGAACGCTCTCGTGGCTCCATCACTATGGCACTGGCATGGCACCAGTCAGCACTGGGAGAAGCCAAGGCACGGGAGCTGAGGCTCAGTCCAGAAGGAGCTGAGCAATTGGAAGATGTGGGTGACCCTGCAGACTGTGGGCTCATCTCCTCTAGCCAAAAACCTCCAGAGGAGGCCTGCCACCCACACAGCCTCCAGACCAGGTCTGGGGCCAGATTTCTCAAATTTCATGGAAATGTCAAGGCCAGGGACCCCTCAGAGGCCCTTTCACTTGTCCCAGCCTGTCCTGAATGCAACCGGCCTGCCTGGGAGCAGCCAGGTGCTCAGCTCTCTGCTGATGGGGATGGCAGAAGCTGCCATGGCACAATAATGCTCACCCCCATGTGAGCCACGTGCCAGCAACTGTGCCAGAAGCCTGTGCTGCCCAAGAGATTTCCACCAAAATCCCTCCCACACAGTCTTCCCTGTCATGGGGAGAGAGCTGCCATGCCCCTTCAGGGCCACCGTCACATGGCAGGCATGAAAGGCAAAAGGGTGTTGTGAGCCAGCACGTCCCCAGTCCCAGAGGGTGCTCAAGGGGGTGTGTGGGAGAGGGCATGCTTCTCTGCCGCTCAGGGAGACTGACCTGCTGCCTGGCCCCTCCTCGGACACCAGCCCTGCTGCCCTGACCAGGACCTCCCAGCCTGACTGTGAAGGAGTCACTCGGAATGGTCCAACCAGCATGGCTCCCAGCACTGGGGATGTTCTGTCCCATCTGGCTCCCAGTACTGGGGATGGTCCATCCAGACCAGCTCCCAGCACTGTGAATGCTCCATCTGGTCCAGTTCACAGCACTGGGGATGCTCTGGTCAGTCCAGCTCCCAGTGCTAGGGATGCTCCATCCAGCCCAGATCCCAGTGCCACCACCCACAGCTGCACCTGCAGCACCTGACAGCAAAGGCCCCCACACCTTGTGATCCCACCATGCCCCTCCCCAGAGCTGCGGCCAGGCCATGCTCCCTCACCCTCCCCACGGGTGAGCCACCCTCCCTGCGCTGTCCCTTCCCTCCCTCCCTTGAGCAGCCATCACTCACCAGGCTTTGATTACAGCCACAAAGGAGCCTTGGAGGAGCCACGGGAAGCTGGAGGGAGGCAGGCAGATGATGAAAGAGCTGTCAAATGGGATTAAACAGTACCCGTCTCCTACACTGCTGGGCAGCAGGAAGGGGGACAGATTGTACTGGATTGTAATGCAGGAGCCCTCCCGTTGCTGGAGCCTGCCAGCACCGTCCCCCATGGGCTGCAGCTACCGTGCCTGCCAGCGGGCAGTGGGACAGGGGGGCAAGCAGTCCTGGTGGGCAGTGGCGCTGGGCAATGCCCCACAGAGAGCACCCACATCCACGGTGACACCCCCAAGCCCCAGGTGAGACCCCCCTCCATGTTCTCTCGTGGGCTAAGGAAGCCACACTTGGAGTTCCCAGGCACTGAGAACCCCGGGGCTTTGAATGGAGGCTCTGCCCACCCCCAGCCTGCAGCTGGTGATGTCCCCCTGTACCCACCAGCACCTGTTGCTGCCAGCATGGCCTTGGTCTTTCCTGCCAGCCAGTCCCCAAGGGCAGATGGTCTAGCAGGTGACACCTCACTTGAAGTGTGCTTCTTGCCAGCCCTTGGGTAGAAACTCCCTTTTTCCTTGCCTGGCTTACGGGCAGAGGATCCCAGAGGTGGGGAAGGGGTAGGCAGATGCTTTCTCCCAATACAGGGACACACCAGAGCTGTCCAGGGAGTTTCTGCAGCTCCCCAGTGTCATGGGTGATGCTCATTCCACCATGCAGAGCCCTGGGGGCAGGATAGGCATTGGGGATTCTGCCCATCCACACATCCTCCTGCCAAGCGAAGCAGCACAGCAAGCAGCTCACAGGGTTCCACAAATTCTGGAGCTGTCCTGTGCATGGCATGGACATCTCCCAGCTTTCCCAGGGGTGCATGGCATCAGGATCAGAGCACTAGGTTGATGAAACACCAGGGCACTGGCAGGTCTCCCGGAATGCTGAGCCACATTGCTGGTCATGTCCTGGTGCTCCCACCCCTCCATTGTCTGCTGCTGCTCTGGTTCTGCCTTCACCCCAGGACCAAATGGCACATGTGGGTTTGGGGTGCTGGAAGCCCAGTGGGAATCCCAAAAAGCCACTCATTCTGAATCTAAAGACCAGCATTGCTGGGGCTGTCCAGACATGGGAACAGGTCAGGGGTCCAGGAAACCCATCCTTGCCAAAACTGGGGCTGCCTTGACCTGGACAAGTATCTCCTTCTTCCTTCTGCATCTCCCAACTTTTGGGTACTCCAGCATCACCAGGGCTGCTTCTCACCCCCAGTGGGTGATGCAGCAGGACTGACCTTTCCCTCCTCTGCATGGAGACCGTTCTGGATGTTCTGGGGTGGGCACTGCAAGGCTGTCTCTCCACAGGCAAGGGACAGGCATGGGTACAGGCAGGGGGCCCAATCCTTGGCTTTCCAAGCCCCCAGGCAGCAAAGCCCTTGGGGTCCCACATCACCCTGCCGCCTCCCCACCCCAGCTCCATGTGGGAGCCCCAGCCGGGCGCTCACAGGCAGACCCCTTCCAGCCCCCCTCCCCAAGCACCAAGTCCTCACCACCCACTCTGCCAGTGGCAGCTCCAGTTTCTCACAGCACCCTCTTTTCTGAGCCATTCGTCACGGCCCCCGGCACAAAAGCCAAGAAGAGAAAGAGACAAGGAGTAGGAAAAGGAAGGAAGATAAAAAAAAAAATAAAAAAATAAAAAGAGAGAAAGGAAGCAAGAAGGAAAGAAAGAGGGAGAACAAGGCGTGAAAAGAGCCAGGTCTGTCGCCGAGGGAGGAGGAGGGGAAATTATGAAATAAATGAAGCACCTCAGCAGTTCAGGGGACACTGGAAGACAGCCCGACCGCGGCTGAATTTTAAATGCCTGCTGCACAATCGGTCCCATTTTGCGAAGAGAGGAAGCTGTGTCCAAAGACCTTCATGTTTATTCATGAGGAGCCTCGCTGGCCCCTCCCACCCCATTGTCTGGGGGTATTTATTTGGGGGCATCTGTCTGGCCCGATGAATGGTAGAGGGGTAATAAATGGGCTGGTGGGGCCAGGGAGGGGAACCGGCGCAGCCGAGCCGGGCAGTGGGCTGCCCTGTCTCCCAACCCCCTTCCCACTTCTCCTCTCAGCCTCCCGCCACCTGGGGAGCATTCCTGCCCCCCGCGCTGTCCCCAGCCCCCCGGGACAGCAGGCAGAACTGCCCAAAGACCCATGGCCTGGAGGAGCAAAGTTGGGTGGTGCTGGAGCAGTGGGCTGCTGCAGGCCAGGGGAGCGGCAGGTGGCCATCCGCAGGGTGCCAGCAGCAAGGCCAGAACAGGGCACAGAGCACGGTGTCGCGCTGAGAGTGGCTGTGCGGGATGGGGCTTGCAGGGGACTTGCCTTGCCTGACTGGGGGCAGAGACAGGCGGTGTCGTGGCAGCGAGGAAGGGCAGGCAGCCCCCAGGGACAGGCAGGCATGGTTCACAAAAAGGAGGTTCTGAGTCTTCCGCACAGAAAGGCAGGGCGCTCATCGGGAACAGTGAGGAGAGCTGAATCCCATGTCTGCAGGGCCAGGCCACCCTCTGCCCCCTCTCCTGCTGCCAAGGAGCAGCTTCTTCTGGTGGAAATTCCTCATCCTCCCAAGGTGGGACATGCTCTTCATGGGGAGCAAGGAGGTGCTCAGCATCCAAACTCACTTTGGTCATGTCAAGGGGCTCAGGTGCTTCGAAGCCCAGAACCGAGACACTGGGATGTCCTGGGGATGTGAGGCCCCACAGGGCACAGCAGGTGCTGCCACCCTGGCTCTCTGGGAAGCACATCACACCAGAGGAACCCAGCAGCTCTCCTGCCAGTGGGGCTGATGAAGTGTGGGGGCAGGGTGGCTGAGCTAGTGCGGGCAGTTTGGCTTTATCCATCCCAGCCTTTCCTTCCCCCTTGTGCTGACGGAGCTGTGTCCATCCTGACCCTCACCCATGTGGGATGCAGGAGTGACACTCATTTGCAAAGTCATTACAAGATCACCCATCTGGAAGCTGGAGCTCATCAAATTCGACCTCGAAATAGAAGCTACAGTCTGGCAGCTGCCAAGGAGAGGAGCAAGGAAAGGAGAGGGCTCTTGATGGCACAAGAGACAGTGCATGCTATCATCCAGGTGCTGGCAGAGGTGACGTGATGCCAGGAGCAGACCAGGGCTGCTCAATGGCCACTTCCACCTCAACAGCAAGAGCCCACATGGATTCTCCTGCCCAGGCACCAGGCACCCGAGGATGGTTGGGGGACAGCCAGGCAGGGACAGTCAGCCTGGCTGGCAGCTCAGGGAGCAGATGGTGCCATCGGCAGGGGAGCACAGACCCCTCCCCAAGCGGGCCAAGAGCCAGGGCAATGGTGTGGCTCCCCACCAGCACCCACGGGCTCTGTTGGGACAGGGAGGAAGCCAGGGAACGGGTTCTCACACCCACCATGCCACTCAAAATGCAGGTATCCTCAGTCCTGCGTGGGAGCCAGCACTGTGTGGGCCACACGCACACCCCGAGCACTGCAGGCCAGATGGAGGCCCCGGAGCTGTGCCTGCCTCCATCCCCATCACTGGTACAAGCTGGCTCAGCAGTTTGCTTGCAAGCTCTATCCAGGGAAGTATTTTTGGAAGGGCATTAAGTCATTGGCATAGGAGTCACCTCACAGCCATGTAAGCCCAGGCATAGCTGCCAGCTGCACTTGCCTGATCTCTCCCGTTCTCAAACCTTGGCAGAAAGCTCCCCTGCAGTCGCAGCTGGTAGTCACCAGATCACTTTGGATCCTGCCTCACCTCCTCCCCACATCCCAGCCCCTGTGCCAACTTGTATCCCACTTGAGACAAAGTCTCCAGCAAGTTTTGGGACTATGCAGGTTCCACCCAGGTCTCTCTCGCATAAGTCCCTCTGGGACAGCCATACCAGCGAGCAGATATCCATGAGGCCGGGTGAGGGATGTCCCCCATCCATCAGTCTCTTGGGACAGCACTAGAGACTGACCAGCCATTTATGCTGCTGAGGACCCTACTTCCACTAGTGTTATTAAACACTTTTTAACCACCACCCCCAGGAGTCTGCTCCTAGACCTTCACCTCCTGGTTGGGGTGATACCACACGGCCTGACAGGAAGGGCAGGAGGAGCTGATGAGGAAAGAAATGGGTGGGAAGACCAGCCCATGCTTCAGCCCAGCAAAATCAAACACTTCTTGAGTCAAAGCAGGAATGGGGAAGTGATATGATGAGCTGGAAGCTTCCAAAATCCCATCTCCTCTCCACTCAGGTGCCACAGGAGAAAAGACGGGGAAAATTACCATGGATGAGAGAAGATGGTGACCAGATAGGCTCCTCACCATCTCGCCTGCCAGCCAGCCCACACTCCTATGCCTCTGGCAGAGTGTTTTCCAAGCACTCTGTATTTTGGAGACCTCACTCCCCACTAATGAGATGCCTCCTAGGTTGTAATTTGGACAAGTTGGCTTTGGTTGCGAGAAACCAGAAGGAAAATCCTCCCAAGTCCTTCCAGCTTCTGTAACTGGATGTGAATTGCTCGGTAAATATCTGCAGCTAAACACCCCTGTGGCCAAGGGGCAAGGAGGGAAGGCTCAGTTCCAGAGGGAGTGGATGGCTTCTAGCACAGGGTGAGCTTTCTGGCCCGCACGCTTGGCCCTTCATGACAAAGGGAGAGAGCTGGGAGGCACATCCCAGTCAGCACTGTCTTTGCTTCACGGAGGTGCTGACAGGTTGGACAGCACACGTGCAGGAGGCTGTGATCCTCCCCCTGCCCCTGGCTGCCAGCCCTGTGCCCGGCCTGCCGGCCCTGTGCCCGGCCCGGGTCCCTGCAGGGACAGCGCTCACATGATGCAGGCATTGACCCAGCCGGGAGGGACACTCCTCGGGATGGAGATGGGTGGAGGCAAGGGAGAGCAAGGAGGGAAGAGATGTGGGAACAGAGAGTGTCACATGGGCACTGCCCTGTCTGTCATGCACCGTTTGGGCAATGGGGAGTCCCTTGAACCCTAGAGCCTCTTGAGTTAGAGGAGGCCCAGCCAGACTTGGGGCACAGCCATGCCCAGGGCCACAGCAGCTGCCAACAGCCCCTCACAGGGCACCACACTGCAAGTGACGGGGTCATCTCTGATGCTGCATCCAAGCCTGGGGGATGTCCTGTCCCCCTTCCATGGCCATAGGATGCAGGATGGTGTCCAGCTTGGGCTCCACATGCCCTTGGGGAGACAGAATAGCCACGAGCGGCACTGGTCCCCACTGTCACCCACTACCCATGGGGAAGCCCACCCTGTTCCGCACTGATCCATCCATTCCTCGGCCACTCACCCATCCCCCATCACTCAGCACATGCTGACGGTAGAAGAAGAATCTTTGACAGCCCAGCATGATCCACAGACACTGTGCAAACTCTGCACACGTGGAGAGCTGTGAACACCTCCCCGTGCAGACACCAACACATGCGATAAGATCCTCAGCTACACAAACTCACTCCTGGGGAGATGTTTAATCAGGCAAGGGGAACAGCCCCAGATGCCCAAAGCCGCTAACAGACAGATGCAAACATTGAGCAAGACACCCAGAGCTCACGACATATGCATACACACAGTCGGACACATCTGTACACAATACCTCATGAAACATGGGCAGGGTACAGCCCCAGATTAGGGCTGGCTGGGCTGTGGGCACCCCGCCAGCCTGGGATAAGGGTTCAACTTCAGCTTTGGCAAGTCCTGAAGTTCTGTTCTCGTAGGATTCCAACACCTTGGGCCATCAGCAGGCACAGAGAGGCAGCCCCAGACTGGAGCAGGGGGTGGAAATGCTAAAGCTCATACAGTCCTAGAACCAGATTCTGATCCCTGAGCCTGTGATGAGTGTCCCTGGAGATGCCCCATCCCTGGGAGTGCTCAAGGTCATGTTGAACAGAGAAAGATTTCCCGGAGGATGGACCAGATGTTCTTTAAAGAAGTGAGCAAAACCACTCTCTTATGTTACAACCTAGAGATGGACTTGGCTCCAGCGCGTGGGTCCCGCTCGTGGGACCATGGTGGGAGCAGACCCCGGGACGGGGGCACGCGCATCGCTCCCGGGCCGGGACCCGGCACCCACGGCTGCGGCGGCAGGTCCCGGCGACCCCCGTCCCAGGGCCTTTGCTGCCACCTCTCCGCGCCGCGTGGAAGGACAGCCCGGCCCCGGGGGATGCACAGCCCTGTCCCGACCCCGGGCCCGGCCCCGGCCCCGAGGGATGCACAGCCCGGCCCCGGGGCTCACAAAGTTTCTGCTCCCAAAGGTCTCTCCTTGCCCTCACATCCTGACCTCTCCGAGTCAGTAATGTCCGCCCTCGTGGGCTCCAGCACGGAGGAACCCCGTAGAACCTGTGAGGTGCCTCCCCTGCTCCCGCTCCTGTCATGCACCTTGTGCCACACATCAGCTGCACTCCTAATCACCTCATGCCCCACCTGCCCCACACCAGATGCAGTCCCCACATGCCCCTCATGCCGCTCATGCTCCTCATGCCCCATGTCGCTCATGCTCCTTCTCCCACTCCCAGCCCTGCTCTGGCAATATGCCCAAGACCTCCATGCCTGGTCCATCTTCCCCATCCAATGAAGTGTCCCACCTTAAACTGGGAGAACTTCTGTGCTGCTCTGGGCCCAGTGCCTCAGGCAGGTTGCCCTCGCTGTGCTGCACTTCCCACCTCCAGGGGCTGGTGGGCGTGCAATGAGCATTAGGTCCCAGAGAGGACAGGGCAGGGGAGGCTCAGAACAAGTGATGAACCACAGCGATGTAGCTGCCCGAAGCAGCCTCTGCCCACAGGGCAGCTCTCCACACTCCCACCACGGCTGCCCAGCCAGCAGCTGGTAGGATGGGACTGGGACAGTCCGTGAGGTGGTTGTTTGGGATCTAGAGGCCAATAGGCCTAGCAGGACATTCAAATGTAGGTGCCGGGCACCCTCCATTGACCATGAGTGACTGCCCACCCTTGCCCATTGGAACAGGCAGTGGACTTCAGCAAGTGATCCTGAGAGATACCACAGGCACGGAGCAGTGCTTCCTTCCCAACATCACTATGAGCACGACCATCAGCTTTAAGCAATGTCTCTCCTGCCAAATGCCAGATGGACTTCAAACCCCATGTGGGCATCCTGGAGGGAAGTAAGGCCATAATGTCACCAAAACCAAACCCCCAGAGCCAGGCCTGGAAAAGAGAAATGCTTCACATCTTCATTGTGTCACCAAGTCCTCAGCGGTAAATAGCAACAGGGAAACACAATTATTGAGACAAATGTAGCTGCCTCCCACATGAAAGAAATAGAACTGGTCTAAGCTGGGGAGCTTGGGAGGAGGGAATGAGAAAATTTTCATTACAAAGTTTTTTTTAATGACAGCAAGGCTGAATGTACATTGCGCTCATACACACAAGCACACAAACACAAAACAAACAAACAAAATCTCTGACACACACTGAGGTCCTCCAGTGATGCCTTGAATTGGTTTGTGGGGGGGTGGGAGAGCCTCCCTGCAATGCCACCACCTCAATGGATGCCCCTCTCCTACACTGACAAAAGACAGCCTCACACATGCCTGGAGAAGCGGGTCCCAGAGCCCATTTGCTGTTCTTTCCATTGTTTTGCTTTAATGAGTTGCTAGCAAGGGATGACCTTTCCCTCTCTCTCCTCAACAAAGAAATGAATACAATTCTCAAAATCATGGGGGAAAAGAAAACATGTCAGGAAGCGCGAAGGCCACAGAGCTACCAAACATGCTGCTGACAAAGACCAAGAGAACCACAGTGAGCTGGCACGGCTGAAGAGCCATGGGGGCCAGGAGGCATCAGGAGGGCTTCAAGAGAAGGGGATGCTCCTGCAAGCCTGGGGCTGCAGGTGCAAAGCACTCTGGCGGCTTCTGCAGAGACACACAAAGCAGGTTCCCAAGAGCTCCTCTGGGGTGGGACTCCATCTCCCAGCCAGCAAGGGGACTTATGCTCATCCCAAAGAGCTGGCTCCCCAGAAAGGAACAAGACCTACCCATACCCACATGCCAGAGCTGATGGGCTCCAGATTCACAGACACCCCTAAGCCCCCTGTTCCCCACCACCCCAACACCTCCTTTGGGTACAGCAGCAGGGCTTGGACCTCATTGACCCTGCCCAATTGGGCTTTACCAGGTCCCTGTCCATCCCTTTGCCAGGGATAAGACAAAATCATTAAACACTGAAGTCAGCACAGCCGTAAATGGGCCCTTCAGCCTGGATTTATCCTGCTTGAGTCCTCGAAGAACTCCAGAGACGCCTTCTTCAGGGGCAATGCTGCTCCTCCCTTTGGCACAGTGTGCACCACTACTCAGCTCTGGGACAACAGTGCTGAAGTCCTGGTTTCTGCTGACTGGGTCAGACCAAAACAGGCCTGTGACCCTCAACCAGCATCAGCTAGGCAGGCCATCCCTTCACTGAGCTGTGAAAAGTAAGGAACGGCTTTGGAGATCTGCCTGGCTTCCGCAGGCTTGGGAAAAAAAACAGGGGAAAGAGCCCCTGGAAGACCAAGGCACATTCTCAGTGTCCTATAAACAAAGTGACTGTGCTCCGAGCTGTTGTCTCCATGTCTCAGTTATCCCTAACTGCCCAGGTGGCTGCTCCAGGGGTCCAACAGAGAGGGACACAGCAGCAGCCAGACCTGGGAGCAGCTGGTCTATTTTCATTTCCCTCCCCCACCCTTTCCATGGCATCTCCAAGCTCTGAGAGAAGACACAGCCCCAGCCATGCACTCCCTCATGACACCCACCCCAGGAGGACTCCCTCCACCACCACAGGCTTTAGAGAAGGGGCAGGTTTTCCCTGGCACTTTCCACCCTTCCGCCTGCTGCAAACCATGTTGTGTATTGGCAGCTCCACCCAAATCCCTGCCAACATCCAAACATCTGCAACTCCTTAGCATGCAGCATTCCCTTTCTTTATTTCATTGGTGTTGCTGGAGTTAACCTTCCTGCTCCCCAGCTGTGGCCCCACATCCACCACCCAGTGTCTCTGCTGGCTGGGGTGGCTGCTCACGGATGGGGGTGTCACTCTTAGCCCCACAAGCATTAACCCTGCCAAGCCATGGGCACAGGGCATTGGCTCCTGTCCTCTCCTTGGATGGTCTTTTTATTTCAGTGGGCTGGTTTCCTCTGAATTTTGGATCTCTTGCAGACCATTTAAGCTGCTGCTGCTTAGCATGGAGAAGCACAACCACCATCAGAACTGGTGGAAAGAGTTGAAAGACCTTCTTACCATCTTCTGTGCTCCTGGAAAGTAGCACAGTAGGAAACTCCTCCTCGACATCTTCTGTCCTCCTGGTGGCAGCAGCCAGCTCTTCGTCTTCCTTTCATCTTGCTGATGTCCACCTATCCATGGAGGCTGGACGTCCCCTTGAAGAAATACAGCCACTGACCCTGCCATACTCCCATGGAAACACCTACCCCTGGCCCTGTGCGCCATGCCATGCCATGCCATGCCATGCAGCTCCCATAGCTAACCTCCTACTCTCTCCTATCCCACCTCTTTTCCTCCACTAAGCAATTCCTCCTTAAAAGCCCTTTTGCCCTGTTTACACCTGTGCTGGCTCAGGGGAGGGCAGAGATGTGCTGCAGGTCATGTAGGCTGCCCCCAGAGCATGGCCAGATGCAGAGACCAGAGCCTGTCCTCCCCAGACGCACAGCAAGGGCATGGACTCAGAAAAAAACTCTGTAGGAGGTTTTCCGTTGGAGGACACTCCTTTCCTGCCCAGTGTTCAGGGCTGGAAAGCTCTCGGAAAGTGAAAGGAGTTGACACTTCTTCTGGCAGCAGAGTTCAGTAGGGGTCAGAGCTAATCCAAGCAGAGCTGATGGGAGGGGAGGGAGGTGGACGGGGGGAGCCGAGCGTTGACGCGCTGAGAGGTAAAAGCTGTGTCAGACACTCCCAGGAGGGAGGAAACAAATGTATAATCAAAACAAAACTGGCTGGGGCTCGTGTGGTTGATGGTGAGTCTCCAGGGGGCTCGAATTTTATGTTCAGCTGCTGCAGGCTGCATGGAGGGAGAGCAGGGCTGAGAGTGCTGCTGTCAGGGGCCACGGTCAATGCAAGCGACTTGCAGGCAGCTGAGGATCTACCTGGCCTCAAAGCCATCAAGATTCCCAACAGTCCTCGAATCAGCCCACAGATGCCCAAGGCTTGTTCTAGGTCCCATTTCCAAGGGACAGCTGGATGGGAGCTCAGGCTGACAGACCCTGGGAATCATGTTAGGACCCAAAAACATTCCTGCTCCTTCATCCTGTGTTTGCACAAAGCTCCAGACACTGGAATCACAACCACCAAGCCAAGCTCCCCACCCCAGAAGGAGAAGACATCAGGACATCTCAATGAAACCTGAACTTTCACCTTGGCAGCCATGCTATGCTGCTCCCATCCCATCTGGAGACAGCACTGGAGCAGCCCTGAAGGGTCCTGGAGGTCCCTGGGCAACACACGACTCTATAAGTCCAACATGTATTATCCAGGGCACCACACACACGTGGAGAACCAGCACAGATCTAGAGCTCAGGAGAGACCTTCGCCTGCCAGCACATGATCGACTTGGTGTTGAGCCTCAGGCACTGGTCCAAGCCATGGGATGATACTAAGCAGTGTCTGATAATAAAATCAGCACTAGACAGAAGAGCCCATTTGTTTCAGATCAAGGGGATTACCAAGATTTTTACAGGTTTGCTAACAGGGTATTCCTGTGGAGATGTCTGGGCCAAATCCATCTTTCAGCCAGAAATCTCAGCTCTGACATGGGGAGCTGTGGGCAGAACATCTCTGTTTTTCAAGTATGCTTTTTGTTCATCTTAACAGGGTGCAGGACTGAAAAACAGATCAAAATCATCAAAATGCAGGGGTTTCTAGTGGTTTTGAATGTTTTGGGGGCTGAGGTTTTTAACTTGGAGGACTGAAATGATTCGTTTCCCGAAAAGGAGTGGAATGAATGGGCAAGGTGATGTCAGGGGCATGCAGGTCCAGAAGGGCACTTGCATGTCCTATTCCTCCAGCCCAGCAGGCTCTGCATCGGTTGGCATTGGGATCAATGTTCCTCGCTAAGCTCCCAGCCCTGACCCATCCATTACACTGGTCTCCAGCCTTGAGGCACGACTGGAAAGCCCAGGAACTGAAACCCCCAAGGCAGGATTCCCTTCAGCAGCACCTGTTCATAGGAAATTAGCAATCTGTGCAGGCAAAACTCTGCACAAGCAATCAGGAAGCTTTTAGAATATCTTAAAGCTTCTGAGTGTTCAGGCCATGCCAATATCACATTTTCATGTTTTCTTCATGGTGGTGGCAGCTAAAGCCTTCCTTTTCCTTGCCAAACCCCCTCAAAAGAGCAAAGTGGAAGCCCTCCAAGCACTCTGACTCCAAGGTCCTGGCCCTTAGGAGAAACATCTGGAATCAGGGAGAACAGCCTGGCAGAGCTGCAGTGCAAAGTTGTGGCATCCAGGTCTCTGATATATCAGCTGCAGGAGACACGGAATGCACTAAAGGCTGCCTCAGTCACGCCACCATCCTTTAAACGACTCCCTCTCCCAGTATGCCCAGTACGACTGATAAATCCAGGAGGAGATGAGCGGTGGATGGGTACGTTGCCTGGGAGCAGCCCTGAATGGCCTCAGACTGGTGAAGATCCACAACTGCAATTTCTTCACCAAAATGGTCCTGGTTTTGAATTATCGCTGAGATTTTCACTGCAGCCATCTCCTCCCAGCCCCCCAGGCAGTGGAGGGTGACTGTGTCTGTTTTACAGGCAGGGAGTGAAGGCACCAGCGGTCCCAAGCCTGGCAGGAGCCTTTGTCCACTCAGCAGTAGGATGCATTGGGACAATGGGGTGCTTCAGTGGAGCAGGGTCTAGCTGGGACCAAACACAGGAGCAGCTACCTCCCATGAGGGCTCCGAGATGGGGGTAGATGGATCTGAAGCAGAGGGGGACATGATGAGGGGCTGCTCATACACCAACTTGCTCTCTTGCCAAGGCCTGGCACCCTTCCAAGGACACTTCCGGTAGAAAGAGTACAGTCACTCCCACTTGCCCCACAGACCACTGGTGTGGTGTGTGTGGTGTCCCTGTCCCCCCAAGCCCAAATGGCCAGAGGCCTCTGCAGCACAGTTCTTGGGGAGACCCCCAGCCAGCACAAGCCCATTCCCCTCCAATAGTCTGGCAGAGCCAAGACCTTCTGACTGCATGGCATCGGAGGGGTTAAGAAAACTGAACCTGCCACAAGAGATTTGAGCAGAAACTCCACTGGAGACCTTGAAATCCTGTTAATTGATGCCACACATGTGCTGCATTTAACCTTTGCCCTTTGCTGTAATAGTTTACACAAGTGGCACGAAGGCTGATGTGCAAGGGCGGTCTGCATGAGCCGGAGCCCGCAGTGATCACACCGGGCATCCTCCAAGCCAGGGTCCCCTTCTCGGTGCCAGGTCCTCCATCCCAAAGGCACTAGTGAGCCCTCTGATGGGAATTTAGGCTCATGAACCCTCATACAGGAATCAGCAGCTGTTTGCGGGCAAGTCCCAGGCAAAGCAAGAGTAATTATTCTATTATTTGCAATAAAACCCCTGCTGCAGTCTCTGGGGAAGTGCAGCCCTGCCAGCTGGTGCCCAGGCAGGCGGCATCACCATCCTGCTGGGTCTCAGCCAGGGATGCAGAGAGGAGCTACTGCTGCTGGTGGTTAACGCCAAGGGTGTGGGACAGCATCTTCCCAGCCCTGCCAATGGGAGATTTCTTATTTCTCACTCAGGAAAATACTGCAGAGTCAAGACTGAAAAAAAAGGTCAGAGTTATGGTCATTGTTAGCTCCTATTATAGCCAGGCAAAGGACAGAGCAAATGAGTCCTCATGACTTTATCCATCTTAAAGTCACCTGAGTAGGTGAAATATTAAAATATAGTTTTGTAACTTCTACCTGATAGGGGTTATGCTTCAAACCAGCTTGTTTCTTCCACTGCACAGGCTTCGGGGTTGGATACAAAAAAGGCATGTTCTGACAGCAGGGCACCAGGAGGAATGAGGAGATGGTCTCTAGGGCAAGGTAGGAGAAACTAGAACATGTCACCACTGGGGACTTGCAGGGTTACCTGTGATGATGCCCTTCATGCTGCTCCTCAGCCTCAGAAGCTGATACTTCACCCAGCACGGCAGTGCCCAGATCACAACTGAGCGGTGGGACCCAATTCCCAGCTGGCACGTTGGCAGATTTGTGGTGGATCCACCACATTCCCCAGGCTGGGTCAGTCAAGATGCAGAACTCTTGAGTCTCCATGGCCATGAGCACCAAGAGCAGCCCACCAGCCCCCCAGCCATGAATGGTGCTTATTGTGCCCCTACTGCAGCACAGGCAGCTGTGAGCTGCTCTCGGACAACCCAGAGGTGGATTTACACCCTGTGTTTTGTCATGCCTGCTGTTATTACCATCCTGTCTTCACCAAGCAGGGGATGCAGAGCCATGACCAAGGTCTCAGCTGAAGAAGGAACTGGCATTCTGTATATTCAAGAGCAATAGCAGCCCTCAACATTGGGTGCCGTGGAGGTAAGAGCTTCTGGATGCAGGAGAACTAGTGTTATTATCCACACCCGTTCCTACTTCTACAACTCCCAGGAAAATCCCTTCTGGTGCAGACATAGGGCAAGGAGAAGTACCTCCTGATGGGGATCTGACTGTCAGAGTCATTCCAACCCACAACTGCCTCTCATTCACAAACTGCTCCATCAAAAACAACAAAAGTTTCCCTTCCAGTTCATACCAAAAGATGCAAACAAAAGGTCAGTTCAAATCTGTCCATTTCTCTTCCTCTTGGGAAGATTCAAATGAGATGTCAGGGTTCTTTTCGCTGGTTTTGCCTTCCCTCCACAGACTGTTGGGGGACTGTCATGGAGAACCCTGATGCTGGTGCAAAGATGTGCTTCAGGAGAAACACACATTGGAAGAACCTCTGGGTTCTTCCAACCAGCTGCAATCTTAAACCCAGTGACACAGAAGATCCTGTTGTGTTTCAGAATATTTGTGACCAACCAAGCATGTGTCAATCAAAACATGTGGGGGAATAGGACTGTACTGGGGGAAGCAGTGGGTGTGACACAGTGGGATAGCATGAGGGCTTCTCAGAAATGCTTTGGGCTACAACTGACAAATCCAGATCTCCTAGAGACCAGCACCAATAGCATTTCATTAGGCTTCAGTAGCTCCTGCTTGGAAGTGTGCGACCCAAGTAGTGGGCAGTGGCGGTGCGGGGGACTGAGGGGATCCCAGAGAACAGGAAACTCTCACCAGCACTGTCCCCGGGCAGGAAACCTGCAAGAGCAGCTGCCAGCGCCGCTCGCCTTTGGCACCAGGAGAGGGAGACGAGGCGGAGAACTTCAGCCCAGGCTAATCGGGCCGGGCCCTTGTTTTATCTCCAAATGTTCCTGACGCAGCCACTAGAGCTGCCCAGCCAACATCCCAGGGACGATTCCCTTTGAACGGCCGCTTTGTCTGGTAACTTTATTTACACTTTTGATGCCAATGTTTATCCACTCTTTAAAAAGCTATTCAGAGAGTCTCCCAAATTAACTTCAGATGTGAGAGCAAGGGGAACATTCTCTACATCATATTTCATACACTTTCTTGTTATTTAATTCTTGGAAACTCTTTTTTTTAAATATAAAAATATTTTTAAAAAAATCTCCAAGGTTTTGGAGAGTATAACCTCTCCCTGTGTGGTCTGTAAAATCTGGCTGTAAAGCTCTTTCCTAAAGTTCACAAACTCCATTATAAATCGTCTCCTTATCTTGCTTATTGGGTTTCTGTTTTCACTGACACACATCCTGGATAAGGAACTGCTCCAAGTGGCCTCCACCACCAATGGGCCCATGCCCCTGGCAGGAGCAGCTCCGTCTGGGGATGGCTGGCATGGATGTCCACAGGAGACGGGGATGAGGTGGAGGGGGATGGAATAGGGTGGGATGGCATGGGAGGGAAGAGATGTGCAAGGGGATGGGGTGAGTGGAATAGGATGGCTGCAATGGGATGAGATAGACTGGGATGGAAGAGGGTAGGATGGGACAGGAAGAACAGAAAATTGAGTGGGATGGGGTAAGTGAAATGGGATGGCATAGAATGGAGTGGGATGGGATAGAGTATGATAGGATAGGGTAAGATAGAATGGGAAGGATGTAGGGTAATAGCGAACAGGGTAAGTGGACTGGGATGGGTGGGATGGAGTGTGATGGGATGGGATAAAGTTATGAGATGGGTCAAGATGGGATGGAGATGAGACCAGACTAGACCAGACCAGACCAGACAAGAGCATTTGCTTTTCCGCACTTCACCACAAACCTTCCCTCAGATTCCAATCTTTTTCCTCAAGGTGCTTTAGGAGAATGAAGCTGACTTACTGTAGAGGAAAAAGAAGCCCAGAGCAGCCTGGTACTCACAGGGCTCACTGGAGACCCACAGCCAAATCCCTGGAGGGTTGGAGCAGGTCAGCAGCTCTGCTCTGCACAGAAGCAGCTGCAGTGGCCCAGCAGACTTGAGGTCCATCCTCCAGACCCCTGGGAAGGGGCTGCACCATCAGCACCTGGAGCCAACCAAAGTGCCTGTGGACATTTTTGCATTGATTCTCCCAGCAATGACCAGCTGAACTGGAAGAAGGCATCATCTACACCCAGGTTTAATCTCTCCCTTCCCAGCTGGCATCACCGCTGGCTCCTGTGCAAAAGGCATCACTGTCAGCAGTCAGCTCTTGGGCTGTGGCTTTCCAGCCCTGAGGAAAGTTAAAAGGTCTCCTCCCTGGAGGGCAATTTTCACAAAAATCCAGTAGGTAGCTTGAGACAACCTCCAAAACCATCAGTCAGAACCCAAAATCCTGCTTGGATGCAGCAGCTGTCCGGCTGTCCCTACATCAGCAATCCTGCCCGCAGCCCAGGATGTCCAGCAGAGGAAGCCAAGCAGCTGAAGGAGCTGGAGGAGATCTGGGAAGGCAGATTGTTTCTTCTGCTGGGCCAAGCCAGAGCAGTGTCTGAAGAAAACCGCTGCATCTCCTGGGACCCTGCAGCTGTGAAGAAACCTCTGGACAGGACTAAGGAGGACCTGATGACAGCCAACGGCTTGGACAGGGAAGAGGGAATCTGAAATGCTGTATTATTTGAATTCAGCAAGCAAGACTTCCATGCGGTTAACACCTGCCTTGCCCCAGGGCACAGTGTACCAGGGAAATCCATTCCTGACTAAAAATGGGGTCTGGGGACACAGAGGGTGGCTTTTTGTTGACCCTGCAGCTCTGATGATGGGAGACAGCTATGCTTATTCCCTGGCAGGAACTTTGCAGGTGGGAGGTGAGGCTGCAGGCCATGTGCCATGCTGCAGGGCAGCATCCCATCAACTTAGACTGCAGCTGCTCATCCCTGAGCACCTCACCCCGCGCACTCCAGCAGAGACAGAGATCTCCGTGGAGGTGGCTGGGGTGGGAGGGCAGTCAAGAGGGATGCAGGGGAGGCTGCAGCACCAGTGCAGGCATGGTCAGGCATACAGGTGAGACGTGGGAGGGGTTTATCACCTTCCTTTGGTGGCAGGGGGGTGGAGGGGTAGTACTGCAGCTTCCTGGCAGGCTCCGAGACATCCGTTTACAGAGCACTTGGGGATGCTCAGAAGCAAGGCGCCACACAAGCACGAAATGTCATTACAAAGGATATGATTTAAGGCTGGGCAGGGCCGGGAGGGGAGGGGGATCCAGTTTGCATGGAAGACTATACAAAATAAATCCTGTCCGAAAGGCTTCCCGCCTCCACAGCAGAAAGTGGAGCTGTATCAGACGGCCTGTCTCTGCCGTGCTCTCCTTCTTCCTTTTACAGGCATAAGGAGATTTTTTTTTTTGCTCATCTTTGCTGCAAGACTTGCTGGGTCCCGCCAGCTGATCCATGGCCAAGGGGAATGTCGAGGGAGGAAGGAATACGAAGGGATCCAGATTCCCTCCATGGTGGGACCTCCACAGCTGTGTCTGCCCTCGGCTGGGCAACCTGCAGGGTCAGCAGAGGGATGTGGGCACCAGAGGGACATAGCACTGACACCTCTGGCCACATGCAAAGGTCAGGAAAGGCTGCAGAAGAAGGAAAGCTGGCGAGCCAGAAGCCACATCCTCAGTGTGCCACCACTCCACTCCTCCCAGCACAGCCAGGCTCGGAGCCCCTCTCCCCTCGTCCCAGGTGCCTGTGGCCACACGTCTCCTGCTGCTGCTCCCAGCCCGGGCCTCTGCTCAGGTGATCACTCTGCTCAAGTGACCTGACCTGCCCTCGCCTTCCCACCTGCAGTGACGATCCGCAGCCACGCTGCTGGCAGTGTTCACAGCACACAGAGCGGTGGCACACAGAGCCAGCTGCATCCCATCACTGGGAGACGAGTTCCAAAGAAGCTGCAGGGAGAGCAGCACTCAAGCCCTCAGCCATCATGGGTGTGCAGACATGGTCAGGAAGAGCTGGGCAGGATCCAGCCATTTGAGGGGAGGTGATGGAGAGAGCTGGGCTGGCGCCTCTTTCACTTCTCTGCCCACAGCCATACTCTGGTGGAGATGGCTGGCGCAGATGAGGACGTATCCAGGTGCCCACCCTGCCTGACAGCCAAGGGCTGGCAGCCCAACCTGCCACAGGCTGTGTCTGTCCATCACTAAAGCTCCATGGTGGCCAGGTGATGGTCCTGGGGCAGCAGCCGGGTGCTCAGGGCTCACTGGCCCATGCCCCGGCCCCACTGCTGCCACTGGAACAGGAACAAACCAAAACAGGGCTCCAGCCAGCAGGAATCCCCCCCGAGACTTGTCTCCGTGGCTGCAAATGGAACAATAGGAAATTGTGGCCAAAAGGATCTGCCAAAAGTACTTCTTCTTTCATTTTTAGGGAAATTTCAAAGTGAAAATTTCTCATTTTCAGCTTTGCTGTGAATTTTTCCCTCTTACCCCACACAGGGCAGCTAAGAAGCCAAATGCTATTTCCACAGGAAAGAAAACATTCTCATCTCCCCTTTCCCATGCATTTTCTAGGAAGGAGAAGAAAATTTTGATCAAGCTACAAGAAGGGGAAGCGCATTGAAATAAAATAGTCGGCAGTAAAGTCATTGGGAAATGTTAAATGAACAAACAAGTAGTTCATTGCTCTTAAATTTCAGACCAAATTGTCTCTGCAGAGCGCATGGATCTCCATCCACACCAAAGCTCAGGCAGGAGAAGAGAAGGAGGTTCTCCTTGGCTTCTTTTGGTGATGCCTCTTAAAGCCTTTTGTGCTCCTTCGTTCAGCTGTGTGGTCTCCCCCTTCTGCCACAGAGAAGGGGAACCCTTTTCCTGGGAAAGCTGCCTCCAAGGTCTGGATTGTTTTCTTTGTCCATTGGCTCTGAAGGAGGGCAAGGAGATACAGCTCCAAGCATGGATACCTCTCTGATTTGGCCTTAAGTCAAGCAAGACAAACCCTGGCCTGCAGGCAGTTTTAATGAGGAATTTTTGACCCTAATTAGAAAAATAAGGGTATATTCACACAACATATAAATATAACACAAAGGTTGAGTTGAAAGATTCAAGGTCTAGAGAGGAGAAAAACCAAAGAGGCCCCAAAGTTTCCGAGTTCCTGTTGGCTTTGGAGAGAGGTCCATGTCTGGGGAAGTTCAAGCTTCTCCAGATCTCCAGGGTCTGCAAAACCTGCGCCGAGGCTCTCCAGTGAGCAGGCTTGCTCCCACGGTTTCCGGCATTTCCTAGTGAGGGAAGGTCTGGGAAGCACTGCAAGAACAGCCTTTTGCGAAGTATTTTGGCACCCTTGCTTCCAACAGGGATGCAGAAAGTACAAAGGCTGGAAAACCTAAAAAAAAAGGGGGGGAGGGGGGCTAACTGAAGGTTTCAACCACTAGCAAGTTTGACTTGGGGATGGTTCAAGTTGGAGGTGAAAGTTCGGGCGAGGTGCTCATTCTCCATGAGTCAGAGCATCCGGAGTGGCAGGAAGCTGAGGATCAAGAGGCGGCTGTCAGGGGTAGAGACTTTCACCAGAGCCAACCCCTGGGGCTGAGTACTCTGCCTGGCCAGAGCAGCCTGCGGCTGGGAGCTGAGCTTAGCCCCGTGCAAGGTGTCGGAGCAGGGACAAGGGGTGACAGCCCAAGCAGCACGTGAGACACTGTGATGTGGGCACGGGGTCAGGCACCCGCGGGCAGTGCTGCCTCTGTGGTTCAGCAGCTGGAGATGAGCCCAGGATGACCTGCTTTCCCTCTGAACCTCTGACAACCTGTCTCCACCCACCGCGGAGCCAGACACACCCACCGAGACGCGGCCGATGGCCCCGGGTGACCTCGCGACACCGCCGGGGAGGCACCTGAGCCCCGAGAACGGCGTTCGGACTCACTGGAGAGCGGGGCAGCAGAGCGGGGCAAAGGATACAGATTAGGTGCTGTGCTAATGGCTGGCACCGTCCCCCTCTGAGAGTCTCTGGGGACTTCTGAAATTCTTCAACATCGAATATTCCTTCCTCTCCCTTAAAAAAACAAGCAAACAACCAACAACAACAAAGAAAAAAATCTGTCAATTTGGGCAAACTGAACCATTTTTGCTCTGATTATTACTTCCTTTGATTTTGACTTTTCAATTTTGCCTTAGAAAACATCATGCAGCAGCATATTACAAAGTGCCACTTTTTCCCTAACCTGCCCTGGAAATGGCCTGTCCTGAATCTGATGACAGGATATCATCATATTTTTTCTGATACTGCCAGAAAAAAAATATTGAAAATCGGTTTCAAACCAAAATCTACGCAGTTTCCCAGAGCTCAGCCATGCCATACTGCTGAACACTGCATCCTCCCATTAGCATTTTGCTGACTGACCACACATGCCATTCTTTTCTGCTGAAACACCACATCAGCATCCCTTGTTCTGCTGTTCAGACAGAGTCTGCACTCCAACCTCCTCCACATCCCCTCATTTTGGGTGTCTTACAATTTATCCTCATAGAGTTTTGGGAAAGAGGCTTACAGGTGTAACAGATGCCTAATGGAGCTCAGAGCCTGTGTGAAGGCAGAACCAGCATCCTCATTTTGCAGCCACCAAGATAAGCCAAGGATGAGGCTGCTGGTGGCTGGTGTGGCTGCTTCCACCTGGCAGGAAATTGATATAGACAAGGCTGGAGGGTTTGTCAGGTCCCAAGTGGAAGCTGCACCTGAGCCTGGTAAAGGCCTTTTGCTCAAGTCCCAAGGAGGCCTCATGACATGGGTCCAGGCTGGAGCCCATCCTGAAACCCTCAGTCCATCCTGAAGACTTGCTTTCCACCAGGGCTGAGCTCTATGCAAGCAGGAGACTCATCAGCATCCCTAAAAAATCTGTAGACTGGGAAGAGCCTCTCCCAGTCTGCTCATCAACTCAGTAGCAGTCCCTGCCTGTTCAGGAGTACCTATTTCTTGGGAAGGCTTTGAATAGGGAAGAAAACAACATATGCAACCCAGTTTACAAAAACAAAGCCCAAACAAAGGCCATAAAATCTAATAATTAACAGAGCAAATAAGCTGAAAGCCCATTAGGCTGCACATATTAGGTAATGACAAGTAGTTCACAATAACCAGTTCTGAATGAACTTCACCCAATATGCATTTAATTAGGGTTTAATAAAGCAACAGCATGTTCTTAAAAGCCAATTAGAAACATATTCACTGAGGTTTAGAAGCTATGTAATAGATGCCTGTAGGAACCAGATATGTGCTGATTACATAGCTATTAATCCTCAATAAAGGGTCTAATAATCATTTTGTTCTTTAGGAGCAGGCAGCTGCTTTATTAAATCTTAATGAAACGCATACTCAGGAGCTTTCCTTCAAAGCCAGTCGGTGTTAGGAAGATAGGTTTAGAAGCGGCAGTCTGCTGAGAGAAAGGACTCCCTCCTCATCACCACCTCTGCCACCGTGGCAGCAGGTTTGAGGCCAACTCTGCTTCCGGAGCAGGAGGTTGATTCATGCAGTCACAGAAGTGGGAGCTCATTGAGTCTGAGAGCACCATGAGACATTTCACCCTGTGCTGAACATTTCCTTGCACAGGGAAATGTCTCCATGAACCAGGATATCCATCTGATTCACAGCTCTATGTCCAGAGCATCCCTGTGTAACTCATATCAAGAGGGGAGCAAGGCCCAGGGGTCAGTGAGGTGGTGCCACATTCCATGAGGATCACCTCAGCCACTTCTCCAGAAATTCACCTCCTGCCCGTATTCATGGCTGTCCAGAAAGGAGTGACCGAAGTGAGCTTGCCTTCCACCATCCCCCAAAGAGAAGTTGGTTCGATTGAGGGTCTGGGCCACTCAGGTGGTGGCTTCTTCCCTTATCTCTAGTGTTGGAAGTTGATCTAAAACCTGGCAAGCCATTGTTAGGTTCCCATGGACATCTGAACAAGCCATGCCCATGCCTTTCCACCACAACTCCATCGGAAAGCCAGCAAAACATCATTGCAGGCTTAAAAACTGACACATTGTAAAAGCTTTTCATAAACACCCATCTGTGTCTTCACCTGCTGTTTTCCCACCTCTCTAACACATAGGCTTGGGTTTTCCATGTTGGCTGGAAACCTCAGCAACTGCAGTTGGGATGCAGCCACACTTCACCCCTTCACTGACCTGAAGATGAAGATGTGCCTGGTCCTCACCCCAGGAGCAGAGACCACCCCAACACAGCAGCTGAGTGTCAGCTTAGAGCTGCCAGCCCATCCTCCTCTGCTGCCCAGGAGGATGAAGGCACAGCCAGCCAGAGCTGGTGTAACCGGGCCAGCTGGCAGCACCAGGATGGATCCAGGCCCCACAGCTGGAAGTAGCACCATCCAGCAGCACAAGGCTCTGCTCACCAGTTCAGACTGGGCCTGAGAGGTGCAGGTCCCTGTCTGGTCCTAACTGAGGCCAAGTGTGGCTCCCAGCCAGCAACCCTCGTTAGCCCGTCAGGACTCGCAGTGTTGGGACTGGCAGCCTGGCCACGGAGATGCCGTGGCACTGTAGGGCCCCCATTTGCTCCCCCAGCTCCAGGTCCCAGCCTGGTGCTGAACTTTGCAGAGGATCAGGCAGGGCAAGTCGTGGAAAGAGCAGCCCAGAGCAAGAGGCAAAGGGAATGAGAGAGGGTGGGTGGTGGGGTGGCCCCTGCAGCCCTGAATTTCAGCTCTCTGCTGGGCTCCTCTGGAGAGGGAATGGATAAAGAGGGGAAAATACCTGGGATACACATGTGACATCCCAAATATGCTGCCCTCTTGAACACTCTCAGGGGTCCTACACTATAATTAGCCCAGTTAAGTTGAGCTCTGCCTGCTGCTCCCATGCTGGCCAGGGGGTCTGGCTCACTCTGGCAGGGCAAAGTGCCTCTGAGTCCTCCTGGCTGTAAAGCTTGGCAGCCAGGGGAGCACCTTGAAGGGGCAATGCCCCACCTGCCTATGGCTGTGGGGCTGGGGAGGGCACCCCCAGAGACCCTCTGTCTCCATAACGGCACTGCCTCCACCTGCTCTCCTGTTCCTGAGGATCACTCGCTCCTCCTCACCCAGGCTCGTGCACAGCACCCTCTGCCCCAGGGCACCTGAGCCGCCCCCTCACCCAGACCCTACACTGCCACCTCAGTTCCATGTGGGCATCTCTTGCCATGCCCCACTGCAACCAGAGCAGGTGTCCCACAAGGACAGCAGCCAAATATCCTGGGTCAGGCACCTTCACTGAAACTGCAGGATCCATGTCCTCCAAAATGGGGAGATCATCCCCTACCACATCAGCAACTTCCCTGACCAAATATCTCCAAAAAAGGAGTCATGATTAGCCATAAGCCGGGTGCTGGGGGTGTCTGTGGGCAGCTCTGGGCCTGGGAGCTGCTGGTTCACATTAGGTGCTTTCAGGCCTTGCTGCAGGTAACGTCATCTCCTGTGATATTAATTCATGTTTTTTCAGACAAAAGCGTTACTTCTTTCCAACCTCAAGGAGGAGATCATTTGCTGCACAGATCAGCCCTACCAATAGCCCAAGCCAGGGCAGGAACCTGTGGGGATAGCCAGTCCCAAGGGAAGTAAAGGAACGAGGCATTTCATTACTCTTTTTCCTCTCAGTAAAGAAAATATAGACCCGGCCAGGGCGCAGATCACTCCCACTTGCCCATCTGTCCCTCTGTGTACCCTTCCAGCTTGGCATCCCACTGCCTTCTGGGGGTGGAGAACCTCAACCGTGGTTCCTTGTGAGACCCCACACATGAGGTAAAGGACTGGGAGCTCCCTTCTTCCAGCCAGTGAAATACTGATTTACTGACTTACCCACAGACATCCACTCCTAAGTATTTGCTCTGGGGAATGTGGCAAGAGAAAGATATCCAAGTGTCCACCATGGACTCTGGTTACCTCCATCAGCAATCTTCAGGTGGTCCTTCCCACCCAGCCACAGGTAGCTGAACTCCACATTGCCCATGAGCTCAAAGCAGAGACCCCTTGGCTGGGCAGAGGTGCCCAGACCTGTGCAGGGTTGCTTGTCCCCACTTTTGGGACATCCTGCTCTTCTTGTTCAGCCAAGCCTCACTTGCCTACAGCATTGGTGATGTCTTGGTTTGAAAGACAGGTGTCTGCTAAGGAAGGCAGGAGCATCCCTTGAATGAAAAATGTGAACCCCTTCCCTCTGAATTGTTATACTTTTGAAATTAAGGGTCTCTCAGCCAAAGATATGAGAATAGGAATAACAGTTCTTTACTAGTATGTCCAAAAGGCAAAACCAGCAACCACTGTGGCATTAACAACAACCAGAACCAGAAACCCAGCGACGCCTTCTCGGCCACAGGCACTTTCCCTTCTGGCGCATTTCCGGCCACAGCCGGCAGGGGCGCTGGTGGCTCCCGGCGGGCAGAGCAGGTGCGATGGTTCCTGCACAGCTGCGGGGGGCGCTCCGGCGCGAGCTCAGGGAGAGCGCGGGAGTGACGGCGTGACCGGCACAGGACGGGATGGGAGAGAGGCTCGCTGCACAAACCCCAGGGACAGCCGGGCCTGGTGCCCCAGCGGGACTCTTGTAAGAGGCAAGCTGGGACGGCGGAGACGAGCAAAAATCCTGAGGTGGTGGAGGAGATGTGTCACACTCTGGAGCTGTAGTGGGAACCCCTGGGGACGTCTCGGCAGGCAAGGGGTGCGGGGCTGCAGTGCAGCGAAGGCTGGGACCAGCACTGAAGAGGTGGTGGGGGGCAGGACAGCAGCAGCCCAGCTTCAAGCAGGGCAGGGAGACGCAGGCTGCGGATCTCAGGCACCCGGGCAGATAGTAAAAAGTCCCTCCCTTAGTGAGGTGGGTGTTACTAAGGCCCCAGTTCAGTGGCTGCTCTCACAAGCAGAGGCTCACCCCACAGCAGAAGAAGCAGGACCGGGCTGGGCTACAGCAGTGGCAGCGAATTCCCTTCCCCAAGCAGCAGCTCCGACCTTCCTTCTCTGAAGCCAGGAGAGAGAGAGACAGAGAGACAGAGAGAGACAGAGAGAGAGAGAGCTAGCAGCTGCCCCAGTCACATTTTTTATCAGCCCAATTCTCCTGGTACCTCTGATTCTCTGAGAGAAGCCCTCAGATAAGAGAAGTGCAACCAGATGCCCTCCTAGCCTGATCCTGGCCACTTATTTTGTTTTCCTTAAGTACCCAGTCGTTACTGTTTCCTAGCAATTTATGGGACAAAATTCCCTAAGTAAAAAGAAGCAAAAGGAAAGAACCTAACCCCCAGCAGTGATCAGCAGTTTTCTGGTGGAACACATGGCTTCTGCAAAAGCAATGTCTCCCCTCCAGAACAGTTCTGGTTTTCTCCCAAAGACCAAGCCTCAGGCCTGTTTAGCCAAACCTGAGCAGTTTGACATCAGCTTGAGATGAAACGTCCTGCAAAGCTTGGTCCAGGGAGAAGAGTGATGCCCTACCAGTTCCAGAGGGCACAGGCCAGCATTTCCAGTCCAGGGAAGATTTTGCAAAGTTGATTTTTCCACCCTCTTGAGGACAGGCGCAAATTCTGAAATACCACAATTTCCACAAGGTTGAAACTCCTGATTTTCAGCCATTTTCTCCCAGGGCCTCTCCAGGAGGTCCGAGCCACCCATGCAGAAGATGCCTCACATAAATATATAGATATGTCTGGGTTGCAGCCAGGGGCTCTTGGGAGTTCCATGAGGCACAAGCCCACAGCATGGTCCCCTCTCCCAGCCTGGCCCCCGCACTGGAGCTGAACACTGGTGCCATCCCCACCATCCCTTGCTGAGCCACCAAGGAGGTGGAGACATGGGACTCATGGGGCACACAAGTTAGGGAAAGAAGGACAATCATGCACGTTTCAGACATCCTGAAGATGTCTGAAAAAAAACCTCAGAAAAAAATATGGAGGCAACAGGGCTATATTTAATGAAGACACTCAAGGAAAGGATAATTTTTTACAAAGAAGAGCCCCCAAAATACCTGCCTGGAAGTCAAGCCTGAACTTGAGCCCCAGTAGACAGCACAAGGCAAGAGTCTTCAGCAAGGGTGCTCTCATTCAGGGTCTGCCTTGCCTGATATCCCTCCCTTGTGTCCATCTCCTACTTTGTTGGGTCCTAAATTCAGAAAGAATGCTAAGAAAAGGCAAGAAAGAATAATTTTGTTGGGAGCTCACAGGGGTGCATTTAGAGACAGCCCACAAGGTTGCACCAAAAGGACTGGAGCTGTGTGTCCAGCCCTACCAGATCACAGAAGAACTCATATGAGACCTTCCCAGGAGCAGTCAGCTACTTAGGGACATCCAAATCACTGCCTTCAACAGCCACCAACACACCAACATTTCTCTCATGCCTTTTTAAAATCAAATATGGTCAACTGGTAGTGTAAAAGAAGCCTGTCTGTTGGTTAACTCTGAATAAAAGCTGTAGCTGAGGCACCACAGATCACCACAAGCTGGTCCCAGTCCCACAGGGGCTGCTTGCAGAGACAAGAAGGGCTTGTCGCATGGCAATTAGCTGCAAGGAATCCCCAAAACCCTCCAAAGCTGCTGCTCACAGCCTTTGGCCTTTGCAATAAACGTATCACTGCTCCCTGTTTCAGCTGGCAGCTGGTCCTCATTTCTGGACCTGTTTCCTTTCTACTAATTAATCATCTCCAAATGTGTGTCTGCCTGAACATGTGGCCAGAAACACAATGTCAGGACACACTCTTCGAGACCCAATCGTGCTGCATGTGAGGGGCCAGGAGTGCCAGTGGCAGACTGGCATGGCCCTGGGATGACCCTGGGATGACCCTGTGTGGCCACCCCTGTGGCCACCATGCTGCTGCACACAGCCAGACCCCGCCCTGCTGTGCGTCCAGGGCACAGGCAGCTCTTGGCAGGGACAGTGCATGGAGCAGATTGATGAGGATCAGCCCGTTGTGCCGACTCCTGACCCCAGCACTCCACAGAGGGAGGCAAGAGTTGGCCCCATTTTCACATGCAACTGCAGCTCCTCTTCATGCAGAGCTGGGCCTGAAGTCTCAGGGGTAAAAAAACAGGTTCAGGAGACAAAAGAAAAGCAAAGGGTGGATGAAGAACTCTGCAGAGCCGGCCCAACAAGGTCAGCTTGGCTTATTACCCATGGCTGACACACCCTGAGCAGAGCTGTCTGCATAGGGAGCCAGCAGAAGAAGAAACAAGAACAGCCAGCATGGAGAAACAAGAACAGAGACTCATGTCCAGGATACTAGAGCCAGTGGCCATCCCAGTCCTAAGCAGAGGAGCTGGGACCAGAGATCACTCCAACACTCTGGGCTCTGCTGTTTCAGCTTATGGTCAGACTCTCTTCTTCTTGGAACAGCTGGAAGGAACCAAAGCTTTTCTTTTATTATCTTGGATCAGACCTGCACAGTGAAGGTGCTCCAAGGCCACCTGTGCCAGGACATTTACAGAGTTTTACAGCAGAACAATGAAGAAAAATGAGGGGAAGCTCTTTGATCTTTTTACACCTGACACTCCATGCGAGCAGAAAGCATGAAGTTGCCCTTCCCATCCAGGTTTGTGATTCTTCCTCATGGCCATGGCCTCAGGCAGCAGCACCGAGCCTTTTCTTTGCTGCAGCAGGGCACACCACAGAGGAGTGCTGGTGACCATAAAGCTCTGCAGATGAAGAGTGCCAACTGAACAATCTTTTTGACATTTAGTCCCTTTTCAAATGGCAATCCGTATTTTGAAGATTGTATAGAACCCAGGAGGATTTTGTGCTGTGTTTTTCCAGCTCTGCTTCCAAACCCCATCTACCCCAATAAGCAGTTGTGGTTAACCTCCAGAAAGGGAAAGGTTGAAATTCCCAAGCTGATGGCCAGTCCCAGAGATGGTGAGTCCTTGGTACAAGGCTGTAGGATGTAATGTGCCTTGGGTTGCTGCAAGTGAAAGAACTGTAGGGAAACAGGACTATTCCCATGGTAGGATCATTGTCCTTCTTTAGGGTCTCAGATTCCCTGTTGCAACTCAAATCTGCAGTGCTAGCCTGGAAATTGGGTGGTAAATAGACTTGAGTGAGACTTCCAGTATCCCCTACCTCCAGGCCTGCTGGAGATTCAGGGGTTCTTCCTGGAAGAGCAGAGGAAGATCAAGCCAGAGCCACAATAACATCCACAGCAACACAGGCAGCAATGAGCTGATTGGGTTGGCCGAGTCACAAGAGCCAGGTCTTGGTTTTGTTGGGACAGTGATGACTCCCATCCAACCCCAGGAGTGAAGCCATGGGGTTGTTGTGCCCTGAGCAAAATATATCCTCTTATTCAGCTCCCAGAGGTTACATAGTGCAAGGAGTGTTTCCTTCGTGCCACTGAAGTAGAACCCCGGAAAGTACACGCCTGTTAGTCTCACTTCAGTGCCCTGTAAAATCCTGGAAAATACTATTCTGAGAAGTAGTGAAAAACACCTGGAGGACAATGCTGGCATCAGTCACAGCCAGCACAACTTCATGAGAAGAAAGTCCTGCTTGTCAAACCTGATTTCCTTCTAAAGCAGGGTAACCCAGCTGCTTGATCCAGGAAAGCCACTAGATGTGATCTTTTTGGACTTCAGCAGAGATTTTGGTACAGTCTCTACCAGGATCCTTCTGGACAAACTGTCCAGCCCACAGCTGCCTCACAGATCAGGCACAAAGAGGGACAGTGAGTAGGGTGACATCAGACTGGTGTTCAGTCATTAATGGGGTTCTACAGGGCTCCATCCCCAACCCAGTTCTCTTCAGCATCTTCTTTAATCACCTGGATGCAGGATTTAAAGGAATTCTAAGGAAGTTTGCCAGCAACACTAAGTTGAGAGGAGCTGTTGACTCCCTTGAGGGCAGAGATGCCCTGCAGAGACCTTGACAAATGAGAGATGGGCAATCACCAACCACGTGGAATTTAACGAAGGCAAGTGCCAGATTCTGCACCTGAGATGGAGCAGTCCTGGTTATGTCTATGGACTGGGAAGGAGAGGCTGGAGAGAAGCTGCAGGAAGCAACCTGGGGGTCCTGGTCGAGGGCCAGTTGGATCTGAGTCAGCAGTGTCTTGGAGCCAGGAGGGACATCCCTGTCCCAGGCTTGGCATCACCAGCCAGGCCAGGGAGGGGATTGTCCCACCCTGCTTTGCACTGAGGTGGCCTTACCTCACATCCAATGTGCAATATAAAAAAGACATTAAGCCATTGGAGAGCATCCAAAGGAGGTCACAAGGATGGGGAAGGATCTGGAGGGACCATATGAGGAGCAGCTGAGAGCACTTGGTGTGTTCAGCCTGGAGAAGAGGAGAACTGAGGGAAGACCTCATTGAGCTCCTCAACATCCTCCCAAGAGGCAGCGCAGGGGCCGCTCTGATCCCTTCACTCTCGTGACTAGTGACAGGACTCAAGGAAATGTCTGCATCTGAGGTGAGGTTTAGGTTGGATATCAGGAAAATTTGTTTTTACCCAGAGTGGTCAGGCACTTCAACAGACTCCCAGGGAAGTGGTCACAGCTCCAAACCTGTCCGAGTTCAAGGAGTGTTTGGACAATGCTGTCAGGCACCGAGTGGGATTCTTGGGGTGTCCTGCATAGGGTCTGGAGTTGGACTCAATGATCCTGGTGGGTCCCTTCCAATTCAGCATGTTCTATGATTCTATGATAAGGACTATTCAAATACCACCATGCAGATCCCATCCACCGCTAGTGCCACTGCATGGGTTAGATCATCCAAGGCAAGCAAAGGCTCTGGTTGAGCAAACCAGCAGCTCTTCATGCAGTAAACAAGCCTGAACCTCGGCAGATCAAATGTCATGGGGGCTGCAAGCCCTGAACTCTCTCTAGAAGCCACCTTCACCAGGGCCCTACCAAATGGAGAGGACTGAGCAGCTACAGCACCAGGGCAAACAGATCTCTGGAGCCATCCTCAGAGCCTCTGGCTTCTTCTGCTCATGGCATAGCCTTGCTGAGACCTGCCACACTGGCAGTGGGCTGTACCCACCAGCATCACACCCTCTGGCCCAGAGGAAACAGCTGGAGCTGAGCTGGGGGGAGGTTTACCCTGGCCACGTTCCCATGCTACCCTGCACTCTGGTCCCGCTGCCAGCTTTGTTCCAGCATAGGCTGCATGCAGGGTTTCAGGACCTCCTGCTGCTGAGGGATTTATTTGTGCCAGCCGAGTTGTCCGGCAGGATATGAGCTGCCTGGGTTGCAGATGCCCAGCACACAAACCTCTGCCAAAGGACTGATGTCCCGAGAACACAGGGCTGGCAGCTCAGAGCTGCCAGTCCAACTCCCACGGGCTGCACAAACCCTCTGTCCGTCCCTCAGCCCTTCTTGGAGACTGAAAAGCCCTCATCTTATCCAGGACATGAAAGGACTGCTTCCAAGATTTACTGAACACACTCCCACATTGCTGCTCAGGGAAAGGGCCAAACGCCTGTGGAGCTGAGGCCTTTAGACACATTGCACCAGTGGCAGCTGCGGAGCAGCCTGTAGGGTGGAGCAGGGGGCAAGCAGAGCGTGACCAGCAGCGGGACTCTGCAATCATGACTCTTCCTAACCCTTCCCAGCACATTAGAAGGAATGTGGGAGCCCTGGCCAGAGGTGAGGGGCGGCTGATGAACGAGGTGATAACTCCTCAGCAGACGGTTCCAAAGGCTGCACCATGCTTGGGGGGGGCAGACAAAACACAGAGGTGAAGCCCAGATGTTTAATTTCAGCATCTGGATGTGATTCCTAAACAGAGACACTCACATCTGACTTTTCTGCCTGAAAATAAATGGTTTGTTTGACCTTCCCCATAGCCCGCCCCAATATTTTCTGGGTCTCTCCTAAACACACGGCAGCTGGTCCCTCCTCGCTGTGACCAGCCATGTGCCAGACAAGTGCTGCAGGCCTCACTGTTGGCACAGCGGCTGTGGTGGATGCGAGGGACACGGCATCAGGGGATGCGGGACAAGGCACAGCATAGAGAGACATGGTGAGGCAGGGCACAGCACAGACCAGAGCTGCCAGCCTGGAGGGAAGGAGAATATCCTTTTCCACTGCAGCTGCCCTGTTTTGGGCTCCCACTCAGCACATTTCAGAGCAGGACACCAACCCTGGCTGTCCCCTCTGCCCAAGAGCCTGCTCATGGCCTCCACCCTGCCAGGTGTCTGCTCCTGCCTCACAAGTCCTGTGGGAGTAGAGGATGGGACTACAGAGAGGGACTGGTCTGCAACCATGTCCTCCTACCTTCAGTCCCTGAGATTCCCACCTGAGAGGCACCAGAGCAGCCTGGCTGTCTGAGCATCCCCTCAGCTCACCCAGGCACCCCAGCACTCAGCACAACCTGGGTCTCATTTCACCGCAGAGGCTGCAGCATCCCATCACCCACAGCAGGGACTGGTAGCAGGCACTTCCAAAGTCAAGAAGGGACAAACCTGCTCAATGCCTTGGGAGCACTGGAAGAACCTGCTCAGGGATACGAGTCTCCAGGACATGTTGAAACCAAGCGGTGCCCTTCAAAGAAGATATCTCATCTTGGATCAGAGACGCCACGCGCTGGAGAATCCACCACACTCCTAATAAATGGGAATAGTAGGCGTTGGGTGGTGCTGAAACTGACAATGAAGATAGTGATTAGTGATGACGGGCAGTACTAATTATGGCTAATCTGCCTAATGGCCAAGTCTGACAGTAGTGTGTGTGACTGATGGTGACAAGTGATGGCAGCTGGAGGACGCCACAGTGACCACAGAGATGTCAGACAATGCTGGTGGCAGACAGAGCAAACGAGTGGTGACACAGTAATCTGTTACTCGGGTTGTTTGTAATCCTGCAGACACATCTGGCTCCAAGCACACCACAGTCCTGCAAGGCTCCTGAAGGATCAAATAGGCAGCACAGGAGGTCAAACCTCTCTCTGCAGCTTCCTGTGGGCAGTGTGGGGTGAGAAGTGGTGGCATGGTGTGGTGTGGCACACCAGCTGACACCTTGGTCCATTCCAGCCCAACTCCACCTGTGCTCTTAGACCAGCAAGAAGAGGGCAGAGCCAGCATGGCGGTGCAGGAGGTGTTGGACCCCCCAGCACAGTGGGACAAGGAGCCCAAGGTCCCACTGAGATCCAGTGACCAGCTGCCCACCATGGGGCACCCACCCTGGCACAGCCCCTGCACAGCCAGTCCTGTGCAGCAGGAGCAGCCCCACGGCAGCAGCACATGCCCCCACGAGCCCTAGCCAGGGCAGTCAGCCAGGAGCAATGAGTGGGTGCAACCGGGGTGCCAGCATGGCCATCCTGGGGGCGTGTGGGTGCATTGGGTGCTTCGTGGCCACTTGCAGCCCAGCCTGGCCCTGGGCACACTGATGGCATCCCCCGCTGCCTGAAGCATCGGCTACAGCAGGCAGAAGGGACAGAGGTGCCCCAGGCAGCAGCACCACAGCGTGGTGGCTCACGGGTGAAAGCCAGGCTGGCCCTCGGGGACCGGAGCGATATTTCACACAGGCAGAAGGAAAAGCGCGAAACATGTCAGCTGGCTGTGGTAAGAGAAGTCACACAAAGCAGGCGCCACTTGCAGAGCAATATGTTCACTGTCATCAGCCTGGCAACACAGCAGGGGCCAGCACCTCGTGCCCATCAGATTTATTCTCTGCCTGAGGTTAAAGCAGGGCTCAGGTCCAAGCAAAGCTGGGGCAGGTCAGCCAAAAGCTGCCCAAGTATGAGCACAGAGTTACTAGAGCTCGTAGAGTGCAAGCAAGCTCCAGGACTGCTGCAAAAAGCTGAAGCTCTGCAACCCAAGAACCGTTCACCAAGCCTGCTAGTTTGGGGCTAGAAAGGCTAGTTTTGTGGCATTTCTCTGGATGGGTCTTGTGGTGGTGCATCCTGCCCCCACCCCTCCTCAGGCCAGCTCTACAGTGTCAGAAGTTCCTGATAAACCTTGATGGTAGTTGGGCAGTGAAGCGTCCCCTGACTGTACCAGGAGCTCTTGCATGGTACAGGAGGGAACCAGCCTGCCTGTAACAGGAACATCAGCTGCCCAACCAAGATGGGGAACAAAGGATAAGCAGTAATTCTTGTGAGCCTTGGTAAATCATTTACCTGAATCACAGCCCAAGTGAATTGGTACCATTGTTACAAGATCTTTAGAAAAAATGAGTCGTAGCCCAAGTGGAACAGTACCATTGTTACTGGAAAAAATGTCCTGTAGCTTCCAACTCGGTTACTGGCCAGGATGGAAACTTACTGGTGACTAAAGCTAATCATCATGTGACCCTGTCCTAAGTCCTAAGTGAGGCCCTTCTGTACCTAAATGCAGCCCATCAGTACCTAAAGGCCTACAAGAGAGCTGGAGAGGGACTTTTAGCAAGGATGTGCAGTGATGGGACAAAAGGGAATGGCTTCCCACTGTGAAAGGGCAGGGTTAGATGGGATATTGGGAAAGAATTGCTCCCTGTGAGGATGGGGAGGCCCTGGCACAGGTTGCCCAGAGAAGCTGTGGCTGCCCCAACCCTGCAAGTGTCAAAGCCCAGGTTGGACAGGGCTTGGAGCAACCTGGGATAGTGAGAGGTGTCCCTGTCCATGGCAGGGGGTGGAATGAGATGGTCTTTAAAGTCCTTTCCAACACAAACTATCCTGGGATTCTACGGTGATGAACAAGCTCTGCCCAAATCCCTCCCTAGCAGGGCTGCCTTGCCCATGCTGCAGGACACCATAGTGCAGCTGCATGCACCAGCCCCTGTTCTTGGCTCTTTCTACTCCAAGACATTCCAGGGAGGCAGCTGATGGAGCTGGGAATACCCTGGTGTTCCCATGAGGATGTGGCCGCATCTCAGCTTGTAAGAGTTCACAGGAACTTGGAAAGGAGTTTGGCAGTGGTGGTACAAACCCAGAGCTGACCTGACAGCCCACATCACAGTCCTGGCAGGAAGCACCAGTGAAGGACATAGGCGCCAGTGGCACCTGCAGCCCCCACAACAGC
Source organism: Callaeas wilsoni (assembly GCA_013398955.1). Lineage (NCBI taxonomy): Eukaryota > Metazoa > Chordata > Aves > Passeriformes > Callaeidae > Callaeas > Callaeas wilsoni. Next base: position 94,172 of record VWPU01005868.1, read on the forward strand.
CCCCCCAGAGGAGCCACAGGTACCCCAGTTCCACACCCCCATGTACTCAGGATGCTCCCCACTGGCAGTGCTGGGGATGGCAGCATGGCATGGCAGCACAGAGCTCCTCCCAATTGGAGCAGGCATTTTCAGAGGGACGTGCTCCACTCTCACTTCCCACCCACCGATCTTATCATCAGCCACAAGACTCTGACACACTTTGTCTCGATTTTGAATTTGCTCTGTTTTTAATTTGGGGGATGATGCCGTATCTAGTGCTGCAGCGCTTGATTAGCACACGCACCGGCACACACGCACACACCACATTGCCAGACTCAATCACATGTGTTTGCTCAAGACCTTTTGTAAATCTTTGGATTCAGACCAATTTTTCTTTTCTTACATGAATTTGTTGTAGTCTGATATTTATAGTTTACTTAAAATAAATGGCTCCTTATGTTTCCTGTGTCTCGCTCCTGAGGCAAGGGTCTCGCAGGGTTGCTGCCTGTCTTCTCTCTTTTCTCAAAGTTTTGCTGGTTTTTTCCTCTTTCATAAACATTTTTTGAGCAGATTCTACATTTGCCAGATGCTGCTGAACCTTGTCCCAGCTCTTTTCAGTGGTTCTCGTGAGCAAGACACTGGTTTGGATTGAATCAGACATCACAGTGCAGAGCAGGCAGCTATGCCAAAGGGCCTTCACGGAGCAACACGCTGGAGGAGGAGGAGGATAAAGATGAGGAGGATGAGGCAGAGTGATCTCTGGGTCATGGGAGCCAAGCACAGATCCAGGTTATCATGCAGACTCACTCATTTGTAGCACTGGTGCATGAGGATGCAGCACCTGGACTCATGGCTCTTGCAGGGAACAGAAGGGGTGGCAAGAGCCCCCATGCCCACCCTTGCTATCCTGTTTGGGTTGTGAGCATGGGGCTCTCACTTGCAAGTTCCCACTCCAGGAGGGACCTTCTCCCCAGAGCAGGGTGGATGGTGGAGCTTCATGAAACAATCTGCTCTCACTTGGGCCAGCTTCGACCAGGCTACTCCTGGGCTGCTCCCATCAAGTATCTCCAAGGATAGATTCCCACCCCACCCCATCTTAGTATCTCCAAGGTCAGATTCCCAGTCCTCTCCAGGCCCCTACTGCAGTATTTGAGAACACTCACAGTGGCCTCATGATTTGTCCATGTGTTCATGGGGAATTTCCCTTATTGCAGCTCCTCACGCTGCCTCTCACTGTCTCTCTGTGCATCTTTGAGAAGCCCCAGGTGTAGCCTCCTGTTTGCTCTTGAATGCACAAATGCCCTGTGCCTACACCGAAGGGAGTGCAAGTCCTGAGAGAGGATGAAAACCTCCCAGGAACCTCAGCCACTGGGCAGGCAGGCCTGGGGGAGCCAAGGAAGGGGGAGCCAGGGATGACCTGGGAGAGGAGCAGTCCCCAGACTGCTCCCTGGGGCCTTGCAGCATCTTGGGGTGCAAGAGGCAGGGCTGTTGGTAGAGCATCCCTGCAGGCAGCAGGAGGACAGAGGGATTAAACCAATGTTTACATGGCCTTTCCCACCCAGCAGCCTCTTGGCAGCTCTCTCCCGTGCTGGGGCCGATGAACCCCATTTGTTTTGGAAGAGCCACTTGTTTTCCAACCCTCTGCTGTGAAGAGAATGCTTTCAATGCAAAAATTGTCCTCTCTTCTTATTTCAGGCCCTGGGGCTCCATTTGGTCCTGTCTCCTCAGGAGTAGCACACCTGCACACACATGTGCAAGCTCACACCCAGCCCTTCCTGTCATCTGTGAGTAGGATCTCACACTCCCCATTTACACACCAGCCCATGTGCTGCATATCCAGACACATTTGTTCAGGCTCGCACACTGCCACCCACACACACAGAGCGTGCAGGCTTGCACACTGCCCCTCTGACACTCCTGTGCGAGCTCACACACTGCCCCTCTGCAGGCAGCTTCCAGGAGAGCAGCTCGGGGACCCTTCTCCTCATCTCCAGATCACCAGCTTGGGGTATGGGGGAGCCCAAGGCAGCTGGAGGAGAGCAGGTCACACGCGCAGCCTGCCAGCTGGCCTGGCCAGCAGGGCTGGCTCTGCAGTGCCTCTCTGGGACATGCGGTGCCCAGCACTGCTCCAGTTGCAGGCAGCGCTCTGTGGGAAGCTGGGCTGGGAATACATGAGTGAGGCTGAAGCCCCTCTGTACCCTAGGCACAGACAGGACAGCACCACTGCCCTCCCCCAAGCAGCAGCACCCCACCACCTTCCTGCAGGAAAATATAATCCTAGAATCACAGACTGGTTTGGGTGGGAAGGGACCTTGAAAGGTCAAACAGTCCAAAATACTTCAATGAGCCAAGACACCTTCCACTATCCTAGATTGCTTCAAGCCCCATCCAGTCTGGCCTTGGACAATTCCAGGGATGGGGAAGCCACAGCTTCTTTGGGAAACCTGTGCCAGGGCCTCACCACCATCGTTGTAAAAAAATACTTCCTAACATCTAATTTAAATCTCCCCAGTTTTAATTTAAAGCCATTCCACCTTGTCTCATCACAACAAATCCTGCTAAAAGGTTTGTTCCATCTTTCTTGCAAGTCTCCTTTAGGCACTAGAAGGGACCCTAAGGTCTGTCCAGAGCCTTCTGCTCTCCAGGCTGACCAACACCAACCTTTCAGCTTTTCCACAGGGCAAAGATGCTCCACCCTTTGACCATTTTTGATCCCAAAGTCTTCATCCATGCAGAAGCCTGGATGTAAAGGCAGGAGTGTAGCCTGGCTTTCTCCTCCAGACATCTCTGCAGGCACATCATCCCATTGGGAAGTGCTCCCAGCCAAAAGCACCACACAGGCTGGGGCTGTTTCCTCATTGTACTTTGATCACTGTTGCTTTTTTTTCCTTCTTCTTCTTTTCTTTCCCTTCTGTTTTTTCTTTCTATTTTTCTTTCTTTTCCTCTTGCTTTACTTATTTTTGTTTTATTTTTCCTTTTCTTATCTTTTCCTTTTTCTTCTTTTCTTTCCCCCTTCCCCTTTCCTCTCCTTTTTTCTTTTCTTTTTCCTCTCCCTTTTCCTTTCTTTCTCTCTCTCTTCTCTGTTCCAGCTGCATGCAATCCACACAAAGACCATTTGACTTTCCCACACCCGTTAATCATTTGCCATCTTGCTCTTTGAGCAGGGCCGGCACATGAGCACAGCAGCACCACAGGGCTGGCAGGGGGTAACACAGGCCTGAGCCCCCAGTGGGGTGGGAGGACCCATGGCTGGGAAATGCCAGCAGATGAGTAAAAACCATCCCAAAAATGCTCCTGCAGATTGTATGACAATGGGCTGAATGGAACTGCCTCCTCCAAATGTTCCTGCTGGGAGCAGGGCCACCAGCAGCCAATGCCTTGGCAGAGCAGCCAGCACAGCACCCAGTGAGCAGCTCTGCCTGTGCTGCCCCAGAATGGCCTCAGCTTGCTGCTGAAAACCATCCAACCCCTGGGGATAAAATATCACAGAAAACGAGGCGCCTGGGCAAGGTGTGGCCTCAGCTCCAGGGAGAAGGAAAAGGGGTGAGAGTAAATTGAGCTCCTGGGTGCCACGTGACATGAGGCTGAGGGTTCTCCCTGCCCAGCTTGTCCTAGAGCAAGCAGGAGGCCCCAGGGATGGGCAGCCATCAGAGGAATGCCTCTGACAGCAATTGTTGAACAAGAAAGGAGAATAGCAATGGCCAACCAGTATTTTCTAGAGTGTTTCTGGATACAGACTCCGGGGTTCCTGGTGGAGAGGGCAGATGGCACCCAGGTGGCTGTGCAGGGCACATCCCAAGCCCCATGGCAAAGCAGCTTCAGTGGCCGCAGGGTTTGCACCCAGGAGCTCAAACAACCATTCAGGTGCCTTTCTCCCCATCTTCATCAAGCCCCTGGTCCTTGCCCAGCACCCCTCCTGCTCAGGGGGCCCTGGGCTGGGATGATGCCACCATTCCAACAGCAAGAAACAAGATCCAGAGAGACAAAATGCCGAGTTCCCCAGGCTGCTCACAGCAGGCTTAGGACTATATCTCTCAGGCATGAGCATGGATTTCTTGGCCATCCTCCATGTCCCTGGAGGCCTTGCACAGCCTAGGGGCATTAAAGGGGCTTCACTCCCCTGGGAAAATCAAGAGTCAGCATGGGACAGGATCTGGGAGCGGGGAGCACAGTTCACATGTGAACTTTTCAGACACTTGAGCCACGGTGCAGCAGGATGGCTCTATGGGACAGGACAGCTCTCCAGCCACTGGCATTGTGGCTGATATCAGCTTGGGTGAAGCAACACCTCATGGAGCCATGCGGTCAGTGTAACCTCTGGCTGTCCTGAGCATCCTCATGGGGACACAGCCAAGAGACAACATCACACCCTGGGAAATGTCCCCCATCCACGGACCATGGCACTCCTGGTGTGATTCCAGGGATGAGCACAACACTGCCCGTTCCCCTGGGCCCCTGACCCTCCCTGACTTCCACAGCTCCCAGCTCTTTCTCTTCTGGCACAAGGAGTCTTCAGAAAGGATCCTGGGCATCCAGTTTGGAGGGGAGCTAGAGCCAAGTGCCTGGGGCAGGCCACGAGGATGCTGAAGCATTTCAGAGCATGGGGGCAGGCCAGCAGGACCTGGCAGGCGATGAGACGGGAGGACAATACAACGGCCCGTTTGTGCTCCTCGCTCCCGGGCCCCCTGCCCTGCCCCATGCCATAGTAAGGCTGGTATTCAGGAATTAATTGATGTAATTAAAGTGTGGCATGACTTTGCCATGGCCTCCAAATGCAGTGGCGGCGGGCCAGGGTCTGGGGGTGGAGGAGGAGCCCCTCGCGTGCTATTCTCCCCATAGAAAAAGGGCAGACCTTGGGTAGATCTGAGGCATGAAATTGGTATAAAGAGATTGTCAGGGAAGCGTAACCATGCCGGTCTTGCTGTCATCAGCAGCTGCAGGGTGATAATTCATCCCAGGAGGCTGCTGCATCCCATCCCACCACAGCAGCACCTCTGGCAGGAGGTTGCCAGACCCAACACCAAGAGGTGTCCGGGCATGTCCTAACCCAGCTGGGCACCATGGTTGCTCTTCTCTGATTCTTCACTGCAGCTGTTGAGCATGGACAGGGCTTGGTCATGGGGCTGGGGGCTGCACTGGCAGGCTGGGGACACCTTGCCTCACCACAGACCACACTCCAAAGGACAGGGATGTCTCCAGCCTCCCCCTTTCCCCAGCTCTCAAAGAAGGCAGAATTCAAGCAGTGACAGTAAAAATATCCTGACATTGGCCACAGAGGGTGAGGGAACAGAGCTCGGCCCTGATTTCTGACTGCTTGCCTGGGTGGGAATAATGTTCCCACTGGGGTTCTGTGTCAGAGAGTGCCTGAGCCTGAGGCTAGCCATGGCATGCCAGCTGGAGCCCTCCCAGTTCCCTTCCAGCCTGGCAAGGCTGTAAGCAACCTCCTGTGCTTCCAACAGCCAGAAGAGAATCAAGTGGTGCAGTCCAGAGAAAACGGGATCCCACATGGGGGATGCCTTGTTAAAGAGGTGCAAAAGAGGACACAGACATCCAGGCCCTCACCTCCCCAAGGATGCTGGCTCCGCAGCCTTCCCAGCAGCTTTCCCTAGGTACAGGAGCAGCAGCAGGCACATCTCCCCATCTAAGCACCGAGCACATCCATGTCTGCTGGAGGGAGCTGGGGAGCCAGTTGGGGTGCTCCACCACAGGCAACCAGTCAGACCCTGCTAGCAGCATGGTCTGGTTACTGCAGGGTGAAGGAGTCCATCCCTGTCCCTACAGCACAGTGACAGCATCTGGACAGATCTCTCTTCCCTTCTAAGAGCTCCACAGATCCTCACACTGCAGCATCTCCTCCATCCACCCTCCTCAGCATAGTCCAGGCAACAACCCGACCTGGCCAGGAGTAGGTACAGACAGTCAGCTGGGAGACAAAAGGCTAAGTGTCATCATCTCCCCGGAGTCTCCACCCCAGCAACCCCTGCAGCCTCAGGCAATGGGCTGTGGTTTGCTTTTTCTGGGGAAAGGGACAAATGAGCATGTGCCAGCTTATTTAAAAGAGCCATAGAGAGGTGATGGGTTAGGATTAGGGCCAGAGTGGCATCACCAGCCAGCTGCTCCATCCTGTATGGGCTCTGGAATGGTAGAGCAGGCAGGACATCCACACAGCTCCAGCCACTGGGCTTACTGGGCTGGGAACAAGCCAGAAGAGTGGCAGCTGTGGGCAATCTCCTAGCTCCAGAGCAACAGGAGCCACTGGGCTCCCACCACTGCTCCACCAGTTTGAAGCAGGACAAAGAGCAAACATGAGATCAACCTCCAGACCAGCTGCTGGAAACCCAAACAAGCCATATAGCTGCACCACAGAGAGCTGGGACTCTCCCCATCCCTCCTTTCCAAACCCAGGGGCCACTTCTTCTGCAAGACACTGCCAAAGCTGTGCACCAGCTCCTCTGCCTGCAGAAACCACAGCTCCCACACCTTGCACACTCCGTCCTCTCTCAGTCACTCGCCAGACACTGCAGCTTGGCCCATGCCCCACAGACTTGGGCAAGCACACCCATAGCCCAGGGTAAACAAACAACCCTTCCTCCAGGGCTAATGCCTCTGGCCAGCACAGCCACCTTCAGCTGGGCCAGCTGTGCCACCACACAGCTCAGCTCAGCCACCTCAGCAAGGTCCAGCCCTGTGGTGGCTGTGGGCTCAGCTGCCAGCACTGCCTCCCACCACAGCTGGCACAGATCAGGGCTGAAACAACTCACAAACAAGGAACATGCACAGATTGGCTTGGCCTGCACATTGGAAACAGATAAGCTGCTCCGAAAGCTGAATCCCAGCGAGGCAGTGGAGCAGGAGGAAGAGGATGGCGGAGGTGCCATGCAGTGGTGGGGAGGAGACAGCCCTGGCAGATGCCTGATCCCACCTCCAGGTGCTGGGGAAGGGAAGCACCCTCGAGGTGCGAGCAGAAGCGCCCAACTCTGGCCACAGGATGCAAGGAGGTCTGCTGGGTTGGAGAGCACTGTGCCATCCACTTGTGTCACAGCCAGCCCTGCCAGAGGCCACGTGTACAACCACACACAGTGATGGTGGCATACAGCAGGCAGTAAATCATTAAACTGGTCTGACTGCTCAGTTAGACCCTGCACTGGAACATCTGGGCACCTCACCCTGCCTGTAACTGCATGAGGGCTGGAGTCAGGGTCTCAGTCTCACCACCCTCTCCCCTGCGCAGATCCTGGTGCTCTGCCCTAGGGAGAAGCTGCCTCACCCCTTCGGCTCATTATCACTTTCTAAGTAACCAGTCTTGCTAGTGCAGCTTGGAGCAGAGCATCTGCTGGGTTATGTCTGCAGCCCTGACTCTTTGGAAACTGCTGAAGCAGGCAAAGTCCCCTTAAATGCAGGCAACCTCCCCGGAGAAGCTGGCTGAGTGAGTGGTTTGAGCAAAAGACTATTGCTTTATTCCCAGCTCAGCCACTGACTCACTGGGTGGCTTTGAATCACTTCCCTCCTCCTCTGCTTCCCTGTGGGAAGTGCCAAGCAGGGCAGCTGCTGCTCCCCAGGTACTAGGTGGATGTACCTGGCTCGCTACAGGACAGGCAGCAAGGGCACGACATGTTGGAAAGGGGCAGCTCTCAGCTCCCTCAGGACCCTGAGGTTCAGAACATCCCTGCTAACAGGCCCAAGGTAAAGCAGCCTGACCCACCAGCAGTACCCAGCCTGCCACTGCAGGCACAGAATGGACAACACCTCATGTGCCACCAAAGAGGTTTACTCCCTCTCTCCCTTGTGTCTCCTTCTGCCATCCCTACGTCCTTGGAGCCCATCTTGGCCTTGACAATCTCACATTCCATCAGGCCAGGTCAGATGGGGTTCCTTCACCCTCCTTCCTAGTGCCAATTGAAAAGACCCAGATCAGACACAGCAGCAGTATCCCCAGGATTTCAGGTCCTTTGGGAAAATAAAAGAGTCTTGATGCTAGAAATAAAACTATAAATATTCTGGACTCAATGCTGCTAATGCTGCACAAGGTCTGCGTCTTGTGGGCTTGCACTAGGACAGATGCACAGCACCCAAGGAGCTGCACCTACAGACCTGCAGGGTGTTGTTCCCATGGTACTGGTCTGGGCAATTGCATCCATCAGGGGTTTGTGGTAGGGATCACCAGGTTTCTGGAAGAACTTCTAGAAGAGTGGCCGATGGGATGTTATGAGGGGATGAAGTGAAGGTAAGAAATGCAGGACCTGGTCAGGAATGTGGACAGGTGTCCCAGGCCAGGGCAGGCTGGGAGGTGCAGTGGGCAGCTTTGTGGTTGCTTGGAGAACAAGGGTCAGTCCATGAACACAAATTCTGCATTTTCCTGAAGAGAAAATTGTGACAGGAAGAGGCAAGTCAGGTGTGGAGATCAGCAAAAGTGTGAACATGGAGAGCAAGCTTGGAGCACCTTGGCCAGCACCTCCACCAGGTACAGCCTTCCCACGAGGGCACTGTTCCCCTCTGCAGGGTATGGAGGTGCCTCAGGTACACAGCCAGGTACCAGACCCTCCACAGTGCACAATAAACAGCCACAGAGACAGAAAGAGGAAAAATACATGCACCAGAACACAGGTATCTTCCACAGATAATGCAGCTACTGGGGTCTCAGGGAGGAAACAGGATGGGGAGGGACCTGCCAAAGGTAACACGCAGTGGTCTCAGCTCTGTCCAGCTCTGTCCCAGGGCTGCAGAGGTTTGGGATCACCTCTCCTCTACCGCGGACTCTGTTGTGGCCCTGGGCATATCAGTCCCAGGGCCAGTGAGGACATTCTGCAGACCGTGGCTGCCAAGCTCTCTGCCAGGGAGTCTGCAAGCAGCTCCTAGTGCAGAATTGTCACAGCAGAGCCCAGTGAAGGCCCTTCCTGGGGCTCCACGGGAGCCACCTCCAGCCAATCCACTCCCCAACTGAACAGTCTGTTCCCTTCCATTCCTGGCTGGCTCCAGGCAAGGTGGGGTTGAGTGTGCACTGGGCAGGCAGCTCTGCCCACCTGCCTGAGTGGGCAGTGGGCAGGGTCAGAGCACTCTCTGTTGCTGCTCCTGATCCAGCACCCAGCTCCCAAACCAGAAAAGGAGAGAAACTCCAAGGCCCTGGCTTGTCACCTGTTTAATAGGCACGGCAAAAGAAAGTTTATAAATCAAATTAGCTTATCTAAATGGATTTGCATTTGGCATCCCTTTCAACAAGGGCAATGAAAACAGACTTTTTAATATCATATGCTGTAATTTTACTAATAAAAACAGATCACAGTTGCCAAATACATCTGAGCATCTTAGAAGTGCTCTGTGAATTAAAGTGACATTGCCAAATTCGAAGGGCAAGTTCCTCGTTTAGAAGCTAGCCTGCATCAGTTAGACACAGGACAGCAGCAGAAACGAGGGACACAGGTCGAGTACCCCAAGTGTGCTCCTGCACACAGCTTTACATGCAGACAGCTGCACGTGCACACAGCTGCTTGCACACCTCTGGCCTCTGCACTGCTTCTCCAGCAGCATCATCCCTGGATGCCGAGCGGATGTCCTGGGCCCGCTCCCTCTGCACACCTGCCTGGGAGAGCCGGGCTCCCACAGGAACCGGACGCGGGGCTGCAGGAAGCCGCAGCAGCACGGCAGGCTGCAGCTGGCCATGCAGGGAGCAGCGCGCCTCGCCAGCAGCCAGCGCCTCGCTGCGCTCTCCCACGGCTGCCTGCAGCCTCCCGGGGAGATCCCACCTGCAGAAAAACCTGGTGGGTGAGATCACCTCGGGGATCAGCCGGACACTGAGGTGAGTTCACAGCACAGAGCTGGGAGCCCTCGGGTTGAATCAGAGTGACCTGCACTCAGGTGGGAGCCAGCAGCTCTCCAGCTCCGAGCATCTCCTCCAACGCGGCTGCCTGCAGCGAGACATCCGCAAAGGAGAGCAGTCCTCAGGCTGCTCCTGCCATCACCAGCTGCTCCAGAGCTTGGCCCAAAGGGGTGTGGATCAGCGTACCGGGGCCCTGCTTTTGGGAGAGAATGAGGACCCAGCAGCTGGGAGTTACAAAGCCTGTCCCTGCACATTTCCATCTCTGAGTCACTGGCTGATGCTGGCTAACAATACCAGGCAGTTATCAAAAAAGCAGTTGTCGAAAGGGATAAGTCTGATTGTTCCTGTCACTGTCTGCCTAAACCTGTCTGCATACCTTCACGCCATGTCAACACAGTCCCCAAGGCTTGGAAAGGCTCTCACTTCCCAAAAGTCAGCAGTTTGGAGGGCTGCTTTGAGGAGTCCCAGCCTCCACTCAGCATGCAGGAAGATGCAGGAGACCAGCCATCACTCCTGCTGGCCTTGTCCTCTGGGGACTGGGGACCTCTGTGCTGGCTAGAGATGCCAAACTCTCTGAATACCAGGGCTCCTTGTCTTAGCTCCTCACAAAGAGGCCTAAAATTGGGAGAGGTGAATCACCCCCTTCTTCGCCCTTAGGGCAAAGCTGGTCAGGAATTTTCTGTCATTGTAATTTTCCTAAAGGAAAATCCACTTGTGCCCAGCCACACTTCTCAGCTCTGTGACCTTTAAGACTGACTGTCTGCTGGGAAAGCAGGAAACAAACAGATTTGTTTGGATCAGTTTGATCTGACTCGAAATATTTTTGGTTGTGGTCCTGATCCAAAGTGTTTCATCTCAGATCAGTTCCACATTAAATCTCTAATTCCCTGGCAGGCTCCACTGCCAGCAGCACTGTGGCTGGGATGCTGCTCCCTCCTGAGGCCCTGCTCCTGTGCCAGGGTAGATCTCTGTGGCTGTCCCAACCAGCCCTGGACAGGTGTGCCATGAGGGTTTCCGAGAGCTCAGCAGGAGCATTTCTCAGGATGTGCAGGTCCCCAGCAGTGTGTGCAGGTCTGTGACAGCCACCTCACATCTGTGCACTGGCTAAGGACTTGGCCTATGGAGCATCAGGCTTCAGAGCTCAGCAGAAGGCTCCTCTGAAGCAGCTCCTTGCTGTCTTCTCTGTAACTTTTTTTGCTTGTCTCTGCTCTGGGACCATCTCATTTCTTCCTAGCATTTGCCTCATCCCTAGATTTTTGTCTTTTGGCACTGTACCCCTGCCCTGCTCATAATATTGTGTGTGAGCACAGGGGAACCTGAGCCCTGCATGACCGGACAAAAAACCTTTGCTGCCACTTGCTGCCTGGCTGTCTCATTGGTGTAAGGCAGTCAGTGTTTCACAATACAGAGCCATAGTGAGGGTAGAAAAGTGAGGGCGCCGTGTCAGGATCGACAGTGAACAGGGGCTGCAGACAACCCCTGGCTGTGTGTGCTTGTCCCACACCAGCTCCTCTGGACAGGCCTGGCTCCAGGCAGACTCATCCCCAGTGCAGGAGGTGTTTATGGAGCCACGGGCCTGGGAGGGGCCTGCTCACAGGCAGCTGCATCTGAGACAGAGCAGAGCTGCTGCAACCAAGGGAAACATCTGCCTGCAGGTAGAGACCCCAGGCAGGGTCAGGTCTTGATGTAGCGTGAACTTGGGGTGCCACATGGCACAATTGTGCTGTCCTCCTATTTCAATCCTGGATGTCCTCAGCCATAAGGAGAAGGGATTTGCAAAGCATGAGGATCCTGTCCTTCCCCTTGATGGGATGCACCTTCAGGTGTGCATACTATGAGAGCCAGCCTGTAGCAACAGCCCCCAACAGCCCCAAGGGTGCCTCTGTTGGATGGGCACACTCTGCTCTGCCCTGAAATCGCAAAGGAGGCCTCCAGCATCACTCACCTCACTGCCACTTGCTGCCGAAGTTTGTCCATGCACCAAAACATCCCAACCAGTCTCAGTGGCATTATCTGGAGGGTGGGAAGGAGCAGCCCAATGAACCTCTATGTCACTATTACAGTCTTCCCCTACCTATTTCAGAGCAACTGAAGGGGATGTAGGAGCCAGCTCACACACGTCCTCAGGGAAGGGAAGCGTGCTGAACCTGAGGTCAAGTTACAAGTGGCCTTGGGTGGAGGCAAGGTGTGCAAGGATCCTGATGAATACCATCAACCTCTGTGATCCACCACAGCACAGAATCCACAGCTGGGACAGTGCTTTCAGAGGGCGAACCTGCAACTTACCTCAGCATCTCTGTTTCCAACTGTCTCGCAAAATGGTTTCATAGATGGATAGTTTTTGCCATGGCAGACTGGTGTACACACAACCTCCAAGAAAGGTTTTCAGGTTGGTTCTGCAGAAAAAACCTTATAGGATCTGGGTGTTTCAGCCTGCCCGACTGAAATAACAGACACACACTATCACCTCAGGTAGCCAAGGCTCCTAGGAGCAACATTTGGCTGCTTGAGACTGTGCTTCATGGACCCTAGGCACATCTTTGCTGTCTTGTTTCTAAAGTGCTTCTGCTCTCCGGGCCAGGTCCCACACAGGGCTACAGGACACACACCTACACACTCTACCAATTTATCACTTGAGTACCCAGCTCTCTGAGCTCATTTCCTGGTAAAAGACTTGCTGCACTTCTCTTTGAGTCTGAATACAAGACTACTTGCCCCAGCAGGGGAGCATCACCCCACACCTACAGACCCCAGGTGCCATGCCACCTCTGTACTGGAACATCCTCCCCTGCACGGGGGGATTTCTTACCAAATAGAATGCTTGAGGGTGGAAGGGACCTCCAGAGGTCAACTTGTACAACACACTCAGGCGGGAGGGAGACGCACATGAAAAACACATGACTCCAGGGCCAGGCTATTCAGAAGTGTCAGGGCCAACCACCACAAGGCAGTGCTGACATGCTCATGTGTTTTTGCTCCTTGGCACATTGCTGCCAGCTGCCATCCATGGCTGCATGGGTGCTGCAATCAGTGGGAAATGCATAGAATACTGCAGCCATGAGTTGGCTTCACAAACAACTGCATGACCACAATGCACAGAGCTGACGTGCGGAGACTCATGCCAGGAACTGCACAAGGAGCCAGACAGCTCACAGACAGCATTGGCATGGCAGGAACCATCTCCATCTACCCCTGGCAGCATATCTGCTCTCATGGTATCACAGCACCAAGGAGGCTGCAGGAGGGAGATGAAGGATGGGGCAGAAGGGCAATGGATGGTTACAGAGGGGTGGAAAAATCAGAACCATAGAATATCATGAGTTGGAAAGGGACCCACAGGGTCATCAAGTCCAGTTCTTGGCCCTGCACAGGACAACCTCAAGGATCTCACTACGTGCCATGAGAAGAACTGGGAAAGGGAGACTGGCATGATAGAAAACAAGATTGGCTATGACAGAAAACAAGAAGCCAGAAAGAGTATTCTTTGTAATGTAAAAATAAGGTCTTTCAGCTCTTCATCTTTACTACCTCTGAGGGCTTCTGTGATGAGGATTGAGAAGTATGAGACAGCCCAAAGAAACAGCAACTGTTCCCAAACTGCAGGACCCAGAAATACATTTCAGCACCAGTATTTTGTGGGAATCAAATCACATCACAGCTCCACAGCAGGATAACAGTCATCCCTCCCACTGGTGCAAAAGTCAGTCAGTCCAGGCAGCAGGAGATAAGCTGTCAGACACTCTCCTGGACTTACAAACAGCCCTAAGCACTGCTACGCACTGTCTTTAGTAAGACCTCAAGGTGCTGGGCAGATGTTTGCAGAGCATCAGGCATGTGGAGATGATGTGCTGGGGAGCTCTGCCAGGCTCCTTCTTCAGGTTCAAAGGAGGTCACAGCCTGCCCAGTTGTCTGTGCTCTCTTTATTCTGGCTCCCTTTTAAAATGTTTGCAGTTCTTTGTCTAGAAACACCTTTGCTGCTCTCAGCAGTGGTTCTTCCTAACTCAACAGTAACTCACTTTGTGTTGTTCTGTTTATCTTTCCAAGGATAGTTTGCCTGGTTCTCCTTATCTCTTCTGTTCTTCTTAAAGAGCCTTGAATTACACCAGAGCAGCAACTCTTCTCACCATTTTTGTGGTTCAGAATATGTTGTCTGTGCTAAACCATCACTCACACCAGCTGCAGACTCTTTGACCTGCCCTCTCCCTTGCTGACTTTTGTGGGAAGGAAAGCTGGACATAGAGCCTGGAAGAAAACTGTGACATGCTCTAATTCTGCTGATTAGGCATAATTTATTGACACATGGTGAAGAACCAAAGCATGAAGCTGTGTCAGGGGAGGTTTAGATCAAATATTAGGAAAAGGTTCTTTACCCACAGGGTGGTCGGGCACTGGAACAGGCTGCCCAGACAGTGGTCACGTCCCCAAGCTTCTCAGAGTTCAAGAAATGTTTAGACAAGACTCTCAGGCACATGGTGGGATTCTTGAGGTTGTCCTGTGCAGGGGCAGGAGTTGGACTCGATGATCTCTGTAGGTCCCTTCCAACTCAGGAGTTTCTAAGATTCTATGATTCTGCTGTGCAGCAGAGGGAGACTGGCCCCCAACTTTTACATTTGTGCCACAAAAAAAAGTCCCAAGTTGTGAATAAAATCAGACCAAAAATTACTTGGGTCACCTCTTCCAGCATCTTCATCCTCCTGCTTGTTGAAGTCCAGTGGGAAGGACCCGTCTGGAGCAAGCCCACCCTACCTGGGCCAGCATACTCACTTTAAAAGGCCCCAGCACCTGAGAACATGACTGGTCTTACTTCTGTGTCCCAATTATGTCAGTGGGTCTTGCTCTCTGTTGGCAGAAGCCCAAGATCAAGCATTTCTCCACCCTGTTTTCTCCTCTGGTTGTCTGTTCTTTGAAATCCCGGTGCAGCAGGAGCTGCCATTTCAGGCCAGCTGTTGTGTATCAAGATCTGCCAGCTGGTTCTAAAGGTATAGAATGAGTTTACACCAACAAAAGATCCCATGCAGGTACCAGGAAGCACGACCGCTGCAATGTTTTTAGCCACGAGCAATCACATAGGGAATAGTGTAGCTGGCTCCTTCAGCCTGGTTTCCAATGGAAATAAAACTTAAGCAATCGTGCTGTTTGTGTTTGTTCATCCATCCCAAACAGCTCGGAACCCATCAGCAAAATCAGACTGAGCCATCAAGAAGCCAGTGGTCTGACTCGACCTGTGACATGGGATTCCTCTCTTTACCAGTTGCATAGGAGGAGCCCATTCAGAAAGCTGCTGTGAGAGCTCAACTTCTATCAGACACCAGAAAAGGGTACACAGAGTTTCCCCAAACACCTCCTCATGCAGAAACTTTAGGCAGGACTCACACTTTCCAGGACACCAGAGGATCCACCAGAGAAAAGAGAACCCTGGGAGGTGAGGTTTCCTGGAATAGGCTGCCCCAGCTTACTGCCTCTGGTTTTGCACTGAGGATGTCACCACCATAAAACAGTGAATTTAACCCTGATAAACAGAATGACCGAGAACACCTGTACCTGATGGGCAGAAACAACCCTCCATCTTGTGAGACCAGCACCCAAAAATGTCAGGCAGCATCAACCACACCTAGGCCCCAGAACAGCATAAGGGTCATGATTTTCTTACCCTTCCAGATGAGTTTCAAAGATAATAGTGTTTTTTCTCCAGGCTTCACCAAACACTCAGAACAAAATCCAGGGGAAACAACTGATGTCAGTGACTGATGTGCCCACTACAGTGCTTAAGCTGGTCATAGGAAGAAGCATAAAAATAATACAATTTCACTGTTTATCTAACGCCAGCTAAAGGCAAAATCAACAAACAGTCTTGGTATCTCTCAGGAGACACAAAGCTGACAGCCCCAGCCTACCCTCAACAGACACGGGACACATTGACTTTGGCAGTGATGACTGCTGCATGCTGTCATGTCAATAAACATACCCATACAGATATCCAGGGGAGGTGAAGAGTCGTGGAACGTGGAGAGGAGAAGTGTTTGCTATAAAAAGACAAGGGAGACAGAAAAATCAGTCTTATTAATAATAACACGTCACTTCACAATATGGCCATGAATAAGGAAAAGTAGGAACACTGATGGGGGATGCTGTCCCAGATACAGCCCAGAAGACTCAGTATTGCCTATACTGCTGTACAGCTGGGCCCAGCGAAGGAGGTGATGATGATGCTGCTTTCCTGTGTGCTTTCAGAAACGCCTTTACCTCACCACACAGGGTGAACCACTCAGGTTGCTCCTCTCCATGAACACAGTCCCCATGTGCCAGTTTGAATGGAGAGGGAAGCAGCTCTGTGCCAGGCTGTGGCTGGCGAGCTAATGTGGAGTAGGGCTCCTTCAAGCCCACACTTCCCCTCATATCCAGGTCCTTTCCCACCTCACTGCCCAGAGGCAAGTCCTTAGCAAAAGTGCATTAGGCTGATGCTGTAGCTTACATGTGACAATGCTGTGATTATGTCCTGGTGCTACTGTTACTGTGGGAAACCCACAAGCATAAAACTATGGCTCACAGTGCAAATTTCACTCGCTGAGGTGTGACTAGTCTAACACTGTCCCTTCAGCTGCTTACTTGGAGAAGGAATGCTTGTTTCCACCATCTTCAAAGAAAGAGGGCTGCCTGAAATGGAAGGAAGAAGCAAACAAGCAGTGCAGGCAGCAGAGAATGCCAGGCCATCAGCCCTGAAACGCACATCACAGCACGGAATAGATGACAGCTTGTAAAGTGCCCTTTGACTACCAGCTGTGCCCTCAGGGGTATCAACTGGTTGTCCCTAATCTCGCTGAGAGTGCACTCTAAACCATTAAAAAGGGCATTAAATATTACTGGTCCTAGTATCAAAAAAGTATTGAACATCTGTCTTTCTCATGCCCTTTGTTTCTAGGTTCTCTGCCCCAGTATACAGCAAGCCCACACTTTTTCATAGCCTTCATTTTGCAACTGGCATAGTTGAAAGAGGTCCCTCTTGGTATCATTCATGTCTGCTGGCCCGAGCACTTTGGCTTTGCTCATTCCATTCCTGAAAGTTCAGGCAACACCTCAATGCCCACTGCAGGTAACCTGTCCCTGTGTACACTCTTGGATTCCCCACCAAACACTACTCTTACATCAAGGAAGCTGGTCCTTGTACAAGATGCTGGTATTTTAGTGGATCTAGGATGAAAAGGAAGGTAAAGTTTCAGTCCAGTCTGTCCATGGGGAATCAAAAGTGAAATTCTACTCTTCCCAAAATATCTAAACTGTGCATACTGTATAGGACCATTTTAAGAGCAACAATGCCCCCTGCCTGTTTCCACTCCTGAACTCTCTTCCCATTCCTTTGAATTTTCCACCTACAAATCAGTTGATTTAGATCTGTCCCATCTGTCATAACACAGCTAGGGTGGTACAACTCCAGGTTTAGGGGAAATGGATCTTTCTGAACTGAATTCTGTTTCAACATGGTGTAGAGTAAGTGTGGCTTCAATGAAGTCTCTGCTCTTCAGCCTGAACCAGTGCATGGTCAAGGACGAGACACCCTCTGGAGCACACAGAAACCCAGCTCCTTCTATTTTCAGCTTCATATTCCACACTCGTAACTTCATCCTGCTCTCTCCTTTCAACTCCATCATCTTTTCCAAATTCCCACTGTGCCAGAGAGAAGATACTGCCGAGATCTCGCCATTGACCTCACTAGAGTGCTCCACATCTTCTTGCTCTCTAAGGGTAGAGCCATGTCTGGACTCACTGCTTTCTCAACGTGAGGAACACAAGTAAAGATGGTGGAGATGCAGGTCCTGGTGCCCAAGGAGGCCTGCTGGGTTGGAAAGGGTTTGTGGAGTGAGGGGATACACTCAGAGTCGTGACCTGGGTCCCCACAGGGAGCTGGCTGGCTGAGTACCCTCAGAAGAGGACTAGGAGAACCTGAACCTGGAGCAGATCATTGAGACTCCATGAAGCAGAGCAGGAAACTTGCCAAAACTACTCTCTGGAGAGACAAGGGGCTGTGGTAGGATCACAGACATCCTTGACGCAGAGGAAATCAGGCACTGGGAACCTGGAACAAGGGACTGAGAAGCACAGCAAGGGAAGAGTTTGGGGTGATGAGTCAGAGGCTGAGCGCAAACACAGGAACCGGCTATCACGCGGTAACTGGTTACTGCGTGTCAGCGTTACAGTCCATGTGCATTTGCTTATTCCGTGCAAATAAGGTCACTTCAGCCAGCTTCAGCCAGCTTAGTGCGGTTCTGTCACGTTGGCTAAGTTGAACTGACTTGCGTGTGCCATGGATTAGGCGTGTGCACACAGAGCTGCCCCCCACCGCCAGCTGAGGTACAGTAGTGTATTCCTCCGTGACAAATTGTCCACTCTGTCCACACCTCCAGCTTCAGAACAGCTCTATTGGCGAGACAGGGGAAGCTCAAGAAAAAGCACCTGGAATATGGTAAGATAGCTAAGAAGGTCACACGAACAAGGTGCCAAGTGGGGTTACGCTGAAGCACAGTGAGGACCCATCCAATGCCACTTCGGCCTTCCATCTTGGGCATGCCTTCTCCAGGACCACAGCCTCCCATGTTCCTCTCCTAGGCTGGAGCCTACTGGGCTTGGATGGCTGCTTGACAGAACTGCCTCCTTAGCAGGTTTCGCAATCAGCTCCCTGTGACTGTATTAAGCAGCCTGCATCATCTGTTTTGACTTTGCTGGATTTGTCTGTGTTCAATATATTTCTCGCAAGGGTCCCAGTTCAGCCCTCATTGACGTCAATGGGAGTCGGTCCATTCCCTTCAGTGAGAGCGAGAGCTGTCCCTTGGTGCTAGTATCTCAGCTGTTCCATTTCAGTGCCCAGCTCCACACATCCTCCTACCTTTCCCATCCCTTCCACATGGCTGGCAGCTCTACCCTCTCCCTTCTGGCTGAACAGCAGATCCTGTCCCAAACCCTCTCCTGTTCCCTGAAACTGTTTTGCACCACAAATCTTGATTTTCTGAGCACCTTCAGGATCGTATTTCCTCAGCTGGACCCTCAGTAATGTTTCCATTTCCTAATCCTTGACAAAGCAGGTTTTGTTGGTTGGTCTCTCCACCTGGCGATGTCCTCCTTCTACAGTACAGTCATCCAGCTGGACAGTAAGGAAGGCTTTCCCTTCAGTTAGGTTTATTTCTGCAATAGCTCGAGGGTAAGTTCCAATCCTAACTTAGATCTCTGTGTGGGTGATTATCAAAGAGGAAAGCTGAACAGTCACAGGAGTCTGAGAATCTGGTTTCAACACCACACTCTGTTAAGGATTCCTACTGAAATTTCGGATAAGTAATTTAAATTCTTCACTCCCTCCTGTAAAACCGGGAATCATACTCCCCTCTCTGCAGTGTTTTTTGATGGTGAGATGTCCTCACAGTACTTTTGAGACCACTACTAAAGCTCATGCAGAGAACTTTACATCCCCAAGCCTTTCTGAGTTAGCACCATCTAAGACTCTTCAAAAATGGACAAACAAAGATACAAAACATTTGCTGATCACCCACTAGATAAACCTTTCACCACATCCATGGACCGTCAGAGAAGAGGCAAGACAACACATGCCATGCATGCATTGTTTCCAGCTCTTTCCTACAGCACTCACTCCAGTGACGCTGTGGAGAGGATCCTGTACAGATCCTGACAGCTCCATGGCGTGACCCACTCCAGCCTTGCTTACGTTTGCACGTTCGTCCTGGAGCCAAACTGTCTGTTTGATTTATGTTATCCTAAAGAAGATCTTGAGTTAATGGCAATAAATTTCTTTAGAGAAGACCCATCTCATTGCAAAGGGAAAAAGACAAGGAAAGAGGGAACCACGGGAATTCTTCTCCTTTCACATCCCAGCTGGGCTTGGCTGGAGCTGGCTCCAATTATGCTGGTGGAGCCCAGCACTGCGTGCACTTCTGAGGCTGCCACAATGACTCCGAGTGCCAGAGATGTGCTCTCAGGCAAAGTGGGAAGCAGATGGGCCAAACCCAGCACCCCCAGCTTGTGTGGCAGGCACGGTTTGAGAGAAGGGGATTGTTTTTATCAATCAAGAGATTCTGCTGGAAGGGGAAGGCTTCCTGTGGGCTTCGGCAGCAAGGAGGGAATGGCAAAGCACTCAAAGAGCAGTCAGCCACGGTTCCAGAGGAATGCTTTCAAGATGTGGTCTGTCACAAGGGTATGCAATCCCAGAGAACTGAGCCTCGGGAGCAACCCTGTATCGCACCAGATATAGAGATGAGAAGGAGGAGAGACAACTCTTCAAGGCTGATGGTGTCCAGGGTACTCCTGAACATCATCTCCCTGAGGATCTGCTGAGGCATGTCAACTCTGTCATAGGGAAAGCCACTCAGACTGAGGTGGTCACTCCTAGCTCCCATCTCACAGGCAAATCCTGAGAAATGAACCGCCAAAGACAAGGCCAGCCAGCTCTGCATTCTCTCAAAACTTCACCTGCACAGCACCTGTACCAGAAAACAGGCAGGGGATGGGGACATAAAGTGACATTGCTGGCAGACTAAGAAGGAACCAGGGATGGGAGGAAGGTAAAGGAGCAGGGATGGAAAAGGTGAACATGAGCTTCCAGAGTCTCATTCAGGTGGGAGCTAGGCAGAAATGGCAGTGAATCCACTATTTACGAGGAGTAAAGTGCTACAGAGCACAGCTGGGCCTGGACTACCTTCACCAACACCACAGCCTGCCAAGCTCCTAATAAAACCCAACACAGGTTGACTTGAGTCCTCAAGCTGCTCCAGAGCAGCAGCTTCCCCCTCCCCACCTGGGGCCCACATGCACTGTGAAGCAAGCGCTTCCCAAGCATCTCACCACATCCAGGGTCTCCAGGGTTTCCCCACACACCTCTACAGCCAAGCAGAGCAGTCCAGGAGCAGTGGGTCCATGCCCTCACTGCTTAACTCGCCCTTCGCAGCCCCACCTTGCCACATAAGCCTCCAAGCAGGGATGGAGTACGCCCACAGTCTGTTGTTGTTGGTTTTGGCTCAGCAGTAGCAGGCTGCTTCCAGCAAGAGTGGTATGAATAATTGCCCAATTAACTGGAGGAACTTCCAGATGTGTGTTTGCTTTCATACCCATCCAGCCCCCCTCAATCCCACGTGCCTAACGCCATGGAGAGTGGTGGGGGTGGGAGAGCCACAGCTCTGCTAACTTGTGCAGCAGTGTGGGCAGGGCTTGCCCACTGCCTGGCTCAGCTCCCCTTTCCATTCCCACCTCCCTCTCACTCTTTAAATGGGGAAATGGTCTTTTTTAATGACCCTAGGGAGAATGAAATTTGCCCTGCCTGCCAGAGCTTGGTTACACATGCCAAAAGCCAAGAAAGCAGAGAAGAAAGCTGATCCCATGTTATGATTTTTATCAGGTGCACATACAGTGAACATTCTTAAGACAGGTTGCCATTTTTTGCCATTTCCCCCACCTTTTCCCATTGATTAATCTTGTACCCAGCAGAGGTTTGTCAGCTAAACTGCTTTCACCCTACAGGACACTGGGAAACCTTTCAAGATTGTGGTTCTTCCCTGTTTTCAGCAGGATCCAGCACTACCCATCTGCTCCTCACCATCTCAGAAAGGGGCCAAAAGGTGGCTCAGACCCCATGGACAATGTGAGCTTCCCACCATCCCTCCCTCACACAGAAAGTGAAAGGTTGGGGGGGGGGGTGTTCATCTCTGATTTTAGCACACAGTTTGGCATCTAAACATCTAAGTTCCAGTGAGAAGAAGCAGAATCAGCTCCAGAGCAACCTGCTCCACCCAATAGTGCTTAAGACAAAACGAGATTAATCATTCACAGGAGGCTTCAGTCTCTCCCCACCGCACAGGACAGATGGAGCTCAGAGGACAAAATTACACCAGATGGCAAACTTCTACATAGCTGCTGTTTAGAGAAATAGATGCCATCCAAAACACACATTCTGTCCAACCAGAGCAGAAATGAAGCAACTCCAGCTCAAGGCATCCCAGACCAAACCCTCGGCCTTGGGACCTTTTGGACAAGATGTCCAGAAATAACAGCAGCTGGAGATGATGACTCTGGAAGCAGCATTAGCTTGGCATTGTGGGCTTTGCACATCTCCTTAGGTCATCCATCTCCCAAGGCTTTATCTTGCAAACCTTCAGACGGCAAGTAGCAGAGAGCATCCAGAACTCAACCCCAGCCAGAACATCTCTTTTAGCTCCAGCACGTGGGTGCACACATGGCATTATTGAAGCAGAAGGCTGCAGAGACCTGCTTCTCACCCAGGAGCTGGCAAACCTGAACCAAAGAAAGAGGACAAGCTGCCACATGATCCTTCCCCACAGTGTACAGAGAGCCTGCCTCACTGCAGGCCAAGCAAATGCTCCTTTCTAACTGAGCAGCTTCAGGGAAAGTGGGCTCCTGAAGCTGGGAAATGGTTTGGATGATCTCTGCTCCCATCCTTTGAATCATGACAAGTGGACATGGCAGACAGCCAAGCTCCAAATACCTCTGAAAGACGAACAATGATGTTTTCCTGAGAGGAGCTCAACAGTCAACATTAACTTTTCAGTAATCAGCAAATAGCCCAGTGTAAAAACTCTTTTCCATGCCAGATTTCCATACCACTCATCTCAAGACTGGGATATAAAGTCCCATTTCTCACAAATCTCTCTTCAATCATTGAAAAAGTCACTTCTGCCACTTTCCCTTGCCCCTTAGATTGCTATTCAAATCTAGCCCACCTACAGCAATTACAATTCATTTGCCCCCTTCTCTCCACAGCACATTTTCAGGTCAAATCCAGATATGGAGAACTAAACTATCAGGTTGTTTCTTTCAGACAGAGCATGAACCTGGTTGCTGGAGGGCAGCTGTCCTGCTGTAATGCCTGCCTTTCAGAGGAGTTATTGACAGCTTCTGTGCTTGACCTGCTGCACACGGAGCAGCTGCTGCAGACCCTCCCATGAGAGAACACGGACTTGAAGCCAGGGAAGGAAAGAGGAGATGACACTTGTATGAGGAACACGAGGAGGCAGGGTCTGAGATCCTGCCTGAAGGGTAAGATTGTACAGGACTAAAAGCAATAAAGATAGGGGATTTAATAAATTCCCAAAGGGAGAAACTGTGTATTTCCTAAGGACAGAAAAACCCGGCATCTGTTCTGGGCACTGGTGTCTCAACCCACTGACATCGGCAAAGCAGGGTGCTGAGCCCGCTGCCCACAGCGCTGCTGTCAGATGGCAGAGGAAGCCTTTGGACTGTGCAGTATTTTGCAGGGGTGGAACAACTGGCTTTCCCTCCACAGCCATTGCTCTCCCCACCACCCCACAAGAGTCAAAGAGGGCCATAAATGTTTTCAGCATGGCACTTTACCAAGCATATGTCATAAATTACAGTCCCGTGCCGATAATAAGTCAGGTAATAGCGACAGTTTTCTGTCCTGCCAACTGCAGAAAAGGTGGTAAAGGGGAGGAAGGTGGGGGCAGACACCTATTAGCACCAAGCTGGATTTTACACGCGATGGAAAGTGTTTGTTCAGCTGGAAGTGAGAAAGGTCCTTAACCAAAGAGCACACACTAATGAAAACAGAGTGTGTGGAGGGGTGAGGGGCACCAGCACAGAGTAGCAATTCATGCTCCAGCACAGGTGCGAAGGCTGCAAGGACCAGGCCTGGGCCAGAGCACCACTGAGCCTGCTTTTGCTCCAGCTCCATTTCACATCTTATGGAAACACTAATTGCAGGTTCTGCTTTGCCTTAGAGGAGAGCACAGGCAGGCCTGAGAGCACCCAGTGCCACGGATTTTGGTGTAAAGCTCTCTGGAGAGCTAAGCCTGCCCAGGCTTTTTGGCTGGGACAGACAGGATCCCTCTCCAGGCAGAGGCCCTCTGGGCACCATACCCTCTTATCCTTAACCCAGGGAGGTGAAGCCTACTCTCAGGTCTCTAAAAAGCGGATCCATGGCATCGCAGCCTGGTTTTGAACTTACTCATCCAGCGATCTTTGCTGTGAACTCTGCAGGTCCCTCACTGCTCCCACTCAATCATGCTATGAGGTAAATGCACCAGAGACCCTGAAGACCCAGAGCCAGTAGCCCAGACAGAGACATAATATCATGAGGGACCCCAATTCTCAAAAAAAAAAAAAAAAGGTCCTGCTTTGCCTGATGAAAGCTAATGAGCTTCCTGAGAAAAGGCAATGCTGTGTTTGAACTGGTGCAGAGAAGTGCAGGGGGAAGAAAGGGACCAAGCCAACATCAAAGACAGTGTAGGGCATGAATTAAAGAACATTTACTTATCCATCCATGTCTGTAGCATGTGATTGACCAACAGTCCCTGCAGCTTATAGGAATAAACCTGCACTTGGAATAAACCAAACTCCTTCAGAATCACCTTCCCAGGAAAAGTCCTTGGATTATGAGTCACTCCCTAAGATCCCACAGGTCATCAGGCAGGCACCCCACGGGGGAGGCAAACTGTCATGTCCAAGATCCTTCTACAATGAACTCTCCTCCAGAGTCAGGAGCTGGTAAGAGTGCTCCAACGACGCCCAATAGCCAGAGGAATCTCTGTGGACTGGACCCTACCAGGTATGGAAGACCCCAGCAGGACCTGCAGCCAAAGCTGGATCCTAACAAGCAACATCACACTCTGGAATACCTAGTGCGATATGCTGGGAATGTACCACACACCACCACAGTTTCCTCATGGAGGAGGTGGACTGAAGTCATCCTAAAGGGAAACTGCTAATTCCCTTCTCACAAATCCCCTCTTCTCACCAAGAGGATCACACAGTACCAGAAGTTAACCTTTCACATTCATAGTACAATGTGACTGCTCACCTCTAAAATGCAGGAGCTGCCATAGCTGGGGCAAGGGAAGGGACAAAGAAACAGGAAAAGGTGGCTGCAATCCATCCATATCCAAATGGAAAACTCAGCATCCACAGAGTAATTCTTGCAGTCACAGAGAAATGCTTGGCTGCCTTCCTGACTGCATTCCTTTTGTGTCATTAAAACATCCACCAGCACTCTCCCGGTTGTGGGACCATCAGCCTCACTCTCATTGCCAGGAGTAACATCAGCAGCTCATCTAGAGGGGCAGAACCGCGTCTGGTTGCTGCAAGTGGAAGAGAAGTGATCCACACCACTGAGCAAACCTCTCATTAAGATGCTGGCACGTGATAGGAAAAAGATTTGCTTAATTATCCTTTGGTAATTCCCAGTTTTATCCACAGGAGGTCAGACTTTGCCGAGCCTTATCAGCTTTCCATGCAAGCAGCCCAGGGCAAACCCCATTGCAGTGGGACCAGCAAAGCCACTGTTTTACTAGCCCAGCTTAGGTTTTGGCCTAAGACCCTTCTGTACTTCCTGGCATTCTCTGACGATCCTCCAGCTGCTCCTCTGCCCGCCTTACCAGTGCAAATCTCCTCTCCAAGGCTGTTGGACACCCATGAGGACAGTTCTTATGTGATGGATCATTCCATCCACTTAGCCATTCTTCACTTGCTTTTCTTTTCTTTCTTTCATGTGTTTTCCCAATCCAGCCTTCCAGTCCCTCCACTGCCCCTGCCCAAAAGCCTCCATTACATCCAGTGCCTAGTCCATAACTCCAGGCTGGTTTCATAAGAAAATGTGAGCTATACCACTGTACACACCAGAGAAATTTCTGTTCCTGTAGGTTCTGGAAAATGTATGTTCAGGGGGAATAGCATTCCCACACAAAGGAATGGTTCAGTATGAGCTCGCTTGTTCTTGTTCTTCAGAGAACAGAGAGAGAAGCCACCATTAAGGCACAAACCCAAAGGTCACAGGCTTCACCCAACAGTGCACTTGCAGAACTACTTTATTTCATGCTACATGGAAGCCTTTCAAAACTCTGGGAACTAGTTAGATATAAACAAAGATCTTTCTTTCATCCCTAGAAAGCCTTTGTAGACTCACTGCCCTCCATGCCCAGGGGCTCACCAGGTCTTGCTCTTTATTTGAACCAATCCAGGGTTTAGGACTTAGAGAGCCTTGGCATTCCTTGGCTTCTGAAAAGCTGCCAGCAATGAACATCTTCCTCCAGGAAGAGGAGTAGATGCATTCAAACATGTTTTCCACCAGCCATCAGCCAGCTACTCAAGCAAGGTCTTCACCCTCCCTCTTACAGTTATAGACAGTCCAACAGCCTGAACACAGGTATCATCTGCCTGTAGCGTCTACCATTTTCACCACCCATACGAGTCCACACACTGCTGTCTCCTTTTATCCTGCATTCACACAGGCTCCTCTCCTGAAAGATTTCCCTACACTGATCTTATCTCTGTGCCCTTTATCTTATCTTTGCCTCCATGAACATCCCCCTACAGCACCCAGAGTACTGGAATTAGGTAAAACCATCAGGCAATGCAGAGGCCTTAATCATCACTATACTCCTAAAATATCTCTTGATAAAGCACCACTGAGCATCAGGACAGAAGCCTGGAGAGAGCCTTCAATTATTCCTACTTTCGGAACACTGAGAACAACTGTCTGGCTAAACAGTATGTTCAGCTCCAATCATGGGTCACATCTCAGCAGAGAAACTCTGGGAGTCTGGTCCGTCTCCCTGTGCTTGCTCTTGCTTTTCCAAAGCCTGTCAATGTCCAGATTTTTTTCCCCGTGTGAACACATTCTCTCTGCCGCAGTTTCCTGGGAGGGACACGAGAATGCCAGCACCGCTTTACCTCAGAGGGGCACCATGACCTCAAGTATACAAAATACATAGGTCCCACATATTACAGTGAAAAGATCTCTGAGTGCTGAAGACAGATGAAAGTTTTTCATCCTCCTACAAAATCTTAGCAAAAGCTGCCCACACTATCTCTGTCCTCACACCTCTCCATATACTTTTATCCTCTTTTAAACCTGCTCTCCTTGCTAGCTCAGTTTAATTTAGCACAAGGAGCATAATGCTTTACATGTGTGGAAGTGCCTTCAAGGACCCTGCAGAATCAAACACAAGTGAATATAAAATAATGTATTGTATTTCCAATTTATATTTGGATAAACAAATGATTTCTCGTCACAGCTTCTGGAAATGGCTCTCATGCTCCATGACACAAGTTCATTGCTGTCCACAGTAGCATTAGCCAGACACAAGGAAGCCTTGAAGGAAGCACATTACCAGGACTGCTTAGTGCTTCCCCCCCAGTTTGGAGCTCAGGCCTCCTTTGAAGCAGTGAGACCGCCCTGCCTGGCCACCGGCAGAGGCACAGCACTGCCCCAGACCCCACTGACTATCTGTCACAGCACACTGGCTGCTGTGTCTGTCTGCAGGACTTAACAGGGGTCTGTAAGAAAGGTGAGGACAGGCTTTTCAGCAGGGCCTGTAGCGACAGGACAAGAGGGGATGGTTTTAATCGGAAAGAGGGGAGATTTAGACTAGGTATTAGGAAAAGGTTTTTACACTGAGGGTGCTGAGACCCTGGCACAGACTGCCCAGAGAAGCTGTGGCCGCTCCATCCCTGGAAGTGTTCAAGACCAGGTTGGACAGGGCTTGGAGCAACCTGGTCTAATGGAAGGTGTCTCTGCCCATGGCACTGGATGGGACTGGATGGGCTTTAAGGTCCCTTCCAACCCAAATCACTCTAGGATTTTATCTTGCCTCTAATCACTGCCCAGTAGCTTTAAGGTAAATACAAAAAACCCTCTTAAGACCCCGTTTAAAATGCAGCAGCAAATGGCTTCAAGTCCTCTGTGTGTTTTATGTTTCATTATCATGTTTTGTACTTTCCTTGTGGTCCTTTGTGGTTTCTTTTAGATTGCAAACCTTCTGAGTAAGAGATTTGTTATCTCTTTGGCAAGATCCAGCTGTACCAAGCTGTGTACATGTACAACACCATATAAAAGATTAGTGCTTTATTGGCCACTGAAGCATTGCTAGTTAATAATCTTTAATGTGGCAGTTGTTTATCCAGTCGTAACAGAACACTGTTGCCAAGCCAAGTCAAATAAACACTATGGAAATCCTTCATCTTTAAAATGAACTAATTTCTGTCCTGGCCATCACAGGCTTTTGCAAAAAAAAAACCAGTCGCATTGTTACTGAGCACAAAAGTAGTCAGATTTTAAAGCTTTCCTAAAGCAACAATTGTTTCTAGTATTTGTGCTGAGCTTTTCCCAGGCCCCAGGGCAGAAGCACAGCCCGAGTTCTCCTTATCCAGCACTGTCTGTGGGATGATGACCAAGGAGCCAAGCAAGGGCTAAGGCTTAATATCTACAGTCTATTCTGTGTACCCTCCGTGTTATCTCTGTGGATGGAGAGCTACGTAGCTGACGTCAGGAAAGGTCCTAAAGGAGCAGGTCTTGTGGAGATGCGATGATTATGCTCTGGCTCTGAAGAATGTAGGAAATGACAACAAAGTTGTATGACCAGAACTTTGACAAAAAAAAAAACAAAAACAAAACAAAACCACACAACACTTTTTCCTGATTAGAAGTCATTTAGATATTAGAATGCACAACCCTCCATATGCTAATAGGCTTAATTAAGTACATAGTCCCACATATATGACTGTATTACACTGCTCTCTGCTTAGATCATGCTATATGTGAAGAAGGAGCAGCAGGGTAGGGTTGGGCTGTATATAAGGAGGGTAAAAATTTTACCTAGTTGGGAGGAAGACCCAAAAGGACCTCAGAGACAGTTGATGGGCTAGTCTCCTCTCCTTCCTCCCAAGCACTCATTGTAAGCTTCTACATAAGATGATGATGATGATTACCTGGGCTAACACTACACTATTGTTACTGTTAGAACTCTATCACAGCTAGTGCTTCCATCTAGGGCAATTTCAAATCTGTATTTCATAGAATCCCAGAATCTCAGAATGGCTTGGGTTGGAAGGGATCTTAGAGCTCATCCAGTTTCACCCCCCTGCCATGGGCAGGGACACCCTCCATTATCCCAGGTTGCTCCAAGCCTCATCCAGCCTGGCCTTGGACACTGCCAGGGATCCAGGGGCAGCCACAGCTTCTCTGGGCAGCCTGTGCCAGGCCCTCACCATTCTCTGAGTAAAGAATTTCTTCTGAAAATCTAATCAAAACATACTCTTTTACAGTTATTCCCCCTTTTCATTCCCCCTTGTATTTCTGCTGCTTCAATAAACCATATGATTTATGAATCTGTGACGGTGAAAGTTCTTACTGAACATTATCAGACTCACAGCATTGAACACGCTCTGTTTGAGAATTTGTGCTCGTGGAAGTTCCTATTGAACACAACCACTTATAGTAACAAACTGGTTATAATCAGAGATTAAGCCCAGCTACCCTCACCTTCTGTGATCTCTAACGACCAGCTGGCTCATAAGAGGTTTCTTTTCCACCAAATTTCTATACTCTTATCACAACACTGCCCCTCACTGTCACCCACCACTCCTCGCAGGCCCTATCATCTCTCTCAGCCTTCATCACCCGTCACATTCCCTCAACTTTGACATGCGCCCCTCTTACAGTCCTTCACTGTCACCCCTCACAGCCCCCTGATCCTCCAAAGCTCCCACCGGCCCTCACAGCCACCCTCACCACCCCTCCATCAGCTCTCACAGCCCCTCAGAACGCTTCCATCACCCCTTACAGCCTCGCACAGCCCTCGTCACCCCTCACAGCTCCGCTCGGTCCCAGGGCCGGGGACTCTCCGCGCGTGCCCGCCCGGCCCTGCGGGACCGCGTGCGCGCGCCCGTCCCACCGCTGTCGCGCCCTCTGCGCAGGCGCGGGGCCGCTCGCGCCCCCGGTCCCGCCGGACACGGCCCGGAGCGGCGGAGAGCGGTGAGTCGAGGGGGATGGTGGGGCGAGCGCGGCTCCGGGAGCCGACCGAGGGGAACGGGATTCGGTGTCGGGCGGTGGCACCGCGGCGGCGTCCTCCGGCGAGCGGCCGGGAGGGACCCGGACGGGGCCGGCTCCGAGAACGGCCTTCGTCGGGGCCCCCCGGCCGGGCCTCGGGTCGCTGGCCGTGCTCGTGCGAGACCGGGCAGCAGCTGCAGGGGAGGCTCGGGCGCGGACCCAGCCGCTGTGTCTGTCCGTGGGCTCCAGAAGCCAGGGCGGAACCTGCGGGGGTGTCGGTGACCGGAGAGCGGGCGCTGTCCCCTGGTGCCTGCGGCGAGCCGGCCGTCGGGGCTGTGGGCTGCGCCTGGGGGCTGGTTCGGTGTGTGGAGAGGCCGGAAGGTGTTTAAATGGCTTGTGCGTGCCTCAGGCGCCGGTCAGTGCCGAAGAGAATCCTCTGACCGCTGGTGACGCTCGCCCCAACACGCACAGTTTACACCTATTCTGCGAGCTCAGCCCCGCAGAGGGGCAGTGGATCCTCACAGAGAGAGCTCTCTAAACCCAGCACTTGTGTTCTGCAGCCTCTACCTTCAATGTTTTTGAAATTTCTATGATGAAAGTAGATTTTTGTTGTGCATTTTGTTTTCACGTTAGTCTTTCCGGCCCATCCTTCAGTGAAAGTTGCTGCTGGAATATTGGGGCTGGCACAGCGTTAGCCACCAAACACCAGATTTAGAATGCTGGCTAGAACCTGCCAAAATGCTCCCCAGCCTCTCTGGGCCTGTGAACAAGTGAGCAATAGCCAGGTGGATGCAGTATGCTCAGCTGATTCCGGTCCCAGGGCAGCAGGAGGGATGACACCTCACAGGTGCTGTGTACTTGTGATGAGAGAAAAGTGGGACCTTCTCCTTTGAACTGTATTATCTCAATCCTTGTATTTTTATGTCCAATTCCTACAAGTAGCTGGAGCATCTGAAAGCTTTTCTGGCTTACAGGAAATCCCAGTAGGATTTTCAGAGCATCCAGGAGTACCCAGAGCACAGAAATAACGTGGATCATATCTAGGGCACTGTATTCCCAGAAGAGGGAATTCCCAGTTGTTGGAATTTCTTTCTTTGTGAAATCACTAGCTCTTAGACTGTTGCAAAAGTCTTCTCCAAGATAGTTACTCAGGAACAGCAATGATAACTCAAATCCAAGGACTCCAGCAACGTTTTATGGTAACTCTTTGTTCCTTCCAAGCAATGCATGATACTTATATCCTTTGTAATTTTCAAAACAGCTGTGGATAGTATTGCACAATAATTAGCTGTTGGAAATCCTTGTACTGAATGTCTTTCCTGTCACTAGTATTTGAAAGTTTGCAGGTGTTCCTGTGGCCAGAAATTTTAACTCAAAGGAAAACAGCTTTCTCCCTGGTTTTTGGGGTTGTTTTTGTTCGGTTTGTTGTGTTTTGGGGTTGTTGTTGTTATTGTTGGGGTTTTTTGCGGCTTTGTTTTGGGTTTTGTTGGGGGGGGGGGAGTTGTTTGTTTGTTGGGTGTTTTTTAGTTTTTTTGCTGTTAATGATTAAGTACTTCCAGGTAAATGTTTCTAGCAGGCTGTTTGTGGATCTGTCACGTATTTAAGTACCTCTGCTCTTCCCAGCTCACTCCTTTTATTGTGACCTTTGTTTTCTCCTCTTGGTTGTATTTGCTTGTTTGTTCTGTTAATCTGAAATCTTTAAGGGCCTCCATCCTCTGATACCCCTGTTATTTGGACTGTAAAGAAAAATGGGGGGAAAGCTATCCCTGTACTAAAATAACTGTTTGTATATTTAAGGCAAGCAAAGCAAAGCAGCCTACACTGCACGTGCGTCTCACCATCCAATACCAAGGTTATTGCAATCTGATAATGGTGTCCTGGCATTTGTTTAGGTCGTAAGTGCCTTTGCTTTAGTGCTGAAGCCACGTACAGTCAGTGACAAGCACTTTGTTGGTAACATACCATAAGTTAGGACCTTGCTGTTTCTTCTGGCTCTGTAGAATCCCCGCTGCCCTCCCTGCTAGGTTGGAGAGGCTGTTGGGCTGTATGGCTGCATGCTCAGGCACAGATAAGTGGGTGTTACCACTAAAAATAGATAAACTGTGTTAATGGTCTGAAAGAAAAATAGCTCCTTATATTACATCTGTACAGCCTTGAATCGGCACTAGAACTAAAGAACTACAATTTCTCTGAAATTCATTTGAGGATGCCTTTATTTTCAGGTTTATTTGCAATAGTCTGACACAATTGCATGAGGTGTGTTGGTGGGTGCAGTGGGTTTTGTTGCAGAAATTGTATTCTTGAGCTATTTCCTGCTTTGGTACTTGACCAGACAGTCACCTGATACAAAAATAGATCTCATTGCACTGTAATTAATGATTGACTGGCTTGGAGTCCACATGTGTTGGTGGGAATATGTGTTGGTGAGGTCCAGTTCTGGACTCAAATGTTTTAAAATCTCTAATGTTCATATACGGAAGTGCTCATATCTGTGGTATTCACACTCTTAGGCTTTAACATAACTCCTTTGTTCCCTCCTGTTTAAACTTCTGCAGTTAGAGAACAGTTGCCTGAACTTTCAGACATGTTGCAAAAGACCATGAGCTGTTGATTCCCACTGTCTTGGGAAAGAGACTCAGGAGAAATCTAGCAGACTGCCAATGTCTCTGTTAAGGAGTGTGCTGAATGGTGCTTGGGCTGTAGGCAGCTACATCAGCACAGAACCACAGAGTGGTTTGGGTTGGAAGGGCCCTTAAGGCTCATCTCATTCCACTCCTGCCATGGGCAGGGACACCTTCCACTGTCCCAGGGTGCTCCAGGCCCTGTCCAGCCTGGCCTTGGGCACTGCCAGGGATCCAGGGGCAGCCACAGCTTCTCTGGGCACCCTGTGCCAGGGCCTCACCACCCTCATAGGAAAGAATTTCTTCCCAATATCTAATCTAAACTTACTCTCTGTCAGTGTAAAACCCTTTCTTCCTCTCCTGATTATGTTGTCAAATAAGTGTAACTTTGGCATAGCTGCCAAAGTCCAACACTTCATTATTTTGTTATGTTTTTATGAGGAAAACAATTTAAAGGAGAAATAACTTGTACACAAAGTTGTTGTAGTGACTGTGTTTCAGAAAACTTGGACTGTGTTATTGCCAAATCTGTTAGGCTGACTATCTATCTTTTGAAAAGAAAAATAATGTTCAGATTAGTTTGAATCTTTCTACCTAATAGGACAAAGGCCAGATACTAACTCTCAGCAAATCAGCTGTTCTAACCCCATAGTCTACTGCATATCTTCAGAGTGTAGTTGGGTCTGTTTCAGAACTGGGGATCTGAACACTGCAGAGCTGGAATTCTAAAATCAAGTACCTGTGCAGCAAATACCTGTTAGTCCCAGGAAGAGACACACTTTCCAGAGATTGCCTATTTAATGCAGACTTTGTACATCCTGTATAGAATAGGGGAAGCTAAAAGTATTTGTGGCACAGCTGCCACAAGTAGTAATCCTGCTTGTGATTTTAGAGACTGAAATGAGTTGTTTATGCTGCAAGCACTTTAATAATATGGTTAATTAGCTGTTCTTTTCGGTGAGGATATTTATCACCTTGTTTTCTATAGCACAATTTCAAGTATGAAGGTTGGAAGCTGTGCATGCAGATACCTCTTTTTTTTAAAAGGTACGGAGGTCAGTGGTGCACCTGATGCATATCAGTGTTGCCCAGTGCGTTGTTTAAACAACAGTCTAATTTTTACAGATTATTTTCCCCCCACTAACAGGCCCAACCAAAGGGAGTAAGTTATAAGAAGATCAAACAATGACAAGTCCTAAGGTAAGGATTAATAAAAGCACTTCAGTCTGGGTGGTGGAGGAGTTTTGAGGGGTTTTTTGTTTAATATTTTTGTTTTGTAGGATCTTCATTCTGTAAAGACAATGTTTGTTTTCTAATCTGGGCCCATGTGGAGACAGGATTCCTGCTCCTGCTTTGCGTTTCCATATGCCTGTATCCTCCAGGTGAGAGACCTGGAATCCATTGGCCAGTGCAGTGCCACTGGAGGGAGGAATAGGTGTATCAGGTGTGTTAAATCCCTTCAAGTTTGCTCAGAGCAAGCACATGGGTACAGAGCACCCTCAACAGCAAAGCTTCCTGTAAACCCTGTGCCCTGGACCCTGAACTCTATGACAGGGCCAGTCTCCCAAAGGTCTCTCCCTACTAAGACCAGGAGATTAGCAATATCCACTAATAGTAAGATTATAAATTTGGCAACCAATCTGTTGTTATAAATGCCCTTTGATTTTGAAATCACAATCAAAATAATGCAGGACTAGTTTGGGATTCCACACTCATCAGTTTTTCATTACGAGGTGCTGTTTCTGTACCTGTGCTGCTGCACAGGAGTGTTTGTTGCTAGCCTTTTACTTTTATTAGAGCGTAAGTTTAGAAAGATGACAGAAATAAGTACCAAAATAAAGCAACGTGTTGTTCCAGTTCCCTGTAATGGAGTTGTTGGCTGAGCTTAGGTTCTTCTTTACTAGTAAAGTATAGTTGGTGTCTGAGTATCTCCCCTGTGTAGGGTAATCTGCATTTCAGAAAAGGGTAATCCATTAGAGGGCATACCAGGTTATTGAAGCTTTTCTCCTGAGCAATGTCAGAAGGAACAAAATCTGTAGGGTTTCGCAGAGCTGGAAGAAGATAAAATTCTGAGTACAGCTTTAATTTTTATATGCTCATCTTACTGTAAATTGATTTTTGCTTTCCAAGACAAAACTGCTGTGCCCTTATACTTAGTGTAGACAATAATGAAATAGTCTGAGAGGATAAGATTTTCCTACCCTGTCTTTAGCTGCTGGCTGAAATTATGGGAGCACAGATCTCCCCTGGAATAAACAAGTTGTAAGGACAACTAGTGGCATGAATAAAGTGTACATCTCCATTTACTACAGAGGCAAGGAGTGTGTGCAGTGATTTCCATAGGCTCAGCAAAGACTAAGGACTTGTGTGCTCCATTACACCGGGGTTACTGCTTCATCCACCCATTTCCTCATTTAGGTACCCCTTAAGCTCTTCAGCACTGCCTGTTAAGGCTTTGTATGTTCATGTGTGGCACTGAGGGGGTCTTAAATCACTATAAACATGTCTTATCAGTTAATTTTACAGAAGAATTAAAGTGATGTAAGTATCCACACTGATACTTGAATTGTTTTGACTAAATTGTCTTTTTGTTTTGTTTTAAAGATGGTGTGGAGAATCGGGACATTGTCTGAGTTCCTTAACAGACTTTAAATGGCACCATTCATATTTTAAACCTTTTGCAAGAGAGAATGTCCAGCAGTCATCTGTGTGGGTGTATTTTTGATAAATATGAATATTGTGAGGAATATTAATTTGAGCATTAGTTTTTAAAAATGGGATATATATTTGTTATATTGTATATATACAATATATTGCCATGGACTGGGAAAGGCTTCTTGGCAAACGTCTCTCTTAGGGATGCCCTTTCCTGGTTTCTCAGGTTGTGTCTTCTGCTTGTAAAAGTCTACCTGTGTTTCCATTCGTGCTGTCGGCTGCTGTTCTGGATCTGAAGAAACTCTAAATGTAAAAGAAATAAAACATGGCTGCATGCACCTGTAAAGTACATGTTCCTGCACCTTCTGGCTTAGATAAGAGGAAAATGAATAAATGAATGTTTGACAGAAACCAATGCAGACAGTGTATCTAAGAGGAGAACATATCAGCAGATACTCAAATATGTTTTTCTGCCAGTAAATGTGGTGGAAAAGGGTCTCAAGGTGATAGATGTCAAACTGACAGCATCCAGTGCAGCAGAGAGGGAAAAGGGATTGGATTATTGTGTATGGATTTGATACCATGTGAAGTTTTTCACTGACAGTCAACACTGTCTTTGGTTCTACGTAGTTGACTGTACTTCCAACCAGAGAAGGATATAAACTGAGGTGTTATGGGAAAGTTAAAATAATAAGATCGAAGATTGTGTGTTCAGAGTCAGAGTTTGCTGTTGAAGGGAGACATGTTTGTAGTTATTTCCGATGTTGCAACAAAAGGAAGATGAGTAATTAGCACAACATGAAGGATTTTTTCGGTCTTGTGGTTTGGAAAGACCAGAAGAAAAACTCAGACAATGTAGTTGGAAAATTGTATTGATTTTTAGCACTACTTTGACAGATATCTTTTTTTAATGGATCATTTTTAATGCATCATGTAAAATAGTTTTGCAGGTTAAGTGCAGTTTTCTTTTGGTCTGGAGGGGAAAAAGGTAGGAATTACCCTCTCTTTAATTTTACTGTTTTGTTCCTTGAGTGTTTTTATGATGTAGGCAGGAGGGAAAGCTACTGCCCTATGGCTTCAATAAGATTTACCTCTGGTATCCTCTTAAAATGCTCTGCTCTTTAGCCTTTTTGAACCTTTGTGGAGCCATTAACCCTGTCTTTCCTCTTAACATTCTTTCAACAAAAATGTGTTGTGTTTTTCCCCAGACTTTTATCTTGTTTGGTTCTGTGTGTTTACCTTGTGCCTTTCTGGACATCAGAAGTGCTTGTGTCATCCCAACCCAGAGATGGGAAGGAGGGGATGCTTTATATTGAAGTGCTTGCAGCTATGAGATATATTTAAATTAGATATTAGGAAGAAATCCTTTACTCAGAGGGTGGTGAAGCCCTCGCACAGGGTGCCCAGAGAAGCTGTGGCTGCCCCTGGTTCCCTGGCAGTGTTCAAGGCCAAGTTGGACGGGGCTTGGAGCAACCTGGAATAGTGGAAGGTGTCCGTGCCCATGGCAGGGGGCTGGCATGAGATGGTATTTAAGATCTCTTCTAACCCAAACCATTCCATGGTCCTATGGCATATACATTCTCCTAAATATAAGCTACTATCACTTACCTGCCCAGCAGTGAAGAACTGCTGTATTGTCTGAACTTTAGACTGTAATAAAGTGCACAACAAATTAATTACAGATAATTTAAAGACTGCTTAAGAAGGTGATAGTAGGTTCCTAAGAAAGAAAACATGCAATTCTAGGACAAGCCCTCTGTTACTGTGCTTCACATGCAGTGGTGATATCCCAAGAGAAATCATCTAAATGCCTAAAAATATTTGCCCTGTAGAGTGCTCTGATATCAGGTCTTTATCGGTTACTTGGGAAATTGAGAGGCTTTTAGGTTTTGTCCTAAAAGCATATCAAAAACCCAGCAGGAAGCATCTAATAATCTACTATCACACTGTTGCTAAACTTGTAATAGAACATTGTCAGGAATTTTATCGTGGTGCCC
This sequence comes from Callaeas wilsoni, assembly GCA_013398955.1. Lineage (NCBI taxonomy): Eukaryota > Metazoa > Chordata > Aves > Passeriformes > Callaeidae > Callaeas > Callaeas wilsoni. Next base: position 131,030 of record VWPU01005868.1, read on the forward strand.
AGCTTGTGCTGTACAGAGTGCCCAGGGCACATTACAGAGATCGAACTGCATTTAACCACGTTAAAGCAATCCATCGAGCTCTACTGGAAGGGGTCATCACTCCCCAATGCAGCCACGTGCTCCGAGAAACACTCTCTGCATGACATGAGCTGGTTGCTTTCTAATGCTAAATGGAGTGTTTAATTCAAGCTCTGAAACACATCCGCCCCGGGGGGGGTGGCAAAGGACCGTCACCGAGGCTGTACCAGTGAGGAACTGTGCTTCTGATCAGGAGGTGTTTGGGTGCAGGGGGAACAGTGGTGTCCAGTCTTGGTTCCAGATGCATGTAGCAGATGTCAAGGTGTGCTGCCGTAAGTCCGGCTTGGGAAAGCTGCAGGATGCACCGAAATACTGGGGGAGGAGAGGGAAGCTGCCTGCCAGTTGTCTTTTGTTCTGCAGTTACTGCTACCTTGCTGTGTTGCTTTGTGCTTCTGTCAGACTTCCTTTAGGAAGCAAACATCTCAGAGGTGATTGAGTATTTCTCCAGGATGGAATTCATCTCCTCAGACTTCAGGGGTTAATTTCCTCTTACTGGGGAAAGGACTACTAGCAAGCAGTCTTGAGGAAGCAGTTCTCATTCTCTCTTCATGTACCTTCTGCATGGATTAGTTTAACAAGGTTATGCAAAAGAGTACATTTGAGTCTTTTCTACAACACTGAACAGAAATATAAACACCAAATGATATGCTGCGTGTCTGGAGGATTACATTAGTCTTGATTTGCAGAGCAGCAAAAGGGAATATTTGCTTTCTGTTAGAACCATATAAAAATGCCTGCCAAGATGTTAGTTGTCAGTATCTAACTCTATCTGTACATAGCAAGGAGCTGAATCCAAGGTGGTGTAACTGCCCGTGCGCAAGATGAAAAATGTAATTTTCAAGTTTGGTAGTTCCTGTTATAGAGCAGCTACACTAGATTTAAATGAAATGTCTTAATAATCTTTTAAACTGTAGTCAGACTTTCAGAACACAGATTTGCAAGAAAACCTAAATGGAATGGGGAACCAGGATCTCCTGATTAATTATAGCTTAGTGGTTTTAGGACACTGTCTTATGTTTATTAAAAGCAATATCAAATAATGTAATCTCAGGCTTTAACCAAAGTTGGAATTTAATTTTAAGAAGTTTAGACTGTAAACATTGCGCTACTGTAGAATATTCCATGTGATCTCAATTTGAAAGAAATAATTGCCCTCTGAGTTAGCTGTAGTTCAGATATTTCGGTTTGCTAGTTCCTGCATTTTGGAAAGGAAAAACAAACAAACAAACCCCTTTAATAATAAAATAATTATTCTGAATAATAAAATTATTGAAGTTGCCCTCAGCCATGTTATCTTTAGTAAAATTGTAACCTAATATTCCCCATACTGAAAGTAAGTAATAATTCAAATTTTTTTTTCTGCTGATGTATTTTTAGACACTTTCATAGAATTTTTCTTCACAGGCAGTATGGGAATTTGCCTGTCATGCTTGGCTTCACTGCTGTGTGTTTTATACAGATTCAGACAGCTTTCAGCAGTCTTTTGAAAGCAGTCCAAAAGACAATGGGAAGAGCTAAGGGAATGAAATGGAAAATGTGGCTAGACTAGCAAGCTAAATATTTCCTGAAAATTCAGTCACTGACTTAAAGTCATGCAGATTACTATGGTCCTTGCTTGTGTTTGAATTGTAATGATTACTTGCCTGCTTCGGAGTTTAAACTTAACCTTGAAAAAGCTTTTGCCTGTGCTGCAGCCATTGTTGGCAGATCCTTGGTATGCATTTTTCTAGTTCTACTTCTCACTTGTGTACTTGCTTTTTTTTTCGTATTGCACTTACCTGAAGAGCTCTGTTATAAACTAATAGGTCTAACAATCTACAATTGTGGGGCAGGTACTAAGAAGAAAGCTCTTTCTCCTGGTTCTGTTCTTCTGTGTTAATTCCTACATTTTAAAAAAGTCAGTCTGATTAGAAAGGATTATGACTGCTTACACTTAGTACAGAACTTTAAAGCTTTGTGGCTACTCAGAGAAGCTGTGGCTGCCCCATCCCTGGAAGTGTTCAAGGCCAGGTTGGATGGGGCTTGGAGCAACCTGGTCTAGTGGAAGGTGTCCCTGCCCATGGCAGGGGGTGGAATGAGATGAGCTTTAAAGTCCCTTCCAACCAAAAACGTTCTGTGATTCCATGGTTGTTACAAAGAATGCAAATTTTTTTTTTCTTTTTTTTTCTTTTTTTTTTCTTTTTTTTTTTCTTTTTTTTTTCTTTTTTTTTTTCTTTTTTTTTTCTTTTTTTTTTTCTTTTTTTTTTTTTTCCAAGTTTTTACAATGCCCTTGTCATTCTGTCCTAACACGTTCTAGACTGCATTTCAGTTCTGTGCAGTTCAGGTGCTCATCCATCCTGTTGTCGCCATCAGCAGTTAGAGGATATTTACCATAACATGATGCTGACTCCTCTAAAGCAGGAGGGAAAGAGGTTTGCTGCAATATGGGTCTATTAATGAGTCTCTCTGCCTGCCTATAGCTGTATCTTTATATAAACATTTCATTCTGAAATGTTTTTTCTCTTCTGCCTGTCTTACCCCTCCTTTATATGGAGAGGTAAGCAAGATAGTTTAGGTGAATATGAGACTTTGTGACACAACTGCACTCTCACACAGCCATCCTCTAGTTTTACTCCCTAATCAAAACTCCAGCCTCCTCGAAATCCAAGTCTGCCTGCTTGGTTCCTTCTGGTAGGAGGAATGGGCAGGAGACAGCCCTGACTCAGTGGCTCTTAACTGCTGAGGGTGAGACATCTCCTGTCTCCTCTTCCCAGCAGCTCAAAGTTAAACATCGCTCTTTACACGATTGCCAGAAGAGAGAGAACTTGCCATACAGGAGGGAGGGAGGAAGATTCAGAAAGAGTTCAGGAGGAGATAAAGGCTGGCTGGAATTTTCCTGAGGTTTCTTGGGCTCTTCTCCTTTGGCAAGTAAATTCTCCATTTGAGGCCTGCTGGCTTACAGTAGCTGCTGGCATGGTATCAGGAGCTATGCACCATTACACTGAAGCACACAACTTCTGTTGGTTTTGCAAGCACAGTTAAGAGCTGGTCATGCTCTGGCAGCCCTGACGATGCTCAATTGCTTTGCTGTCACTTTTTATTGCAGCATCTAGACCTGTGAAAAGCATAAGCAGCCAGACCTACCTGCAGAGCCCATAGATTTATCCCAGCCAAAATATGTATAGAACTGTGAGCTCAAATTAAAACTTCTGGCAGTCTGACTGCCATCCTCTAGCCATGGATTTCAGTGAACTTCAGGAGCACATATTCATCAAATTCATTAGTTTCTGGAACGAGCAGTAGTTGCTAGAGTGAAAAATGTCTGTTTGATGCTACCTCTAAGTATGCCTCTGTATCTTAGAAAATAAGACAGGAGAGGAGAGTTTACAGGAAAAAAAAAAAGTACAGCCAAGATGAATCTGAGTGTCTTAGAAGTTGTTTTGTATGATGAACATTTTACTTAACCCTCCCTAATACAAATCTAAGCAGCTCCCAAGGGATGATGGTAGAAGGTGGAAGCGTGCTGGAGACTCCAGCAAGCAGAGAGCAGTGATAGTTTCTATGCTGAAGTGTCCAGGAGCATAATGGTTCATCTCCCCATACTTTTGCCACTGCAAAGTAGGATTAAATTTCTCTTCTACAAAACACCTTATTCTAGGAATTTAATTAAAAATAATGAGTGTTTCTGTGATTCCCAGGTGAAGAATTACAGAGAAATGTTAACTTTGCTGGAGCTGATGTTGGCTCTGCGATGGACTAGTGTCCTGCTGTTACTGGATCTCCAGGAAACACACGCTGAGCTCACACTGAGACCCCACAGCTGAACCCTATAAGATATCTCACATTCAAAACTGGAGTCAGGACAATGTGTTGCCTCCTTTAATTACAGTCTCAGAATTAGTTTCAGATGTGGAAGAATGCAACAAAAAGAAATGGTGAGCATTTCTGTATTGCTCTTACACTGTAAGAAAGATGATCCAAAACCAGTCTTCTTTTTATAAAAAAGCCCTCAATTAACTATGGTAGAGAAGAGCCATCCAAATGCCTTCTCTGAAAGGCTCCTGCATGTGGCTGCCAAACTTTTAAAAGAGGAGTTAAGTTTGGGACTTTGAGCATGTGATTCCGAAATACCCAGATTAGCATTTACTCAGAATCTGAAACTCTCTGGATTAAATGTATGGCTGCTTCAGGCGAAATGTTTGATTTACTTTCCTATGGTGAAGCTAGGAGGATGAGATCTCATCCTGATGGCATATCTTCCTTAGGAGTTTCAAATAATTTTAAAACACCTGATTTATGGAAGACTATGCCAATAAATGTCAAGTTCCATGTATTTTTCAGTCTGTCAATACAGGAATGACTAAGGGTTCTTTGGGAGCCTTTCAGTGAATAATTTTATTGATTTAACCTTGTTATAGAATGTCTTAATTGGACAAAACAGTTTTATAGGCCTGTTGCATTTTATGGGGGCTGTCTGCCTTTGCCAAGTGTGTAGCATTCACAGCCATGATCCCAGCTTTAGCTGGACAGTGAGGGCACATGGGTGGAGGTTCCAGCACTCGGCAGACCTGCTGTGATAGTGGAGTTTATCATGTGTCCCCTTCTGGCTTTGCACTGACTGATGAAAGCTGGTTTGGATATGGCCTTTAGTGGTCCCAGCCACACTCTGCTGGGACACAGGTATGCTCTGAACCTGAAGCCAGCTGGTAGGTCAGGTAAATGTGGTACGAGGCTCTAGAGGCTGGAACCTGATGTTTCAGGGCCTAGTGCTGTCACAAAGGTATCTGTGGCATCTCCAATGGGAGAGCTGTTGTGTGCCTGTGTGACAGGGCATGGCCAGCATCCAGAGCAGCACTTAGAAAATATGTGCTTTAATAAAGGTGTTTGAAGCTGACTTGACCCTGTGCTGCAGTCAGGAAGCAAGACTCTGTCCTGCACAAGTCTCTCTTCTGGCACTAGCAATGATCTGGCTGACTGTACAGCTGCACACGGAGTCACTGAGGTTGGAAAAGACCTCCACAATTAAGTCCAACCTTTGACCAATCTCCACCTTGTCAGCTAGACTAGAGCACTAAGTGTTACATCCAGTCATTTCTTGAACACTTCCATGAATGTTTCTTGAACACTGTTCAGGGACACTGACTCCACCAGCTCCCTGGGCAGCCTGTTCCAATGTCTGACCACCCCTTCCATGAAGAAATCTTACATACCCAATGGAAAAGAAAAATTGTACCAGATTAACAAACTAATCTCAGTGACTGTGTGGTCACACAAATGCTAGTACCAGCACAAAGAAATGACTAAGAGGACATGGCTGTGGTTAGTAGGAGCACAGTATCTCTTCTCACTGGTCACAGTCTCAGAACAGCATACACTACTCATAAGACTGCATCCTTCTAGTATAAGTTTCACTTATACTTCCCCAGAGAATTGGAAAGAGAGATTGCAAATTGAACATACTTTGCAATATATTTTTTTGCAGTGGGAGTCTTCTGTTCTCTTAAGTGAGATGTTAACGTAAAGGTCCGCGCCTCAGCTTGGACTTTCAGTTAGGGAAATTAATTTCTTGGGGAGGTGTCCTCAGGATCAGCCTCTTGACTGGCCTTTGATCAATTACTGCAGTAGGAGTTACTGACAGAATGTAAGAAAAGTTTGGCTTAAAAATAAAAAGGCATCTTTAACTTTCTTTGCTTTAGAAAACAGTTCTGCTGTTGCAGGAACAAGTATGTATATATGTGTGTTTATAAAGAAAAAGATTATCTGTTACTCAAACCTCTGGTTTTTTACTTTCTTTTTGCAGAAAAATCCAAGAGTCCATCAGTGACTAACTAAGGTCTCTGTTCTCATGATTTATGCATTTTTCTTCTCCTGGAGCCATGGATGAATACAGCCGCTTTGTGGACTGGGACAAAATGGATGTGAGTGCCCAGAGTCAGGATACAAAAGAGCTCACCTGCACAGACTTTCATGAGCTCAAGCAGCTGGCCCGGCAGGGCTATTGGGCCAAAAACCACTCTCTGAGAGCCAAAGTGTACCACAAACTCATCAGCAATATCCCGTGCCGCACAGTGACCCCGGATGCAAACGTGTACAGGGACATCGTGGTGAAGATCATTGGAAAACGCAACAGCAGCTCCCTTCCGCTGCCGGAGTTCGTGGACAACAGCCTGATCCCCACGTACTGCCTGAACGCAGAGGGCACCGGGGCCGTCAGGAAGATCATTCTGTGCATCGCCAACCAGTTCCCAGACATCTCCTTCTGCCCGGCGCTGCCCTCGGTGATCGCGCTGCTCCTGCACTACAGCAAGGACGAGGCTGAGTGCTTTGAGCAGGTCTGTCGCATCCTGGCTTGCAACGACCCATCCAAGCGGCTCATCGACCAGACCTTCCTGGCCTTCGAGTCCTCCTGCATGACCTTCGGGGACCTGGTGAACAAGTACTGCCAGGCAGCCCACAAGCTGATGGTGGCAGTGTCCGAGGATGTGCTGGAGGTGTACTCGGACTGGCAGCGGTGGCTCTTCGGAGAGCTGCCCATGGCGTACATTGCGCGGGTCTTTGACGTCTTCCTGGTGGAAGGGTACAAAGTCCTCTATCGTGTCGCACTGGCTCTTCTGAAATTCTTTCACAAAGTCAGAGCTGGGCAGCCCATGGAGTCTGACAGCATCCAGCAGGACATTCGAGCCTTTGTAAGGGACATCGCCAAGTCGGTGTCCCCAGAGAGGCTCCTGGAAAAAGCCTTTGCTATCCGCCTCTTCTCTCGGAAGGAGATCCAGCTCCTGCAGATGGCCAACGAGAAGGCTTTGCAGCAGAAGGGCATCACGGTCAAACAGAAAAGGTAGGGCTCAGCACAGGTAACCTGAGCAATCTCCTGAAATATCCCAGTGTGTGGAGCAGTCAGGCAGCCCTGAGTGACTGGTGGGGAAGCTCCACTGGTGCACGCTGGTGTCTGCTGATGCATTTTCTCTGCAGAAAAACTCAGCAGCTCCAAAATCAAGCATTGCTGGGATTGTAATGGGAAGTGTAACTGAAATGTTATGATACCAGAGGAACAGAAGTTTCTTGTAGCTTGCTCAGCAATGAATTTATACAAGTATATATTAATTATAAGTGTTATATCTAAAAAGTGTGTTTCATAAGCAGTTTTTAAACTGTTAAACTGTTTTGAACTATTAAAAAGGCATTTTAGCGAAGTTGGAAAAAGCATTGATAAATTACTTGAAAGAAACGTACCCAAAGAAAGGTGAAAATTGATTCTTAGATATGATATTATTTGTATAAAATGCCAATTTGATGCTGCCCAGTACTGTGAATTCAGCAGTTTCTTTAGTGTAAGGCACTGTCACCACTGAGAACATTTTGTCTGGCTGAGGAGCTGTTTTAACAGAGCAAGGAAGAAATAAGTCTTATTTACAGGTTACTTTTTAAATTAATTTGACTGCAAGCCTCCTGAAAGTCAAGAGTATAGTACTCACCGGTAGGAATTGACCTGTTTTGTGACAGGTTCATGTAATATTAGAAAAAATAATTTTGAAAGAACCATGGAAGAGAAGAGTGACTATACAGATCCAAGAAACTGTTGCATAATCACAAGCTCTTCTCAGAAATAAGGGAAGGAAGAACCAGCTCGGAAACCAGTGAATGAAATCCTGCTCTGATGTGACAGTAACAGTCATACTAATAAAAAGCTTAGCTGAAAGGCCTCTCAGTGGATATGGAAAAGGCAGCAATGTATTAATCTGAACAAAATTAGCATCTTGCCAAGTGCAAATGTATCTGCAGGTAAGTGGTGCGTGTTGTGTTTTTCCAGAGGCCTCTGACAGCAGAAAACTTCTCCCGACCATTTTTGAGCTCTCAAGTTTAAGCGTTGGACAGTTTTGTGAACTGCCCTGCCCTCTGAAGAGAGGTGACTTCTAAAAGTCCCCTGGGTCAGTGAGTGTGATATCAAGAACTTGATATTCTAGAGGCACAGTCTTATTTTCTCTAAATCTCCACTGATGTAGTAGGATCTTCCAGCCAACTGCTGAGTTAGTTACAGTAGTTGCAAGCAGATACCATTCCATGGCATGGCAATACATACTCAGTACATTTCAGCCTAAAAGATCACATAAATGTTAGCTGAACCTCCTTCATGTGTCTACATACATGTAAAGCTCACCCTGGTCTCTTCCAAGGGTTAATTTTTTAGACTCACAGCTTGGTTTACAATCAGCTTCAGCATTTTCCTGTCAGTCTCAAATATTTCAAGGCCTTTAACCACTGGATTGTCACACTGGGGACAGTTCAGACCATTGTATTTGAGACTTGTAACAAAATAATGACTCCCCCATTGTGTCTTTTCTTCCTGTTAGGAAGTTCAGGAGAGTTGTAATATCCTGAGTATATGATTTGAAACATATTTAAAAAATCATTTAAATAAACCAAAGAAAAAGAAAACATATATCAACCAACCACAGACACTCCAAAAGCTCCTGCTGTGTTAAATGTTGCAGAGAAATTCTCACTCACAACAGTGATGCTTTCAAGGCAAAATACAGTAATATACCCAAATAAAGCCAGTAGTTACTGCTATGCCAGGCAGAATTGCTACTGAAAAATTTTCATCCTCTCTTGGCTACCTTTGTAAATCCACTGAAATTTCTCAGTGTCCCCAGGCACAGTGCTGCTGGGAGCTTGGCTTGGCTCAGTTTGGGTCCCAGCGTGGGCAGATGGAAGTGCAGAAGAAGTGAGCTGTTCTCCAGTGCTCCGTGGGATGCCAGTGAGTTCTCTTCTCCAGTTGTGTTTGGCCTGTGCAAGGAGAAGAGGATTTATTTTCCTATCACATAACAAAAAAGGGGGAAAAATAGAAATATAACAGTTTTAACCTATCTGATTGTTTTTTAGTGCTTGGTGACTTAAATCAAACCTTGCTTTGTTTCTCTCCAGGCTACTTTCACTCACTTTGTCATGGATATAGGAAGTCACTGATCTTTTCTGTCTTTTTTGTCTTTCTCCTTGTACGTTCTCCTTCTGTCCATTCCATCTCCACTGCACCACTCCTGTTTGCAGTCTTGCACCTCCCAAAAGGTAGGTTAAAACACTTGAGTCTTTGCACTTTGCTCATTCCTGCTGTCTTTGGCTTGTTATTTTTTCTGAGGCCATCACATATTGCTAACACTCGGGCCGGAAAAGGAGGGCAGCAATTGGAGCACCCGATTGCTGTGCCACATCTCCTGAATACCCTCCTGCACAGTTAGTTCACAGCACCTGCAAAGCTGTACGAGAAGGGGTCGTGGGCCCAAGGAGTCAGCACAGCACTTCAGACAGCAATACACCTGTGTTTTCCAGAGCTGGAAAGAGTACTTGTACATGGAGAAAGTACATGGTGGATTTATGGTTATAGCTATAAAGGGCCGTTATAATAATAGTCCTTTCTACTCAGGAAGAAAAAGTGTAATTTTTTTTAAACATCTCAAATAATAGCTCAGAAGAGCTGTTAGGTATCATCCCATCTCCAAAGCTGGTATATACTGTTGCCTTAGATGTGAAACAGAGTCAACTTTTTATCTTCTTTGGAAGCTTTCTGCAGTTAATTGTAAAAATTTTGGACTGACCCCAACTTGGCACACTCCTAAAAGTGACCTGTCTTTATTCTTAGTAGATTATATTTATTTTAAGTAGGTAGAGTCTTCTTAGAGTCGAGAAGACAAGAGTCTTTTTCTGTGTCAAGGAGGTCAGAGCTACTCAGCCATAGAGTGGTTAATGAAGTCATTTATCGAGTCTTGGCCTGAAAAGTAAATCTTAAAGAACAAACCCCAGTGAGTAGATTGTGATACCTGATAAGCAGAGAACTTGGAAAGAGAAAGGCTGCCCTGTGAGTATTAAATACCACAGATGTTTGGGTTTAAATTCTTGCCTTTGAGAATCCTCTGGCCTTGCTGCAGGTGCTCTGAGTTAACTTTAGTGAGTGATGCACACTAACATTTGTACTAATTTATAAAATTGAAGTTGGAATTAACTTCCTCATGTTTTCATGTTTGAAAGAACATCTTAAGAGACTTAGCAAAGCATGTTTCATACCATAACTTCTGTGTTGAGGATTTTAGCTCTAATAAATCAGCAGGCTGTTAATCCCAGTCGGAGCATCTGCGTATTATTTTACTGCAGTTAGGTTGGTCTGAAAGCAGCGGAAAGCCTTGATTTATGCTAGGAAGCAGTTTGGGTTTGAGGGGACTTAGAGAGCGCAGGGTGTCTGTTGACACTGATCTGGACACAGGATTACGTTTCAGGTTTATATACCACAAATTACTTTTATTGATATTTATGACTGAAAAAGGAATTTCCTTTTACCACACAATTACGCCCTCACTGAAATTGTAAGGGATTTTAAAGATAATGCATCTCCTCTAAGATTTGACCCAAGCCAGAGTAGAGCAGGAAGATGTAATTCAGTGAGTAATCTTTGGAGTTGGGTATTTGTTGTTTTTAAATAATACAGGGCACATCCACTGTGACAGCTGCTGCTGCATGTCCTCAACCTTGGCTTTACCTTTGGGAACTTTGAGGTCTCTGAAGCATGTTATATTAATGATATAGCTGGAAAACCAACATTCCTATGAAATTAGCAAATGCTGCTTTATTAAACACTAGTCGTGCTGGTTTTCAAATCTAATTCCTTGGAATAATAGCAGTTGAACAAGTCTTTACAGCATCAGCAATCAAGAGAAAGTTGTCATGCTAATCCTGGTAACTGAGGAAAACACTAATGCAGGGTAAAATCTTCTGAATTCATTCAGTTCTAGTGGTAGACTTTAATGCTGTCCAAATTTACTGTTCTCTCAAGCTACAGTATTTTCACAGATGACTCTGAAAGGAGTGGAGTGGTGAAGGCTAAACTTAATTTTCCTCAATGAATATAAACCAAAACATTTGGTTTTTTTCTTAGCCCTCTTGTGTTCTGTTCATTTTCACACATTTACTACTTTGAAAAGCAACTACCAAACTGAAGGAGATGATTTTCAGTGTAATTAGATAAATACTGTCAAAAATAAGAGAATTAATACAGGTTAGATATTTGTAACTAGTTCCAATTTCCTGGAACCGCCCAAAAAAAGTTTTCTATTTGGTCATCAGCATGGAGTTTGGTTTGATAGGTGCAGGCTGTATGTGGATACTTCTCAACACAGGGTCAGGTTTCAGTCTCAACCATCCGCAACTGTGGTTTGTTACTGGGAAATAGCAGGTCATTTTTTTTCACATTCTTTGACCACGATCTTTGCTTTAACTAGATGGTGCCATTAAATATAAAATGATTTACCATGATATTCAAAGGGCAGGAGCTGTATGCCTGGTACGGTTTTAAATGGCCAATACAGTGGTAAATGCTTTCTAGTAAATCAGAAAGATCTGCTTGAATAGGTGATATTCTATCTACATGGAGCTGTAAGAAGGCACAGGATACTGAAAGGGATGTGTTCAGAATGCTGCTGAGCGCAGGCTTTGAGTGGCGTTTGGGTAGGAAAGTCTTTAAATCAGCAGTTCTCAGTAGCCAGGAGAAGGAACAAAGGCAAAAGCAAAGATACCCTGAGTGTGAGAGCCTTTTAGAAAAAAGACCTGAAGTTTAGTTGCCCAAACAGCTCACAGAAGTGTGAAAAATGTACAGACCAGGTATACAAATAATTCTGAGGCTTGCTTGAGGTGTAAATTTAAACCTGTTATTAAGTCTTAGCCTATTTATTATCATTGCTTTTCCACCAGAAATTCATTCTAATAAACAGTTGACTGCCCTGAATTTTTTTTAATTCCTTGAATGTGGAGGCAGGGGGAGAAATCTTAATTTCTGCTGAGCTGAAACCAAGGCTTTGTCTCTCAACTCTGTTCCATAGTGACACTAGTTTGAGCTGCAGACCTGACAGAAGACAGAGGGTGAGACTTAAAGTAAGATTCTGGACGTGGAGGTTCAAGGCTTGGCTCATATTTTGTTTCAGTTGATCTCTCCTTTGCCTCAGATTGCTGTGTTTAAAAGTACAACTAATGTCCTTAGTCAGTGGTACTGTAAGTTTTAAAACCCATAAATAGTTACAGCTTGCTTAAATAGCTGCCCACAGAACTTCCTTGCATTAAATAGTGCAGGGTAGCAATGCAAAGACTGATTTCGTTCATTTGGCTAAAATAAGCAGTAATTTTAGTAATTTTTTTAAGTGACCTAAGGAGTCACCTCATTCGAAATGCTGACACTAAGGCACCTACAGTGAATTCCAGAAAGCAGTTCCCAGTGTCTCCAAGCAAGCACTACTCTGCAGAACAGTGCAAATGCTGCTGATTTTTTGGTGCTATGAGCATGAAAAATAAAAAATTCATATATTTTGTGTGGTTTAGGGAGTGAGCTAAGCTATCCAGATCCGTGCAGATGTACAGTATTGAGGGTCTCTTCATGATCCTGAAACTCAGAGAAAAGAAATGTGGAAGTGTCAAGAAAACCCCATCAGAAATAGGCAAATACTTGCACCCAAACCCTTGCATGCAGAGCAAAGTGGTAAAGCTTTATGTAACACCTGGCTGCCCAGCAATTCAGTGACTTGTGTAAATTCTGTGTCCTTGGCTGTCACCAGTGCATTTTAAACATTTAACGTAGACCGTGGAAGCAAATAATGTTCAATCCCCAGGCTCTGGGTTTGCGTGTTTCTTTAATCTGAGAAACGAAGGCTGCTTAAGATGGTGATGATTGTTGCCTGCAAGTGTTTAAAAGCCATGAATCAATCCTTCTAAGTGTATCAGACCCTTCTGGGGGATACAGAGATTTCCTTCCCAGTGTCAGTGTCTAGCATTCCTTAATGTTATCAGGCTCCATCCATAACCATGATCCCAGGAACATTTTTGGTTCTTAATGAAGCTGAAGTCATTGTTAATGACATGTTTCCAAGAGGTGGAACTTCTCAAAAGCTTCAAATATTTGCCTTGGATTAAAATTGCTTACCCTGGTAATAGTGATTCCTTTTACATTTCTGAGGAGTTTAGGAATTCTCTAATCCCATGATACAGGCAGGACCTCAGAGGTGGAAAAAAATACTACCCCTTCCTCTCAGATCTTGGCTGTTTGTTTAGGTATTCTGTTCTCTGCTTAAATACAAGTGTCAGCGAGACTGTCACAAACAGCAAATACAAGGCCATGGTCATTTTTAGTGGCTCAGTGTTGTGTCCTCTGTGTGTAAAGGTGCAGGCCACAGCTGCCATACAGAGGAACAGGTATTACAGTCAAGCCAGATCTCTGCCTGGATTGTGTGAAATTGCAGTAGTTTATTACCTTCACCACGTCACAACCACCTAACCCCATGGGCTGGAGCTTTGACCAATAATTTATATCCTGGAGTCTGTTAGTGTTCAGCTGTCTTCTCATGTTTCAGTTCAGTAATCCAAAACTTGTTAAATTATTGCTTCTCAATGTTTTGTGTTGTATTTCTCAGGCAGAATGTGCACTTGGCAGTTCATGCTGAGAACTTCAAATCAGAAATTGTCAGTGTGAAGGAGATGCGGGATATCTGGTCGTGGATCCCAGAGCGATTTGCACTGTGCCAGCCCCTCCTGCTTTTCACCACCTTGGAACATGGCTGTAGTCTGAGCAGGTAAGGAGGTTCCTCTCTCTTCTCTACTGTAGGGCAGAAAGGAGCAACTGGTGAAGTGTTTGCTGGATTGACAAAAAGGCCGTGCTTGGTCAGAACTTGATCTGAAGAATATGATTAACGATGGAATATAAATGTGACAAATTCCTGTTGCCTACAGCATTTGACTGGGATATTTCCTATGCCAGAATATTTTAAACTGTTCAAGATCAATTGGAAAAGTCAAACTTGGATCAGTCCACAGATTCTGCAGGTCTGAGTCTGGTTCCTTAAGGGTTTGAATGGTTTAACTTAGTGGCTGTTCTGCAGGCACTTTTGATAGATAACCACATTCAAACTGATCCAAGGAAGATGAGAACTGGAAACTGGAAATTACCTGTGAATCTGACTGGCTTTATTTTTTAAGTGAGATAAACTAGGTATGCATTGTCCTTGCACTTGGTACAGAAGACTATAACCCTATAGCTCCTAATAATGACTTTGCCATCAGCAGTTGAGGTACTGAGGCAGGGAGTGACCTACTCTCCTAGCCTTATGTGCCTATGAGGAAGAGCAAAAGCAAGCAAAGAGAATGCATCACAATTAATTTCCATGAAGACCTAAAGCCCTTCAGACATGGCCATCAGTCCTCTAGGTTGTTTTACAATCCTTTAGGTTATTTTAATTCAAAATGCTGTAAAATGCCGCAGTTGATCTAGGTAAGCTTCTAGTTACTCTTCAGAGACATAAACTGTACAGGGGACTGAGTAGAGAACAACTGCTTGATAGTATTCATTTACACACAGCTGTATTATTTACATGGACTGTATAAAGTATTTGCAGGAATATTCTTAGTCTTCAGGTGTTTTTTTGCCATGGCATCAGCTGGAGGAGGAGGTGGTGCCTGACGTCGAGGAGGAAAGGAGCTGCAGTTGGTGGCAGTCAAGTGCTCACTTTTTTGTGCTCTGCACTTCAGGTTCTATTCCCACAGCGAGGGACACGAACCAACTCTGCTCCTCATCAAGACAACAGCAAAAGAGGTGAGTGAGGCAAAAGACAAGTGATGAAATTGGGATTTGGGCAGTGTGTAATGCTGTGTTGCAACACACAGCTGTTTATAATAAAACGAATAAGCAAGGTTTGGCTTTGGTTTTTTAAGAATCCAGGCTTTAAATTAGTTTTTGTTGGTTGTAGGACTATGCATTCTTGGGCAGACCTTGCAAAGGTCTCTTGGTTAACTGCTTTTTCTCTTGCAAGTAGTGTAGAGTGATGAACTAGAGTAGTTCATTTTGCTCTTGGACAGACTCTGAAATGCAGAATCAGAGGGACAGAGTGCGAATTGTGCTAAAGTTATGATTCATATAAGATATTTTCATTTTCTCAAGGATATGAGGAAAGAGAGTAGCAGAATTTAAATGATATGAATAATTTTGGATTACATGATGTGAAAACAAAAACCTCAGCTTCATCTCGTTCTTGATTGGGAAAAAAATAAGCCAAGGAAGCTCTGCGAACCTGAGGAGGAGTGCATACAGGTGCCTTATTTCTGCTCCTGTGTGTGACAATATTGGACAGCATAATGTGAAAACAGCAACATGCTTGTTTAAAATATTAATACATAAAACAAGAAGTCTTTCCAGAACCTTCTCAGGAGGACACACAGGAACGTCCTGTAATGGTGTTGTTGTCTGTGCCACTGTACATGACTTCTAAATATTCTGAATGTAACATTAAGCTGTTACCGCAGCCTGTGAGCTTTATTCCTGCCTAATATCTCTGCAGGATGACTGTCCATGAAAAAGCACATTTCTACTCTTACTTGCATCTACCTAATGCTCACCCTCCAGGCCATTTCATAGTTCTGCATGTGGTTTCTGGCCATTCAGGCCTGTGTTGAGATGCCAGTGGCTGATGGAATGCCCCTGGTGTCTAAAGGGTAGAGGGGGGAACAATTATTTTGCTTCTTGTCTTGGAGCCTGTCAAAAGTCTGGCTTTGTAAGGGATTCTGGTTTTTATAAGATGATTTGTTTCTTACCCCTAAAAAAAAACCTGCATTAGCCAGAAAAAAAAAAAACAATAAAAAACAAAAAAAAAAAAAAACCCTAGGAAAAAATATGGAGGGTTTTGTTTTGTGCTTATGGATTTGGAGGGTTTTTGCAAAGGATTGTTCATCCTTTATTCGCATGTCTATAGTTAACTTTTAGAATGAAGAAAATTTGTCTTCTGATTTTCTGCCTCTCATGCCCATTAGGCATATCACATCAAATAGACTTCTGGGTCATTTAGATTTAATTCTATAAATACAGATTTATCTATATAAAACAAATCTGATCTTCAGTAATTTCGTTCTAGGTGCTCTGCTTGTAATGCTCATGGAGGCCAAACAGCGAATGTACCTTAGAACAATTCTGTATAATCATAATTGTTTTTCTAGTGTTTGGGGGAAAAAAAGCACAGATGCTTTCATCCTACTCTTGGAGCTTCATTGTTTCCTCTGTGTGCACTTGGCAGGGTTGTGTATTACTGGTAGCAAAAAATTCTAATGCAAACACAAGAGTCCAGAGATCAGCTCAGCCCTCAAAGGGTGCTTCTCTTTATTGGAGACTAGTGGCCCCCATGTGGTTTGAGTGGCTGCTCTAAATATCTGAGCTAGTTCAGCATTGGCTTAGCTAAGCCAATAAAAAAACCCTGGCTTTAACCTACACTTTGAAATGTAAGAAAGCCGCCAAGGCCACTATTTGACCAAAAAGTGTTCAGGCAGAGCTGCTCATACTGTAACTTGGGGCAACACTGCTGCTTTCTGTGCCAAAGTGAGGGAGTGGGAGTCAGGCTGTACAGGAGTGATCTGTGCTTCGGTACCTGGCGTTGTGTTAGAAAATTTCTCTCTTAAGGCATCAGAGGTATGAAATAATTTATGACTCTCTTAGGATTTAGAGGTAACCACTGGTGGATTAAAGCAGTTTAAATCTGTCTTTAGATGTAAGTACTTGTGCTGCTTTAATCTACTGGTATAGAGACTCTGAAGCTCAAACTAAACTAAAAGCCTGCAGTTTTGGCCTCTGAAGTGTCAGTATCAGGGGGTTTAACACACTTTTTCCTTCAATGGGAAGCCTGACTGTCCTGTCTGTGCCAGGTCTGTGGGGCTTACCTGTCCACTGACTGGAGCGAGCGCCGGCGAGGAGGGAACAAGCTGAGTTTCTTTGGAACTGGGGAGTGCTTTGTGTTTAGGGTGAGTAAACTTTTGTTTTTGCTGCCCAGTACCAAGACAGAACCACTGTACTGGTTAACTGTCACCTCCCTTCCCCTTCAAGAGGCTGGATTACATGCCTTCGTAATTTATAAAGTTTATTGAACTCTTAGTATGGAGGAAAAATTTTGAGTTTTATGGTGACTCTTTTTCTCCTCTTGCACAGAACGTTTTCTTAAAAGATCATAGAATCATCAAGGTTAAAAAAGACCTTTAAGATCATGAAGTCCAATCACCAACCCAGCACTACCATCATGTTCACTAGTAAACTATGTCCCCAAGTGCCACATTCACACATTTTTTGAACACTTCTAAGGATGCTCTTATGGTTTGACACTGGCCAAATGCCCGGCACCCATGAAAGCTGCTCACTCACCCTCTCCTGCTACAGCTGGGCAGAGGAGAGAAAATTTAACAAAGCGTTCATGAGTTAAGGACCAGGAAAAAACACTCCAGTGGCAAAACAGGCTCAACTTAGAGATATAATTTATTACTAACAAGATCAGACCAGGAAAATGACAACACCTTAAAAACAGCTTTTTCCTCCCCCCCTCCCTCCTTCCCACCGACAACGCAGGGAGACAGGGCATGGGGGCTTTGGTCGGTTCGTCACCTAAGGTTTTCTTCTGCTGCTCTGGGAGAGGAGTCCTTCCCCTGTGAGAGCGTGGGGTCCCTCCCACAGGAGGCACTTCTCCATGAACTCCATCATGGTTCCAATCTCATGAGCAGCAGCTCCCTGTGCCCTGCGGCAACGTGAGTCCCTCCCACGGGCACACAGTCCTCCCAAAACTGCTGTGGCGTGGGTCTCTCTTTCCACGGGGTGCAGTCCTCCAAGGACACGCTGCTCCAGCCTGGAAGCAGGGGCCCCTCTCTCCTCCGGGTCTCCCACTGGATCACAGACTCCTCCAGACATCCACCTGCTCTGGCATGGGCACCTCCCCCACGGGCTGCGGGTGGATCTCTGCATCCCCGTGGATCCCCACGGGCTGCAGGTGGACAACCTGCTTCGCCATGGTCTTCCCCACGGCCTGCAGAGGAATCTCGGCCTGCAGAGGAATCTCGACTCTGGTGCCTGGAGCACCTCCTCCCCTTCCTTCGTTATCAAAGAGGTGTTACCACAATTTCTAATTGCCCCAGCCTTGGCCAGCAGCGTGTCCATCTTCAGAGCCATCAGGGATTGGCTCTGCTGGACATGGTGGGATCTTCCAGCAGCTTCTCACAGAAGCCACTTCTGTGGCCACCCCACACACCCCCCACCGCTACCAAGAACCAGCCGTGCAAAATCAACATAGATGGTCACCCTACCCCTTGCCTGGGCAGCTGGTGCCTGACAACCATTTCAGTGCGGAAATTTTCACAATATCCGATCTAAACCTTCCCAGGCACAACTTGAGGCCGTTTCCTCTTATCTGTCTCTTGTTAACTAGGAGCAGAGCCTGACCCCAACTGACTCCACCCTCCTGTTATGAAGTTGTAGGAAAAGATGATACAGAGATGAGAGATGTTATAAGGTAACTCGGAAATTATTGCATCATTTCTTCAACCACCTAAAAAAAAAAGGAATAAAGGATAACATCTGGCCTAAAAGACAGGTTGATCCAAGCTTTACTGCTGACCATGCAGGTAGAGACTGAGGGGCTGGCATGTTCTTTTCTGAGCAGAGCTCTGTGTCGTGTGTGTACACTAACGTCAGCTCTGCCCTTCTCTACCTCTCTGCAGCTGCAGCCAGAAGTGGAACGCTATGAGTGGGTGATCATAAAACACCCAGAACTAGCCTCGACTGGATCGGAGACAGAAAACCATGCCAAACCAGCTTCCAGCACCCTTTCATCCAGCAGCATCCCCTCAGACCCCTCAGATCGCCTTTCTCCATTCTTAGCAGCTCGGCACTTCAACTTGCCTTCCAAAACAGCCTCCATGTTCATGGCTGGCAGCAGTGAGTGCATCATCGTAGGTGAGTCAGTGTGAGAATTCGAGCACAGATTCTACCCCAGCTCTTCCTGTCCACCTTAGATACATGATCGATACACGTGACCCCTTTGTCTATTTCAGTATCACTACAGGTAGAGATCAAATTGCCCAAAACCTGACATCATTTCCCAACCAAAATTTTCTGTGGGAAAACCTGCATACGAGCATTTTAGGGAAGAGAGTAACTCATGGCTTTAAGCACAGCCATTCCTTCATACTGCCTAATTCATGACGAGAAGTAGTTCTCCAAAAGGAGCTTACTTTGCATCAAGGCTTTTGAAACATGGAGTAAACTATAAAACATGTTAATTTTCCACAAACTTTATTGGATCTGTGGTGCTGCTGACTGTGGCAAAAGTCTGCTTAGTAAAGTTGTCACTTAAATGGGATTTACAAGGAACAGATCTAAAATCATAGTTGTCATTTCTAAAAATCTTTACTTGGCACTTGTTAGGAGAGCAACTTGCCTATAATTTCCTCTGTAATGGCAAGTGTTGGCTGATTTCCCACTTAGCAGCATGTGCTCTAATCATAAAATCATGGAATTGTTTAGGTTGGAAAAGCCCTCTAAGACCATGGAGTCCAACCATTACCCCAGCACTGCCAAGGCCACCACTAACTCATAACCCCAGGTGCCACATCTACATGGTTTTTGAACACTTCCAGAGATGGTGACTCCACCACTGCCTGGGCAGCCTGTTCCAATGCCTGACCACCCTTTCAGTGCAGAAATTTTCCCATTATCCAACCTAAATCTTCCCTCGTAGTTGAAGCATTTTCCTCTTGTCCTGTCACTTGTTCCCTCGGAGCAGTGCCTGACCCCCACTGGGTTCCACCCTCTTTCAGGGAGGTGTAGAGTGTGATGTGTCCCACCAGCTCTTCCTATCAGCCTTCGGTAAGGGATTCACTTACATTTACCATATACTACACTATGGGTGGTAATGAGAGAGATACAGGCTTGGGTAGTAGGTACATAGACGTGAATGTTGTACACAGCTCCAGCTATGGACCAGAATCCCCACCCTTTTGATTCTTCAGATGGCTTTAGTAACTGTTCTTTGATGGTTGCCCAGTAAGCAATAGGGAATCTTCCTTTTTGTTCTCCTAACACTTTTCTGTCTAACTTTATTTCACTTCTCTGATTCTCTGAGTGAAAGCTCTGTGAACCTTGACGTAGACCCACAGATAACCAAAATGCTTTTAACTCTTACATGTTTTATAGTAATTTAGGAGACCAAGCCAGTGCTGTTACTTACAGATCTCATTCTTCTCCTAGTTTTGATTCTTGACTGCTAACAGAATTATTTGGTTTTCCTTTACTGGAGGGAAAATTTGCAGTTGTAGCTTCCAATATCCTCCAGCACTGAAATACAAATCTTAAATGCAGGTAGTTTTTGTTCTTACTGAGTTGCATTACTTTTTCTTACTATTATTAAAAGAAATCATCCAGTTCCAATATTATCATTTAAAACCTATATATTTGATCATATACTGTTGCACCTGAAGATAGCAAGCAGACATTGCTGAGGGCTTCCAGTTGTTCCCCATGGGAAAACCACTAAAGTCTTTGTACAGCTGTTTCCCATGCCAAAAAATGCAGAGTCATCCTCACCCTGTATTTGTCTCTTCGCAGGAGGTGGTGATGGCCAGGCTCTGTACCTCGATGCAGATCTGAACCACGGGAGAACCAGCCACTGCAACACTTTCAATAACCAACCACTGTGCTCTGAAAGCTTCCAGATCTCCATCCTGGAGGTGTGGGGCTTCAGGGACACCATGAATGGTTGATGTGACTATCATTAATCAGCTAGTTTTTCAGTTGTCCAAGGTAAATTCTGATGCAGGAGCTAACTTAGAACATCCTTTCTGCTGGGCTCAGTGCTCTGAGTCATTCCTAAGTGGTGCACTTGGATGCAGGCCTAGTTGTTTACTTTTATTTTATTTGGACAGGTCAAGGTGAAGTAATGTATCTGGTTAACTCCTTGTCCCTTTACCTCTAGAGATCTGTATTCAGGGACTGTTGGTAAAAATGAAAATGTGGTGAGTTCAGACCCATGCTAGATGGATACAGGTCCGAATCATGGGATAGGTTTGAGTCTGCAGTTCCTCTGAGGCACAGCCCTGGCTGAGCTGTGCTGCAGAGCTCTGAGCCACTGGCACCAGTACCTGGCCTGAGCCAGGAATATCAAATGTCTGCTCATAGGGAACACTGGTGACCTCAGATTTGACATAGAACAGTAGTTCATAGAATCACTGCCCTCCTATGAGCAGACTTTGTGCAGACAAGTCAGTACTATTAAGTTATGAATTAACATCAACTTCATTCACACCAGAACCATGATTGCTGATCTTCTTGTACCAAAACCTTTGAAGTGTTCCGGTTGCATAAGTTTGAGCAGTCTGCCTCTGAGAAGGGCATCCAGGCTGGACAGTGGTATCTCCAAGTCTTGATTTTGTTTACATTCCTATTCCATATCAGTATGATGACTTCAGAGTGACTCCCTGTGTCAGGCAGGTGAAAGCCAGAGACTATCTGCAGTGCTCAGAAATCTTCCTTTCCTCAAGTTTCCTGGGAGCTGAAGTGAAGCTTTAAATCTGAAAATAACTGTGCTGATATCCCTGTATGTTTGGGCAATTGGACATGGTGATAATAGGAACTTAATCCTCTCCCCACAAGTGAAGAGAGGAAGGCAGGAGGGAAATCTGGGAGTGAGCAACTTTCCCAGGAGAACTGAAGGCAACACTGTTTTTCCGAATGTCTTCCCAGTGATGAGATGCCTCATGAGAAGGTAACAGTTTTCTTCCTGTATATTCTGGAGGCTTTGCTCATTCCTGAGCATTCCTACATTCTCTGCAGGCATGCCCTGTGGCATGTGATGTCTGGAGGCAATTCCCCAGTGTCTTTATCCAAAAATCTGTTGTGGAACTTCTCCCACATGAAGCACAAATGCATAAACATCAATGAGTAGTCCAGAGCATACAACAGGAAGCTCAAAGCTTCAGTGAGTAACTCAGTAGTAAGATTTATCACAACAGGGAAAATGAAGGGAAAGAGAAATTGCTGATTTTCTAAACAGTTTGTAGAGTGGGATTGCTACTTAATGTTATTGCTACTTAAGCTCGAAGTTCATTAAAAGGAAAAATTAAAAATTAATAATGTTAAAAGCTAGGCTGGACAGGATCAGATTCATATTCAAAGGTCAGAGGTGAGTTTTTGGTCATGTTGGCTTGTCCAGCTTGCCAGCCATGACAGTACCTCATGGCTTGGTAAAGAGTTGCCTCTTGCAGAGTATGTGAATAAACTTGGCAAAAATAAGATTTGCTGTTTAAGGTGCCATTTTGAATTAATGTCAAAATAACTCTGAAAAATTAGCCTATGCACATAACAGTTTAAGATGTCTTTTGCACCATTTGTATTTGCAATTAGATTCTCTCACCCTGTCTGAGAGTCAGCACTGGGCCTCCCTTTCTCCTCCTTCTCAGACAGTGAGTTCTGCCCAGTTGTCTTTTCACAGGTTTACCATAAGCTTGATTGAACTGCAAGAGGTAATTCAGTTATACTGATATATTTTGATGTGGAAGAACTCAGTCATATCTGGCTTTTTGCAAACTCTGGCTTCTGCTGCCTTCTATTTTTCCAAGCCACCCATGTCACTTTGGCCTTGCAGGTATCCCATAAACTTCCTCAGACAAAAGAAATCACTCAAAAAGTGTAGGTTCTCCTTAGTGTAGGTGGGATTTCAGTTTTGTTTGCATCTCTTCTTTTGAGCTTGTCTGAGGAGGTGCCCTTGGGAACAAAAAACAACTCAAAAACACAACAGTATTAATTTCCAGCTTGTTGTCAGAAATTCCCTGGAGCTGTGTCTTGGTAGGATTTGTGAGAGTGTAATGTTCTACTCCAAATGAATAAATTTTATCTGCAGACCTGGCAGTGTGATGGGATTTCCTCACTCCCATCCCTGCCAGATGCAACTATGTCAGTACCTTGTCTTAAGCCATATCTAAGAAACATTCCTCAGAAACATGTTCCTTTCCCTGCTCTGTCCTTGGTGCACAGTGAGTTGGGTGTTTGGAATCTGAAATAACTCCTGGTTGCTCAGAAACTCATCATAGGATATCAGTATGAGAATCCAAGGAGTAATACTGGACACCAGACACGGGACTGGTTTGGCTTGATAAAGCACTGCCCTGCCACAGCCTCTCTGTGGGACTGGTCTGTGTGGTTTGAACTGGAATAGCCTGGATGAGCAATAATAGCCTGGAAGCTGCAATAATCCAGGGAGAGCAGTTCTACAGTGCTGCAGCAACTTCACCCAGTCCTTATGTTCAGTAAAAATGGATATTTCTTATAATGTGCAACTCCTCATCCATCATTCCTGTTGTGGTTGTGAGACACCTTTAACAGCATTTTGACTTGGTCATCTTTCCAGTAGCAGAGGCATTTTTCCTGTCTGTGTAGTTAATGGTTGTTGCTGACCAACTGTATATCAAAGTTCAAACCCTTTGTTTCATGGCGAGCTCTTGAGGTGGAGGCCACAGGCTGGTTTTGAAGATAATGACTACAGTGGACATCTTACCGGAAAGTGGAGTTATCTCAAGTACTCCAGCCGTGAAGTGCTTTAGTCAGTTGTTACTTGCAGCTCTGAACAGCTGTTGAAGTAGGCTGTAGTCCCTGTTTGTCATCCTGCTGGCAGCAGTGAGAGTGGCAGAGTCATGGGATGGGTTTGGACTGGGAGCTTCGGGAGCTGCGGGCTGGACATGGGTCACCACAGTTCTACGAGAGCGTCTGTGCTTTCCTGAGAAGCTGCTTTTTACTTTGTCATACTCCTTGAAGGCAGAAAAGACTAGAAACTCCTGACATCAGAAACCTGACTTCACTGTAAGTGGCAACCAAGCTGTTTGCAGACCACAGGAACTGTATCCAGCTGCAGCCAGGCTGGACAGACTTCACTGTACCTGGGCTGTCTTTCCTGCAGCTCCTGCACTTTGGCAGGCTCCTTTTTCTGATGCAGCACATGAATCAGCCTTCTGTTAATAAAGGCAAATTAGCGAAGGGAAGGGAAAAACTCATTTCCTCTCTGGTGACATATCTGGAGTCAAAATGGAGTGGGGACCAGTACTGTTCTTTGAAGAGTTAAACCATGCCAATAGAGATCTGTGGTGACCCACAGAGGGGTGACACGTGCAGATCCATCAACTGCTCTTCATGTGTGTGTATTGCAATTGTGTACTTTGTCCTTGGAAATTCATCCTCCTTTTTGGTGGGGTGCGATCTCCTCTGCCCATAGGGACACTGATGCCACAGCCTGGAGCTGACCTACAACCGTGGCACTGCGGGAGCTCAGCTCCTGCGAATGACACTGAATCAGGCTGTTGGGTACAGCCAAGGCGTGGGCACCTGGCTGTTCTGCCGCTCTCTGTCATGAATTTCAGACTATTCATAGGTTGAGTGTGTGTGTACTATTTGGGGTGATGTTTTCAAATGAGTGGTGATGTGCTGCTGAATTGGTCTTCTACCCTATCTTGGAATCACTGCCCTACTTCAATGGTATTTTTGTCACTGTGCAGAATCTTGGATTATATTAAAGGTATTTGACTGTGGAGGCTGCTGGCTTTGTTCTTTGTTCTGGTCTTTTCCTTCCTGTAGAGCTCATAGCAGAAGACACCCTGAAACTGAGAGGAACCTTGGAGCATGTGTTCTCTGACAGAACTGTCACTGCAGTGAGGTGGTTACACTGTTCCTCATCATTTCAGATCTCACAAGACTTCCCCTGAGATCAGGTGTCAAACTGACTGTGAAGTCTCTAGATAGCAAATTCTGACATGATCCTTGTCCCTTTGCAGGGCCAGGGAGCATGGTTTGTCCCAGCCCAGCCTAGGTTTAAAATGGAGGTTAGGGGTATCTTCTGGCCACGAACACCTGTAGGTTGCAATCAGACCATGCAGCGACCAAGGATGTAAATGAAAAAAGTGGAATTCCATGAAATTTGGGGGTTTAAATAAACTGCTGTCAGGCCAAAGGGATTTGTGTTTTTCCCCCTAAAAATCTCCCACCCCACTATATCCACCTCATACACAAATCTGGCCTTCCCGTGCTGCTGTACCTTTCCAAGAGCAGAGCTGTGGTTTAAGGCAATGCCATGTGGAAAAGGGATAGCTCAGCTGGGAGAAACAATTCCCAGGTGATTCTCCGGCCAGCTCTGCACTGCCAGGAGGTTTGCTGCACAGGAAGCCCGTGGCCACTAGAGGTTCCTCTCAGCCTGATCCTGTGCCTCCATCAGCAGTAAATCCATCCTTGGAATCCAAAAGGGCTTTCTTTGCATGGTTTCCAAAGGTGACCTGAGCCTTAAATACCATAAATCACAATTTTACAGCTCCCTTAAAGGCTGTAAACTTAATCATGAAAGTGCTTAGTAGCAGGAAGGCGTAAGTGAGGGATTGTGAGGAGCTGAGCAGTGCAGGCAGCTGTTTGGGACCTCACAGCTGCTGTAAGCCCAGTGACTGAGACCTGAAAGGGGAATGTGCTTGATTGCATCAGGCAGCAGAGGCTTGGTGTCCTGCCTGGAAAGCATGGTGGTGGGAAGATCCTGGATGATGTCTCAGGGCTGGTAGCAGCTGCAGGAGCCTGAACTGGAAAAGGAGGACTCTGCTGTGTCTTGCTGTGCTGCTGCAGTGTGAGAAGAGCCTGACGCTTGCCAGTTGTGGGTTTTTTTTCTGGATTTTCTGTACAGGCTTTTATGTAAATGTCTCAGACACCTGCTTCCTTGAGAGATGTTTTATAACCAGATGTGGCACAACATTGCCTCTGGCAGCAAATTAAAATGGTTTCCTGCCTTTTCAAGCCCTTCGCGGGGTATTTCCAGCCCTGCCCTGCTATTGCCCTTCCCAAGCACTGCTTTCGGCTGCAGAGCCTGTGCCTGAGCCTCTGGGAGGGTCGTGGCTCCCACTCCTTGGCTGTACTCTGATGCTGAAGGCTGCTGCTGACTGATTTCAGACCACACAAACAGTTCTTGGGTGGAGCTGGGTACAGACTTCAGCTGGGGAAAAGTGGAGCGCGTTTGTTCCTGCTTTGCAAACCTGCAGCTGGCTGCTGCTGGGCAAGGGTAGATAAGGCAACAGGACTGTTGGCAGTGTCCCTGAACCTGGGGATGCACCTCCCATTGCTGACACAGCTTCAGTCCGTGGCCTGCATGTTGAGTCATGTCCTTTTCTGTGGGTAAATGTCCTCCAAGAGTTATGGCTGTGCCCTCCATGTGCCATTGACTGAACGGTTTCTGACTGGGCTCGTCCTCCTGATCCCTCAGCCATGAGATGAAAGAGGCAGGTCTGGAAACCCATGGGAAAAAGTGCAAGCCCAGCAAGCCAGTGATCAGTACCTCATCCTCCCAGCCTGTGTGATGCTGGGTCCTCTGTCGCAAAAATGACTGGGAGTACACATTTTTGATCTATGAGCATTCCAGAGCAGCACCGGTGTTGGCTGCACCAGCTCAGCAGCCCAGCTGGCTGCAGCCAGAACTCTCCTGCTAGTGGTGGCTGGGGCACAGACTATTCTTCTTCCTTAAACATCTTCTTCGTGCTGTGAAATCCTCCTTAAACTTCCCCAGGTTTATATGAAGACCCACTTTTGCCCCCTCACTCTGTGAAGCTCTTGGCTGTGCTGCAGGGAGCCAATCCCTTTCCCAGAACATTTTTTTTTCCTTTTGCATCTTTACCTGCTGCAGGGGTCTGAGTACGCTGTGCTTTGCACACTCAGCTTGATGAGGCTCTGAATTCAAGCCAAAGGAAGACCACAATTCAAACGAGCTTGGCTGCTCACCGTGAATCTTGCAGAGCAACAACTTGTCCAGTTTTGTTTGAGGGAGATTTAGGGCTGAAACTTCACAAGCTGTCACTGCTGAGCTGGGTGGAACTGTACGTCCAGGCTGGTATCTTATCCGTGGACTTCCTGCATGGCAAATCACACCAGCCTGAGGATAGCCCTGCCAGCTCCAGCAGCACAAGGCTAGTGGCCGTGGGGGTCCTGCTGTGTTGTGGTGCCCTGCAGTCTGGGTTCTGGCAGCCAGCTGGCACGAGGGGTACATCTGTATCCGTCCTTGGCACCCCCAGAGCTTTGCCACAAGCAGCTGTGTCTCTGTGGTGCAGCACTCCACAGCCATCCGCTCCCCTCACCTGGACAACGGAATAACCCTTGGGAAGAGTGGAACCAGGCTTCCTCGCTGCCTCCACAGCCAAAATGCTGCAGGACTTCCCCATGGCCACACTCAAACCAAGTTATCTCAGAGATCTGAATTTCCCCAGGTTTGACTGCCTGTTTCACAGAACCAGGCAGTGAACTCCAGCACTGTTTTCCACAGGGAAGGGCTATGGTGGGGCTGGAACCCTGCTGGGGAGCAGAATTCCCCACCCCCACCCCCCCCAGTTACCCACCCTTGAGACAAAGCCAGAGGAAAATGGATTTCAGCAGTTCCACAGCTCACAGAAATACTTGTGGATGCTCCTGTAAGGATCTGCCTAAGAAACAGTCATAACCTCTCTCTCAAGTTCACTAGGCTTTTCTTGCACTCCAGAACACCAGCCACAGCTCCTGCAGGATACTGTGCTCTTGTGGGGCAAAGCATTTCTCAGAGTCATGGCTTTCCTTGCAGCCTACCATGAGTTGTGCCCCAGGGTTGACTCCAGCTCGGAAACTGAACTCAGCAGTTCGGCTGAGTTCGACTTAAGGACCGCAGGACCATAGCTCCCAGAATTTCTGAAGGTGTGGGTCTCCTCGGGGTGGCTTTCTTCCCTAATGAGCAATAACAGACTCATGAACAGATTTTTGAAATTGCAGAAGTGGGAACCACAGGAGGAATAACTGACTCGCTGAGGAAGTCTTATTAATGTGTTCAACAGAGCCTTGGGATAGAGGCAGGGCCAAGTTAGGGCTTTCCAAGGAAGTGTGCGAGCACCTCTCCAGACCATCTGCCTGCCTTGTGCTCAGCACTCTGACAGTGTTGGAGACGCCTCCAACTCGGACTGGTCTTTCGGGGAGCACTTCTAGCCCATATTTAGGATGGAAATGTGCTACTCCTTTGGCTGGTGGGAGCAGATGTTTGCTCCAGCCTATTCCCTGGGTCAGAGCAACTTCCAGCTGGGTCAGAGCCAGTCCCAGCTCCTGGGCTGTCCTGAGAGGTGTTTGCAAAGAAGAGGGTCCTTGGCTGCCCAAAGGAAGTAGAAGGGCAGGCTCCTGGCCTGTAAACCAGCACAAACACACTCCAGGCAGAAGCTTTTGGCCTGATTTGTCTCATGACCTTTGCCGTGGTCCATCCCTCAGGCAGCCAGAGCCTGCTTGCTGGAGCTGGATCCATGTTTCCTTGTACACACAACAAGGGTACACTCCGGTCAGCTCCTGTCCTGCCTTTACACTGGTTTTCTGAGGCAGGGGATGTTTTTAAAGGTTTAATATTTAATCTGCACCCTACTGAAGAGAAGAACTTGTAGAGGTTACAAGAGCCTGGGAGATGACTGCTCAAGGTCCTCATCCTTCCCAGGCTCTGTGTGCCTCCAGCCTGGGAGGTTTTCAGAAGGGTGGTGATGTGAAATCCAGGGATGTGAATCCATTTGAAAAGCCACTTGCCAAGGATGATGAAAGGCACATGATGAACATCCCCCTCCAGGCAGGAGAGCTGCACTGCAAGCACAGGAAAGAGGGAAAATGGGGAAGTTTTGAGTTTCTGGGCAGTTTTCTGCAGAAACACACTGCTCTGGCCCATGCAGGAGCAGCCATGTCCAACAGTGAGCCCTTGTGGCCCTGGGCACTGCCACAGCAATGCCAGTCCCCCTGGTCACACCAAGCTCTGTTCCTCCTTATGTGCGGGATCAGGGTCCCCCTTCTCCCAAGGCTGCAGAAATGGGGATTATCCAACAGGTCCCATTTGATGCCTGGAGCTAGCCACTGTCCCCTGAGGAGCAGCCCTGCCCTGGCCCCAAACAACCCTGGTGTTCTCCAAAGGACCTTATCCTGAGCCCATCCTCCCTGCTGCTGGTCCCTCACCGTCACCAAAACAACCATGGATGGATCTGTCCTGAAAGCCTTTGGGGGCCAAAAATCCCTATATCCCAATCTCAAATGTTCCCTGCTGCCCTTCCTGCAGGCTGTGTCATCCCCAGGGCTGCCTGGTGAGATCCAGCACATTGAGCTGCCGCCTCCCACCCAGCGGCCCCAGCCGGGAGCTCCGAGCCCACAGCTCCCAGTGAGATGCAGAGATCTTCATCCAAGGGCTGCTGCAGCACTCGGGAGCTTTCCTGCAAGCGTGGAAGTGGGGAGGGAGGGCCGGAGCACGAGAATGAGAAGTGCTCAGGGAACAACAGTAGCTGGGGTGAGCCAGTGCCTCAGCAGATATTGCTAATACACATGTACAGGCATTCTGAAATAACGAGCTGTTCCTGAGCTCAGCTTCCCCGTGTGATCCTGACTGTGTCAGCTGATGGGAAAAAAATCTCTGTATGGAAGAAACGGCTGTTCCTAGGAAAGTCCGGGGACGTCCTGTGCAGGCCATCCCTCGCCTCTGGGCTCAGCCAGCCTGGAGCCAGCTGTGTGTGACGGGTGGGTGAGGACAGAGCCTTGTATATCCTGCAGAGAAGATGGAGGAGGGACCAAACTTCAGATTTGGTTGAGATGTTTGGCTGGGTGGAGGCTCCCTGTCCTGATCTTTGATACAGGGCTGCAACCTAATCACAGTCCCCCTATGTTGAAGGGAGGTGTCCTCCCTTTCCCAGCACACGCCAGGAGTGTCCAGCCACTTTCTCACTCCAGGGAGAGGAGAGTATTTGGAAGAGGAGAGTCCAGTGCAGGACCAGGCTGTGAGGACATCATGCGGCTGCACTCATCACAGCTGTCTCCAGTTTCCATCAGAGACTAAAGGTGATGGTGTTTCCCCCCTCCCAAAAGGAATCATAAAGCTAGTTTTATGCCCACTGTAAAAGCTCTTGTTTTTTTAAACCCTCAAAGCAGTGCTGGAAAACACAGTGCTTGATTGTCACCCTTCTTGTCCCCTGGGCTTCGTGCCATGTCTGTCCTTACCTCTGGCTTTCTGAACAATGCCTAAACTTCATGAACTAATAAATAAAATACATAAAATCAGCTTATTTTAATCTGTTCAACATATGCTGCCCTTTAATTTCTGTGCTGCACTTAGGGGATATGGTAGAAAGAGGAACCAATTGTTTTCATATCTCCCCCACATCTTTCCACTGAGTCTCCTCTCCCTCTTCCCCTTTTCTGAGCCAACATCCCTGTATGATCTTTTGTCATCTGCAAACGCTCTTGCCCTTTTCATCTTCAGCCACTGAACTTTGCCATCTTGGCTGTGTCTTCTCCAAAACTCGGTGGTTAGTGCAGCCGTGGTTCTGCCCCAGCAAGGAGCCCAAACTGAAGCTGTCTCTGCTGCCTGCAGAGCCTGTGACAGCTACCTGTGGTCAACAGTGGCCAGTGACACCTGGCTTGTACCAGCCATGGCATGGCCAGAGGCCCAGGGCAATGACAATCCCTTGTGCTGGGCGCAGCTGAGGCACCTCCAGTCCTGGGGTCATTTCTGGGCTTCTCATCACAAGGAAGACATTGAGGGGCTGGAGCATGTCCAGAGAAGGGAGCAGCGCTGGGGAAGGGTCTGGAGCCCCACGAGAACCTGAGGGAGCCGGGGGGACTCAGCCTGGAGAAAAGGAGGCTCAGGGGGGACCTTCTGGCTCTGCACAACTCCCTGACAGGAGGGGGCAGCCGGGGAGGGGGTCTGACTCTGCTCCCAGGGAACAGGGACAGGACAAGAAGAAATAGCCTCAAGTAGTGCCAGGGGAGGTTCAGATTGGACGTTAGGGAAAATTTCTCCATGGAAAGGGTGGTTGGGCACTGGCGCAGGCTGCCCAGGTAGTGATGGAATCACTATTCCTGAAAGTGTTCAAGAAGCAAGTAAGCTTAGGGTATTTGGGGACATGGTTTAGCTGTGGCCTTGGCCAAGCTAGGGTAATGCTTGGATTCAATTATCTCAGCTGTCTTTTCCAACCTAAACAATTCCATTATGGATGGGCAGCCTAAAAAGCACTGGAAAACAGAGGACTGGGCTTTGGAAACCCTGGGATCATTATGCAAATCTGCTGCTTTGGTGGCATTGAGGGGAGCAGGTCCATGGCACACAGTCATTTCTCCTATCAAATATCATTTCTTGGGTATTTCAGCCCCAAAGGCAGCACATCTCCTGCCAGCCGTGGTGGGCATGGGCTGAGGCCTGGGATGCACCTATAACACAAATGTAAATGGCCAGCAGGAACCTGCAGGTAAGCAGCTGCCCCCACTCTACTGAAAATTTGAACTGGAGCCTTTGGGGGTCTCCGAATTTCCCTATGGTTTGTTCTCTTTGCTAGGATGGGTCTGAATAAGGCCATCTTTGACTAGGCATGATGAAGCCTTCCTTCAAAGGAGGTGTTGGATGCCACATCCGTGGTCGATGATGAGCATGGGCAGAGGAAATCCCAATCAGCCTCTGGCACACAGGAGAGAGGTGTAACAGCCCCAGACTGGGGTCCCACCTGGGTCTGCCTCCAGTTTTCCTGGCTGCAGCAGCCACAGCCATTCAGGGCTCAGTCCCCTTCGCAGTGTGCACAGAGCTGCCCCAGCCACCTCAGCTGACAAATCCCAGCCTTGGGGCTGGGCTGGTGGGGAAATCTGCTGTTTTTTCTTCTCTGTCCTGCCAAAGCAGCTCTAAAATACCATCTCCTGGGGCTAGGTATGTCCCTGGCTGCAGGCACCAGCACTTTGGTCTCCAGAGGTTTAGAGGAGAAGGCAGCACGTGAAGCCAGAGATAGGGCAGACCCTGAGAGCTCAGACCAACATACCCTGTCTCAGGATATGAATTTTGGGTTTGGGTGAGCATTTCTTCCAACCCAAGAGGAACAGAAACTCCCTTCCACTGCCGCAGCCTTTCCTGCATTCTTGTGGTCTTGCTCCTTCCCAACAAGATGCTCATTCCAGAGGAAGTGCCCATGCTTTTGGAAAACAGGCGCTAGTCCCCACAGCCGCCAGCGGGTACCGAGGGCTGCCCGCCCTGGGCGGGGCTCATATAAGCAGATGTCACCTCATCCCCATGATTAGCCAACTGTCCTCTCGCCACTGGCGGGACGTTCACAGCAGGGGTTGGGGGAGAGGAACTGCCTGCAAGGGAGACGACAAACCCAGGAAACACAAAAATTACGCTTAGAATTAAAGTGTCTCATGCAATTGTGCTCGGCAGCAGCTCCAGGGGCAGCCAGGGCTTGGCTTTCCCCAGCAAACCGAGCAAGGAAAGAACAGCCTGAGAGAGGAATAACCATAAAAAAGGAAACACATTCTTTCTGCCTTTCAGTTTGTCTTTCCTCAGACAAAGCCATAACTGAGTGCTGGTTAAGTTGTCTCACCCACAGCATTTTAGGTTGAGTGGTCCTGGGCAGCAGGGATATGGCCAGGAAAAGCACCAGCTGCCGCATCCTTTGCCCAATAGTGGGGCAGGGAGGCGAGGCTATGGGATGTCCCGCCTCACTGTGAACTAACGGGGGCTGCCAGGGGCCAGAGCACAGCTCCCGTGGTCCCCGTGGCCAAGGAGAGTGAGATCGGGGCACTGCCAGCACCCATACCCAGAAATATATCTGCAGAAATAAAGGTCTCCCCAGCCCATGCACGGAGCAATTGTTGGGGACAATCTGACCCTGTTTTGGCAAATTTCTTCACTTAATCAAAAATATCCTTCTCTGAGTGTGTTAGTCAAGCCCAACAGAGAATGGGTGCAGGAGAGGAGTGGGAGGTGGGGGTAACACTGCATCTGTGAGCTGCAGAGGACAGGAGCTTCAGGGGCTCCCAGACAGCTGCCACTGGCACCAACACCATCTCAGTCTCATCTCTAGTTCTTGAGGGGTCCATAGGCATGGGAATCCTGGAGGAGAGGCCGGCAGGCATGGCAGCATGCCGGAGGTGATGCTCCATCAGAGTGCAGGAGCCAAGGCTGGAGGAGCCACAAGCACAGCAGCTGTGTAGGAATACCTGGGAAGTGCCAGAGGGATTAGATTTAATTTGCTAATTGGCAGTGAGGACTCTGATACGAGCAGAGCCAGGCAGGGAGGGAGGCAGGGAGGGGAGAAGAGACTCCTGCATCTTGGGGCAGTTCTTCCGCACCTCATGCTCAGCAGCTCTGCAGGAAGGTGCTGTTCTGCCAGTCAGCCAAGGATTTATCTCCCTGCCCACCTGCCAGGGCCATGGGCCAAGGGAGAGCTAGCAGCAGGTTGTGGGGGCAGAGCCACGGCATTGTCCCAGCTCAGTGACAAAGGACAGACTGAGAGCAGCCCAGCACATGGTTCTGAAGCAGCTCCCACCCAGGCAGCAGAAAGTTTCTGCCCTCACCAACCCCAGTTTTCTCCCCAAAACTGAGTGTAATGACCCAAAATCATCCTTCTCTTCCTTGGTGCACTGTGGCTGCCTATTCTCAGCATCTGGCAGCAGCACCATCCTCAAAAAGATTGTGGCACCCTGGGCCTGGATTTGTCCTGCCACATCCTTTCCCCAACACGCTCCTCTCCCTGTGTCCCCAGGGCAGCTCCCAGGGCATCAGGAGAATACCCACAGGCAGGAGAGTCCCAGTAGCATCCCAGGCTGGCTCCAGGCTCTCTCTGTGGGATGGTGTCTGCCATGACTATGGGAAGATAACAAATACTGCCTCCACCCACAAGCCTCTGGCAGGAAAACCCCATGGCTGGGAGGCTCCTGTGCCGGACTAACCTGAGCACTGGGTTTGTACTTCTCCTAGCGTCTTTGCAGGGGAGCCCTGGGAGCACAGCCCACACGTGGCTCCCAGCCACCAAGCATCCTTCCCACGCTGCATCCCCGTCTCACCAAGCATCATGTCTCTAAAATTGCCTCTCCAGGGTATGTCAGCTATTCCAGGCCCCCATTTGCAGACCAGCTTCCCAAAAACCAGATGTGGGGTATGTTGGGAGGTTGCTGTGCTGGCTCTCAGTGTCTGCCTTCAAGAGCTCCAAGATGCAGGGCAGGAACAGGCTCCGTGCTGGGAAAACCACATTAGCTCTTCCTAGAAACGCAAACCCTGTGACTGGGGACTGAAAATCTGTGACAGCACTGCAGGTGCAGCTAGTGGGTTGCTGAAGGGTGCTGGGGGGGAAGGGGGCATCCCATGCAGAGCCCACCCAATGCCCAAGAAATTCCTGCCTTTTCCATGGGTGAAGGTGAAACCAGACAGTGATACCACAATGGAGAGGATCTCCCA
Organism: Callaeas wilsoni; assembly: GCA_013398955.1. NCBI lineage: Eukaryota > Metazoa > Chordata > Aves > Passeriformes > Callaeidae > Callaeas > Callaeas wilsoni. The sequence continues at coordinate 165,160 of VWPU01005868.1, forward strand.
ACCCAGCAGCAGGAGCCGCACGACTTTCACCAGTAACTATGGTAACCCAGAGCAAATGAATGATATTTTCAAACCACGGGCAGAACCTACAGGGAAGCCCTGGCTGATCTCCACTGCCAGCTGAGTGCTGGGAGCCAGCATGGCTGCCCTGTGGAAGGAAGGATGAAGACCAGACCCACACAGTGCGTTGTCCTGGAGAGGCCCCTGACAGGGCGTTTGAGGAAAAGGATGGCAGAAAAAAACAGCTTCTCTCCACACCATTCCCAGGAGCTGAAGAAACTGTAGGAACATGGATGTTTTCCCAGCTGCATTCACACACTAGCATGGCATGGAAAAGGGGAAGATCAGAGGGTTAATATAGGATAGGAAAGTCCTGGACAGAGACGTGAGAACGGAAAGGGATTAGATCAGGGTAGATGGGGACAGGATAGGATAGGATAGGCTAGGATAGGATAGGATCGGCTAGGAGAGGATAGGAGAGGATAGGAGAGGATAGGAGGCCCTTGATTGCCTCATGAGGAAGTCCAGCACCATCAGGAATATACCAAGTAAGATTTAACAGCTGAGGGTGGGCATCAGTTAATTAAGACCCAAATAGAGCAAGAGAAACCCCATTTGCAAATGGCCCAAAATCCTGATTTGGGGAGGGAGGAGGAGCTGGGGGATGGGCCCCCAAGGCCCATGACTCCTGCCCTGTGATTTCAGTGAGACTCTGGAGGAGACACTGAATGAGGAAATGCTCCACAGGGTTTGCTTCACAGCTGGCCAGCGCTTGCTGCCAAGGCTGACAGCAATGCATGCACTGCCAGACTTGCATTTCCCATTCCCAGCACCAGCACCAGCTCAGCTCTACTGAGTCCATTAGACCTCCAGACTGAAAGCCCACCTGGGCTTGTCCCAAGCTGAGCTGCATTTTTAACACTTTCATACCAAATCCCCTTGTGGCACCCAGGGGGCCAGAGCATTCCCTGCCAAAGCGCCTCTGTCCTGCTACAGTGCAACTCCATGCTGGCGCCTCTGTACCCAGACCTGTCCTGGAGGGGCAGAGTGCTCCCAGCTGGCCTTCCAGACCCCTTCCACCCTGCTTCGTGAAATGGGCAAAACCGCCAGCATTGCTGTGGCTTTTAGAAACAGATCCCCTGGCAAACAGCTGCTCCAACTTGCCAAAAACCAGCTGGGTCAGAGCAGGTCAGCAGCCCTGGAGTCCCGTACGGCAGCATGGAGCAGCCATTGTCCAGCTCCTGCTCACTGGAAGCAGCTGACAGAAGATGGAGCACTCTGAAACTGTTCTCCAGGATGCCTGTTCCATACACAGACAAGGCCCAGAGCGGTGGGAGAGTCATCTGCCACGAGGTCAGTCAGAAAACACCCCCCAAAAGGTGGTGGCACCTATAGCCTGCACCTGCTGGAAAGCCCACCTCATCCGTCTGCTCCTTCTTTGGCATGGGAACAGACAACCCAAAATCCCTCTTAGGCTGGGTTTGGTTTGGTGCCATGCCATGCCGTGTGGTTAATCCAGCTCAAGAGGAAAAGGCAGAACTGGAGGTGCCACCCTCACGTCCCCCTGGTGAACGTGGGCACGCTGGTGCCAGCCTGGCAAGCGCCTGGCGCAGGGCGAGGGGGCTGAGTGCTGGTTGCTGTGGGAACAGGAATTCGGGTTGTTCTGCATACAGGCTCTAGCTCTTTGCCTTTGATGTTGTGTTCGCCTCCCAGTTTGCATTGAATTTTGTTCCCTCCTTCCGTTGCCCCTTCCCTGAGGAAGAAATATCCCTGCACCTCCACAAGGCAGAAGCAGAACTGGCATGAGAGCCTTGGTGTCCCCGCTGAGGGGTTGCAGGGGGACAGTGACATCCTGGGGAGGGCTGGGTGTGTGCAGCAACCACGGGGCCAGAACAGAGCCAGGATGCCATCGCTCCCGGGTCTGCACAGGCCAGGAGACGCAGCTGCAGCAGCAGTGCTGCTGCTGGTGGGAACACCATGGTGCTTTTAAACAGCAGTATTGTGGAAAGGACTTAAATTCTTCTCGGGTACCTGCTGCAACTCACCAGACATGATAGGTGAGGTCACATGAGCTGTCACTAGCATCCAAATAGTCCTTCCCCTCCTCCGGCCCACATGGGCTTTGTGCATCCTTGTGTCCACTCACTCCACCAATCACAGCCACACCTGGGCCACCAGTGTGGCTCCATGGGCATCTCAGGAGGATGCTTGGCACATGGTCCCTCCATTGGCCTGGTCAGTCCAGGGTGGCGTGGAGAGAGTCAGGAGGACTGGGCAGTCCTGGGCGGATGAAAGGAGGTGGATACTCTCGTTTCCAGCACTCAGATCTTCCCTCTGTGCAAATCCTTAACAGTGTTGGCACCAGGATGTGCAGTGGGAACCACTCTGCCTCCACCATGACCTCCGTGGCTCCACCTGAGTAGGAGGGGGCTGAATAAATACATGCCACAGGGAAAATATAAAATGCAATATTTTGAAAGGAAATTTTGTTGCCAAAAGCTAAAAAAAAAAAATCTTTTCTGTGAATCAGCAATTTCAGGTGAAACCCAAACAATTTATTGGACCTTTAGTGCTGGAGAACTGAGACCCAGAGACATTGAGTGAGTCCCAAATGAAGAGCATGGGAGGAGGAAGGACAAGAGGGCTTGGCTCAAGGTGCTTGACTACAATGCAGAGGCAAGGAGACTCCCAGCATCCCGCAGTTCCAAAGGGTGGAGGGAGGGAAGCTCGGCCCTCGGGGTTCCACCGCTCAGCCTCTCCGGAGACACAGCATCCCCAAAGCATCACCACCGCCACAACTCGTGAGCTCACAGCTACAAGGAGGCTCTTTGTTCACCGGGATGGCCACTCGCTGGCAGATGGAACGACGAGTGGGGATGGGGCCAGATGATCTGTGGGAAGTGCCAGCCAGCAAGGGGCAGTGGGGCCGGGGCTCTGGCTTGCACGGAGCCGGCACAGGAGGATTGGCATTAGGGTGTGTGGGGCTATGGAGCCGCTCCATCGCCAGCCAGGGCTGCCCACCGGGAGCCGAGAGAGGCACAGAGAGGCAGCGGGTGCAGGCACAGGGAGAAGAGCATCCTCTAGGGGCCCCTAAAATCCACCCTGGGCCCTGCTCCAAATATTGATGTTGGTGTTGCCCCAGTCTGTTGGTGTTCTCGGGGCTTTGAAGCTCTTGCCCAAGAACAGGAGAGCACCCATCACCCATGGATAAATTCCATGGGGCAGATATCTGGGCTCATCCCTGCCAGCCAGGATGCTCATACCACTCTCTGTCTCGGCTCTGCACCCCGCAGGGTCCCCTCACTGCAGCCAGGCCAGGCACAGTGCTGGGAGAGATGGCCACTCCAGGTGAGGGCTGGTGGCAGCATGGCCAGACGCAGCCCAGGAGGGCACAGACCTGAGCGTGAGGGTGGGATGAGGCACCATGGGCCCCATCTCCCCTCACCAGCCCAAATCTGGTGAACAAACTGCCACTGTTGCCGGTGCCTGAGGGGTGAGAAATTCACCCAGGGACCAATTGCTCTGGACCCTAGAGGCAGAGATTGTCCCCACTGTAGTGAAAGGTTAATTTGAGCTGCCAGAAACACTGTTAGCACTGACAGCCACCACCACAGCACGATGACAAGGATGACCACACTGAAAAAGGACATGTCCCAGAGTGGAAAAGCAGTGATGCGGGGAGTGGTGACGGTGGTGGCAGTGATGAAGATTGTGGTGCTGGTGGCAGTTATGATGGTGGTGGTGGGGATGCTGGTTGCAGGGGTGGCATTGATGCTGGTGGTGGCAGTGATGGCAGTGGCGGTACTGCTGGTGACAGTGCTGGTGGCAGTGGTGGTGGTGACAGTGGCAGTGTGCTCCACACATGGGACACACAGCCCCTGCACCCACTTCTGCCAGGGCTCAGGACAGGGTCCCCCTCTGTGGCTCTGACTCCCAGCAGTGCCCCCAGCCCACTACTCTTCTCTGTGCCTCCAGCCAACCTGTGACATGAGCCATGTGCTGGATGTCTCTGTGCAGACCTGGTGACAGTCTGCCACAAGACAGTCTCCTTCTCAGAACCCGCATGCACTGATGCCAGTCCCCAGCATGTTCCAGCTACCTCTTCCCGCTGCAGTGCCAGGGCCCTTTTTGCTCAAGCAGCAGCAAGGAATTTGCCAAAGTAAATCTTGTCCTCATCTTCCGTGTGGGCTCCAAGAAGGCTGAGGTGTCCAGAAAAGTGCCAACACGGGGGAAAAGGCAGGTGGCCCTCAAGTAATTAAGAGATCTGGTGTTTTGGGACATGGAAAGCTCAGCCAGATTTGTGGCAGCAGGAACTGTTAATGAACCCCCAAATCCTGGGTAACAGAATGGCATTAGTCACCCTTCCAGGATGGGCTGTAGGAGCATCCCTCTGGGATGTTTTGGGGTGGGTTTGGCTCAGGGGAGTGCCTGCAGGAGAGAGCAAGTGGCAGAGCCTGTGGAGGGGTGATACCATGGCTCAGACCCAGCCCACCCACTCTCCTCCGGCCCGGGGAAAAGGATGGGCCAGAGGCTGGTTGTCACATCCAAGGGAGCAGGATCCATGGATGGGATGGGAGCAGAAGTCCAACAGATGCTACTGGTACTGGACCCTGGGAGGATGTGGAGTGCAGGGGCTGGAAGCCCCTAGAGGGGACCCCAAGCCAGCAAGGCCCCATGGGCACAGCTGATCTCTCGTGGGAAGCCCACGACAGGTCACCACAGCTCAGGTGACAGGGCCCTGACACAGAGCAGGGCACAGCGTGCAGGCAAGGCACAGGGCAGGTGGTACACGGTACACAGGACGTGCTGTGGAAGACATGGCACAGGGGTGACGGCACACGGGACACAGGACATGCCACATGGCACGAGGAACACGGCAGATGGCACATGGGATGCGTCGTGGGGGATGCGGCACCGGAACACGGCAGACGGACATAGGGATACGCGGCAGAAGCCGCGTCCTGGGGTCAGGGAACGGGGATACGGCCCGGGCGGTGCTGCAGGGACACGACACACGGACATAACACGGGGACACGACACGGGGATAGGACACGCAGACAGGACGGGGCACGAGCCACCCGGACATGCCAGCGGCGCTCCCCACCCGCGGCGTGGGCGGGGCCGTGGCGGCACACGCCCCTTATGCTAATGAGCGCTGAATCACGCTCAGCGGCCCTCGGCTGCCGGGCAGGACGGGCTCACCGGGGCCTCGCGGAGGGGGGAGCGAGGGCAGCGGAGCAGAGCCGTGCGGCCGGCGCAGCTAAGCGCCGCCGCCGCGACACGGGGCGCACGGGGGAGCCCGGATGCCGCTGAGCCTCGGCGGCGGCCGAGCCGCGGGAGCGGGACCGGGGCGCGGGGGGAGCGGG
>VWPU01005869.1:0-46625 GCA_013398955.1 Callaeas wilsoni
CAAAGCTGCCCCTCACAGGAGCCTGGCATACCTGCTCCATCACTCCCACTGCCCCCCAGAGCACGGTCTGTGCCGGACCCAGCCGGGGGCTCGGGGATTTCTCTCGCACAAGCAGCAGGGCTCACGCACACTCCCAGGGGAGCTCTCCTGATGCCACCTGTCAGGGTGGCATCGCCCGCAGCTGCCACCTGTCCTCCCCGGCAGGGCCGAGCCGAGCCCCAGAGGAGCTGCTTCTGTGCTGCTGCTGCACAGGATGAGAATTAAACATGCACCAGACTGGAAGGAAATGTGCAAGAAGCCCTGGAAAAGTAGCCCTGAAGCTATACTAGAACTGGAAATGAAGCTCTGTTACTCAGAGCCAAAAAAGTGAGGTCACAGGAGGCGAGGCTGGCACAGAATTTACTTATCCCTCATCAGAGGAGGCTCTTTAAGTTTATCATTGGCTCAAAGGCACATTAATCTTTCAGAAGTGAGAGGAATGAGAGTAACCGCTTTTGAAAGTACACACACAGAGCAATTGCAAGTTTGCCTGGACAAGAAAATGCCACACTTGCTCTGCCCTCTCTCTCCTGAGAGGTGAAAGAAAAATACCAAACTCCTAAGTGGTTGTGGCATGTGAATTTCAGAATGGCTCTTGGCCTGTCTGGTAAGACAAGGTGAACTGCCAGAGGGGAAAAAAAAAGTAGGAGAAATACTGGATAACACTGTCAAGGAGTTCCAGCCTGGGGGCTTGTGATGATGCAGCAAGCATTCAGGAGAGGAATAAAGATAATAATAACTCAAACGTCCACCACAGGAAAAAAAATCTCAGCAAAAACACACACGGACAAAAATCACCCACCCATAAATTGGAAAATACTTGCACAGTTGGCATTTTGGACAGATACAGAACACAGTAGGTCCCAAGCCTCTGGAATAGGCACTGTAATATTCACCTGTGATGCAACCAAAGCTCTCTAGAAAGGGAATTGTGTCCCACTAGCAGTCAGTGGAGCAGATAAAACCTCTGCCAATTTGTTTAGTTTATGGCTGGATTTCAGAGTGCCACATGTTGAGCTGACCATCCACTTTTTTTCTCTGAAAAAAGGCAGTCAGATTCTTTTGGGATTTGTGTCTTTATCCAGACTCTTTAGCCTGCAGGATTCCAGTGGTCAGGCACCTACTTTGGGTAATGTTTTTCTCTACTTTTAATGGATATTCAGGACAGAAAATTATGCCTTCCTGTCAGTAGATAAAAGTGTTGCTTGTGTGGATTGCCAGGCAAGTTCAGCACTCTGTAACACTTCCCTCCCCAGGAAAATGGATTCATTATCAGGCACAGCAAAAAGAATCCGAGTTGTAGCCAAACAGGCACGAAAGGAAAATTATTTAGCTTTAAATTTAATTATTTCCACACTTGCACAATAGTTACACAAGCCCAATTTTATTAGGCTTGATTTTCTCCTAGGACATTTCTGTCTGCTGTAGCGATTTCAACAAAGGGAATTTGGAGAGACATTCAAGTCTTATTCTGGTTCATTCCCATTTTACACAGGGGGAAATTGCCATCCAGAATGCAACTCCATGGACTTCACCTAACACTGAAGTTATTTCTGATGTACAAAACAGAAACCCTCTGAGATTACACTGATGCTAAGTTTGCATAAGGTCAGAATCGGGCATTTCATTGTTGGAGAAATTCAGATTTTTTGCTTCCTAAAAAGTGTTGATAGCAACAACGATGCACTCATTAATTCCAGCAGTGCTTCACCTTTAAAATGTCACATTGAAACTTGGAACAGGATGGGGCAAGGCATCTTTGGACTCATATAGAACCCTGCTTTCTTGATATAAATTAGCTGTGTGGAATCGAAGCTCCATTAAAAAAAAAGTTTGTTTTTTTTTTTTTTTGGCTTTAAAAAAAACCTAAAAGGATAAACTAACTTATGTAGCATGAAGGACAGAAAATTGGGTTTTCTTCAGAAAATCACAGAGATGTTACAGGTAACTTTTTTTTTTTAAATGAGACCCTAATAAAATTATTGCTTGTATCAAAATCTCATTTGGTCTGGGTTGTTATGTCAATGTGACTGATCTCTCTCATTCCCATCTTGCAAATCATAGTAGTCCTCTCAAGATTGCAGAATTAAGGAGTTGAGAATGATAAGAATATAGTTTATAATGCAAATCTCTTCCTGGCTTTCACAGGTGCGCTGGGGCTGGCTGAGAATCCACACACACACACTCACCAGTTGAAACTGGTGACAGATTAATGGACCAAATTCCACCTGAGCACTGAAGAGCACATAATCACATCAAAGTCAGCGGGACACGCAGACCAGGACAGGAGCTAAACATGCCTTTATTGCAGGCAATGTTAAATATTGAAACTTCATTGTGGTGCACGGTGCTGGACCATGAAAACCATCTGACATCTCATCTAGAAACCCACTGGAGTATAAAGAAAACAAGGAAAAAAACGATCTGTACTCTTTAAGCACTTTTCTCCAGGAGTGGATGAAGTCACCTGCTGCTCTCTGAACAGGTGAACCCCGTCCTTACAGAAAATGTCACTGCTGTGAGCCGGCGTAACTCCGGGTACTTGAGGAGCTCTGCTCATTTGCCAGTTGTCTTTTCAGTGCTGTCCCGATGGTGATGCAGGAGGGGAGGACCCAAAACCTGACAGGCTGTCCTTGCAGATCACTTTGCTCTTGTCCTTGGGCACTGAAAAGCTGCTCTGCACCCCACAGGAAAAACCTCCGGGCCAGCCCAGGTGTTCTCCTCTCAGCACTCTTACATTAACGGAGTGTTCTGGCTTCAGGAGATTATAGGAAAATTCCTCGATTTCATGAATAATTCATCCCAAGCCTGCCACCCTGGCTGGCCCAGGAGCCTCGAGGGGCTGGGCAGCAGGGGAGTTCCAGCCTCAGCAGCTGCCCCAGTCCCACCCAGTGAGGACTCCGGGCCTTGAGGAGACTCTTCTCACCTTAGAAAAGCCCAGTGTTTGACTCCTCCCTGGGAAACAGCTCTCACAGCATTCGCTGCAAGTAGGGCAGTCTTGAAATATCTCAGAAGCTGCAACAGGCAAGGTGGGAAACTCAAAGCATGACGAGAAGCAGCTTTGAAATGAGGTACATGAATATTTTAGGCAAGTAACCAGGGGGAGAGCCAAGTGAGAACCCACCAGGCTGCTGTTGTCAGGAGCAACCCCACTTCCCCCACAGGCAGCCGTGCCCGAGGTCTCCCAGTTTCTCTCCTCCCTCCTGTGTGCCCCACACTCGCTGTTTTCTGGCACTACAGAGATTATAGAATGTGCTGACCTACGGAAATTTTTTTTTTTCCCCAAAAACAGAATTCCAAAATTTACAAATCCAAGAGACATAATTCTGAGAACGGTGAGAAAGAGATGGAAAACAAGTTTCTCGTGGCAGATCCTAGTTCTCTCTAGAGCCCAAATTTAAGCGTTCTGGTCTATTCAAGTTCCTCGATTCCCCATTGTTAACAGCCACGCACTCCCATACTCCATTCACAATAAGGGACTTTAACTGTAGACATTATGTAATCCCTAAGACACTATCCCACAGAATTCAGTGGGAATCAGCAGATATTAAATCAGCTGGCACTCCTGTTTGTTCCTGCAACCACCATTCGGAGCCATAGCTGACTGTAACGTTCTGACGGTCGATGCGTTCTTCTCTATTACTTTCCACCTATTGCACATGGAACAAAAGGCTACAAAGTGCAGACAGCAAGGGGAAAATCCTAGTTCCACTACATTAGCTAAAGCTGTCTACTATTGAAAGCAATGATAGGTAATCTATAAAATAATTTCCACAACCCCACCATAAAAGAATCCCATTATCAATGCAATCCAATAGTACTAGTGGCTGGAAGAGAATTTAGTCTACTTTCTAATGAAAGTTACTCCACATGGAAAAAAAAAAATCATGTTCTGACAATGTGAACCACACGTGTTCATGAGGTGTAGAGCAGCATCTTTGGAAATCACTGGGCATGAATTAAGGAAGCTTCAATCAAGATCAAAATTCAGGTGACAGCACAAAGTTAGATATGAAGACTGTCTATAAACGAAAGGAACACTGGTGAAACCAAGTTTAATCAGAGTTTGACAAACACTCTGGACAAGGAGCCCAACTTACTTAACCTACTGCATTTAGGATAAAATAAGCTTCCAAGCCATGCTCCAAAACAGGTCTGATTTTTTATTCTGTCTTATAAAACACAGCCGGAAACCCAGAACTCAATTCTTTGTCCTTGGTAACTGCTGTAGCAGAAAAACCTCAAAGTCTTTCCACCTTTTCACATTTGGTGCTGAGCCTCAATGAGTTAAGAGCCTGCCCCTGAGGCTGCTTGGGCAGAGGCAGGACAGATGTGCCCCTCACACTTCCGAAACAGAGAATATCAAAAGGCAGCTCTGTGCTGCCCAGCTCCCCTTTTGGCAGCACATTCCCAGGTCAGAGGGGCCACACAGATGATTTAGGATGCAGAACCAATACAGAAATCCTCACCCAGAGCACCAAACCCTGCCCCTCTCTTTCTGATATTTGGTAAACCAGGATTTCTTCTGAGTGCTGGCAGTTTCTGGGATTAAAGGGACTGCAACAGCCTTTATTGTAAAGCTTGCAACTAATACTTATGATGAAGCCTGTTACAAGGGATTTGAAGTAAATTAAGGACTTTGCAGTGTGAGTTTTACAGCTGCACTTGATGATCTTAAGAGTCTTTTCCACACTAAATTATTCCGTGGTTCCCCATACACTTCCCAGAAAAGCCCACACAGAGCAGTAATTAGTGGTGGTGTCTTGGAGGGAATCACAGCACAGAGAAAGAAGATGCAGAGTTTGGAAGTGTCCTCTGGTCTTGTGAAGGACTCATTTCTTGGCCTATCACAGTGTTACCCACTGTCATTAACATAACATTTTAGGAAGCTTTTTTCCACCCCCACAAACTGCAAAGAATATTTTTATGCTGCTCTAAATTGAGAGCAAATACTAAGCAGAATGAGTGAAGTGAGAAAGTTTGGTGTCAGATATTTTAACTATGTCTTCCTAGAAAGCCGGAAAGTTTTCTGCAATTTAGTGCAATTAGTTTAGTAGATATACTCAGAAAACTTTGTGTGGTAGCTATGAAGGAAGCAGTCTTGTTAATCCAGACTGAGATGAAATTGCCCTCTAAATATTATTAAAATTATTTTAAATAATTTTTCTTACTCACAGCTGTATTTCCATTCTTTAGTTAAATACTCTGGCAAGGTATTAAAATAGAAGGTCCTTTTTTTTGGTAATAATTATAATGATGTCTTTTTGTCATTTGAGTCAAGATAGTGTCTACAGAATATTATAAATTATTTTCCTCCAATTCCAAATAAATGCCCAGGGTTTGATATTACAATAGAGTGACTCATCATGCTAAGTGAAAACCACTTTTCGCTTCTCTAACCCCAAAAAAAAGAGACCTGCAAGAGAGGATAAAGTCCAGAAAGGGACAGACTGCCATAGCAGGGAACGTGTTAATCACTGCCCACCTAAAAACCCACCCACAGCACAAAACCTTCCAGGAGCTCTGCCACCAGCTTGTCCATTGGCACTCTCAGTTTGCACCCCTGCACTGAAGTGTCCTCCTTCCACAGAGCTCAGCAGCTCCAGGACCAGCCTGGGTGTCCATCTCTGTGCCCATCCCAGCGCACCCCCAGGACCACCCTGGGTGGCCAGCCCTCCGTCCATCCCAGCACGGCCCCAGGACCCCCCTCGGTGTCCCCCCTGTGTACATCCCTGTGTCCATCCCAGTACAGCCCCAAGGCAACGTTGGGGGTACACCCCCGTTTCCATCCCAACACAGCCCCAGGACCACCCTGGGTGGCCAGCCCTCCGTCCATCCCAGCACGGCCCCAGGACCCCCCTCGGTGTCCCCCCTGTGTACATCCCTGTGTCCATCCCAGTACAGCCCCAAGGCAACGTTGGGGGTACACCCCCGTTTCCATCCCAACACAGCCCCAGGACCACCCTGGGTGTCCATCCCAGCACACCTCCAGGAACACCCCAGGTGTCCATCCCAGCACAACTCCAGGAACACCCCAGGTGCCCACCCTGTGTCCGTCCCAGCACAGTCCCAGGACCACCCTGGGTGTCCACCCTGTGTACATCCCTGTGTCCATCCCAGTACAGCCCCAAGACCACCCCGGGTGTCCATCCCCGTCTCCATCCCAGCACCGCCCCTGGTCCTCCCCGGGTGTCCCCCCCCGCGGCCATCCCCGCTCAGCCCCAGCACCACCCTCGGCGTCCCTCCCTGTGTCCATCCGAGCACAGCCCCAGGACCGCCCTGGGTGTCCATCTCTGTGCCCATCCCTGCACAGCCCCAGGACCGCCCTGGGTGTCCATCTCTGTGCCCATCCCTGCACAGCCCCAGGACCGCCCTGGGTGTCCATCTCTGTGCCCATCCCTGCACAGCCCCAGGACCGCCCTGGGTGTCCATCTCTGTGCCCATCCCTGCACAGCCCCAGGACCGCCCTGGGTGTCCATCTCTGTGCCCATCCCTGCACAGCCCCAGGACCGCCCTGGGTGTCCATCTCTGTGCCCATCCCTGCACAGCCCCAGGACCGCCCTGGGTGTCCATCTCTGTGCCCATCCCTGCACAGCCCCAGGACCGCCCTGGGTGTCCATCTCTGTGCCCATCCCTGCACAGCCCCAGGACCGCCCTGGGTGTCCATCTCTGTGCCCATCCCTGCACAGCCCCAGGACCGCCCTGGGTGTCCATCTCTGTGCCCATCCCTGCACAGCCCCAGGACCGCCCTGGGTGTCCATCTCTGTGTCCATCCCAGCACAGCCCCAAAGAGCAGCAGGACAGCTGCGCCCTGCTCTCCACCACACAGAGCTGAACATCAAGGAAAAAAATAAGATTTAGAGATGAAGGCAGCTGCTCCACCTCATTTCTTCTTCTCCTGACCCACTCCAAGGCTCTGGGCAGGCAGATTTAAGCACCACAACCCGATTCCAGCTGAGAAGGAAGTGTGGCTGAGCCTCCCATCCTGAACTTCTTCCATGCCCTGCCTGCTCCCATCTGCTTTCCTCGTACATCCTCAGCTCTGGGCAGCGCAGGTTTGGTGGGGCTGGGGAGAGGGGAGTCATGGAAAAGCAATGACAAGCACCTCAGCTAACAGAAATGTGAAGCTTGTGAAGACTTTATCTGGCCAAACCTATTCCATTTCCAGCAAAACAGCCAGTTCAACAGCCGGTTCCATTCAGCAGGCCGAGGTAGCCAGCCCTTTGATTCCCCAGCTGAGTCTCTGCAGACTCCAGCATTAAAATGATTCAAGGCAGAGATAACACAGTTCCAGTCCCTGGCAAAACCTCTTCAGCTGCTCATCATTCAGATATATTTTTGACTTTCTGAGCAGTGTAGGAAGCAGCAGTAAAGCTTGTAGTTTATGCCTGGCCCAGCTACAAATGAAGACAAGCTATTACTTTCTCTTTCCAAGAATTCATTCAATTGAATCCAATTTTGAAAGCTTTGGAGAATAATTTGAAATATAAGGAATTTTGGGTTCCTTCTGAGCCTTCACAGTGCCTTGACACTTGTCAGTGGCTCGGAGGCTATAGATTCAAGCAGAACTAATGGCAGAAAACAGCTTCTTTGATTACATTGTGAAGGTGTAGCTTGTGTAAGCAAATATCTGTCAAACATTCCCACTTCTGTGAAGCTCTTGAAGATACTTACTTCAAGTGGAAGTATTTTTAGTATAATTGCCATTAAATGAATTATAGGAAACCAATATAATTTTATAACTGATGAAAAATATTGCCACTTTACATCATTAAAATGATTTTTAGAACTGCTGCGATCGCATTTTGCCTGTATATTGTCTGTCACCATACCTGAGATTCATAAAGCCAGGCCAGTTTCACAGAACACTTGGAATCCAGTTTATGTGCAGCCAGAGACATTTTATACCGTGCAATATCTGCTTTCCATTCTTCAGTCGTGCCGTACAGAGCCCGTTTTGGGAACACAGAGCTTTCCCCTGCGTTATGGCAATGTCACTCAGCAGTGACACTGGATCAGACATTCACAGCTTTAAACAAGACTCTCAGCCCAGACAGCTACAGCAAAACCCTTGGAAGGTCAGCACGGAGTTATACCTGGAGATGTTGTCTCCAGCAGCTACAGATGACTTTCCCCATCACAAACACGATTTGTGTTTTTGGGGAGGGCAGAGCAGAAATTGCACCCCCAGCCTGTCCCTGCCTTCCCACTCACCAGCTGCTTGGGCTAGAGCCAAGCCCCCAGGACGACCAGGAGAGAGAGGTGGAGAGAAACCCCCCCAAGCTAATGTCCACTGCTCTCTAGCACCTGTAGCTGTTTATAAACCACACAGAACTGAATTTTCTGCAGTATTTTTAGGCTGGTCATGGACTGTTGGCTCAGTAATTTGATAGTTTGATTCCCAGGGAAAAGGGAGGCAGAGGAACCATCCCAGAACGGTAACAAGTGCTGGGAGACAGGATTTTGATGAGTGGCCCATCGTTGGTTTTGCCACTCTGGCCAAGGGCAATCTCAACAAACGAGTAAAAACCGATCCACAGCACTAAACACAGCAAGGAAAAGAAATTTGCCAGTGTTACTTTGCAGAATAAAATGCTTAAAACGACCAGCTTTAATATCTAAGCTCAGCAGTGACGGCTGGGTTTGCATTTGGACTCTGTTTCAGTGGGGAGAAACTTTCCTCCTACTTGAGCAGAGGAACAGCTGACCTCTGTCACTGCTGCTGCAAATGACCAGCCAAGACTATAAAGATGCAAAAAAAGGGACATCAGCAGAAAAAGAAAGGCCCAAGCCACATCCATGGAATCAACAGCCAAAAACCACCAAACAAACACCCAGCATCCTCCCCCCAAATCAAGCCCCTGAGAAGAAACACAGTGCATGTTTTTAAATGAATTATTTCTCTTCTCTACTGCTGATTTCCTCTTTGGCTCTGCAGTGATTCTGTTATCAGGCTTCCCTAATGACACAGAAAAATAAATTCTAGTTTGCCATTCTTTTCCTTCAGATAATCTGCTCTAATTGAGTGTTTTACTGAGCAATCAGTTGTATTTCACTCACTTTCCCAGGCTTGAATTACAGAATTAGAAGAGAAAAAAAAATCTTGCTTGTTAAGACCACAGTGCTTTGATCCTAACATCAGGATGAAGTTCAGCTTGGGCAAAGGATTCCTTTGCAACATTTAACCCCTGTGCTGAGTAGGTAAAAGGAGACCTTGTGCTCATCTTCTGCACAGGATTTGAGCCGTCCCTTCTTATCAGCCAGCTCTGAGTAGTTCTGGAGAAGTCAGCACCATCCCCATGGGAATGGCAGCTCCCACAGAAGCCTTGAGGGCTGTCCCAGTCCAACCTGGATGTGGTTCTTTCCCTCGTAGCCCCTGCAAAATCAAGCTGCTGTCAAACACCTCAGGCAGCAAACGAGAGAGTGAAGGAATAGCTGGAGTCAAACAGAGCATTGCTCTGTAATTTATACACAACAGGCATCATACAAAAGATGCCATATTCATGATTTAATAGTCTGCTATGTAAAAGTTGGAATTAGCTTCCAGTGCATCCTATTAGTGAGGCTGCAATGCGTTAAGGTAATGTGTGAAGGCATTTTTAATATTAGCTCTGGCTACAATTTCCCATCTAATTGAATGGAGAGGAGGGAAAAAAAGGAGTTTGTAAATCTGCCACTGCAATGGCCAGTTACAAGGTTTTTTATGGCTCTCTTGTAATGGAAGCATCAAGTCCATGGATAAGCACTGTAACTGTGGGTAAAAGACATCAGTTTATTAGAGTATGTAAAGAACCAGAAAAAGCTCCTTGGTCTCAGATTCCTCCCAGTTCCTTACGGTACCAGAGCAGCAGAAAGGGATGACTTTGGCCTTTATGGAATGTGCAAGGCAATCTGATAACTGATATTTGTCTCTCACTGCTGCTGGCAGCCAGCCAGCTTTGGGAATGCCAGTTTAAACATTTGCCTGAAAAATCCATGTAAAGGACAACATTGGGTTGTGTTTGCAGCTATCAGACCCAGGGCCCCCTGTGTCTGGATGATCAGAAGCTAAAAATGTATTCATATAAGAAGACTGTGGGATTTTTGGTTGCAGTAAAAGCTACTGAAATATAGACTCAAAAGTAATTATTCTATAAAATTTACCAGCACGAGGTTCAGCTCGGGATGCCCATCACTCTAATGATAAAGCTGTGTATTCACCCTCACCTGAAAGATTCAGTGTGCTGTTTGTTGTCTGACTGTCAGCTCTGGAATATACTGGAACACAATCAAGTAGACTTGAAACTGCTGCCTCATTATCTATTTTTCCATTGCAGGCAAAGCATATTTAATTTCTTTCATTTAGTTCATTTGCTTCAGGATCTTGAAAGTCCAAGACTGACAATATTTGCTTTGCAAACAGCAGATCTGAATGGTTAAATGGTGTGAAAATAACTTACAGTATACTTTTTTCTTTATGCCTGTATCCCCTGCCTGCTATTGGAAGTTCTTTCAGACATGGACTGCTTCTCATCATGGGGCCTCTACTGCGAAATAACAGGGGTAGAAAAGGCAAGATAGCAGGTGCAGCAGGCTCCCCAACACACTGTCCACCTTTCTTGGGTTTTAAGTCTCCAGGGCAGTGAGCTGAATGTCTCTAATAAACAGTATTTAAAGGTAGGGGTAAGGAGGAACAAAACCAGGAGAGATGTTGCTTGAGAGACAGGAAAGGACAATACCCTGCTTTTCAAAGCAGGTATATTAAAATGATACCTGCTCTGGCTTTGTACCAAGCTGCTTGCAGACTTATTTAAAAGGAACAAGCCATTTTAATTAGCTCTCCCCGGACTCAGGAACATGTGGGTCCCAGGTGAGGGGGGGAGCAGAGAGAAATAAATATATATATACTTAAATGAAGAGCAGGCTGGCCTTGTTGCCAGCTCTCTCAGCTCTGCCTTAATCACTTTGAAGAATACAAGTCCACAGTGACCTCTGTTGTTCCTTTCATATTGGAGATTAAAAGATGAAGCACTGGTTCTGCAGCTGGTGAACATGCTGCGAGAGGAAATCAATGACTCTTTCAGACAGGTCTCTGTGCAAAAAGGGTTATCACAGACACGAAATAATTAATTTTAATTCAACTGCTTAAAAATAGATGCTACAAAAAGAGAAATGGCCTTTCTTTCTAAAAACACAAGGCAAATGGATTTTTTTTAAAAGCCAGAAAATCAGATGTCTCTCATTTTAGACTCAGCCTTCAATTATACATATTTTGCCATTTGTCTTCTGTACAGATGCCTCTTTCAGGCACTAATTCTGCTGTAGGTTAACATCAGGTAGTCCCCTGCCTACTCTGATGCTCTGCAGCTTCTCCAGGGTCCCTATCACCATCAAGCCTGTGAGCAGCAGGGCTCAGACACAGGAACCTGTCCAAAGGCAGCTCCACAGGGCGGAGGAGGATTAGAACAGACACTTCTGGTATTTTAAACGGCCGAATATTCCATCAGCGCCTGCAGCCCCTGCGGTTTCGGCTGAGGGCTGCCAGGAAAGCGTGAGGCACTTTCCCAAAGCACAGACAGTGCAAAGCTCCCACAGCCAGCATCCCTGCTCAGCCAGGAGGGATGCAGGGGAATCACGGCGCCACAGCCCGGACCGCCCCCCCGCGCCCCGGACGGATGCAGGGGAGTCACGGCCGCGCACACCCCCCCGCCCCCCGGAGGGATGCAGGGGAGTCGCGGAGTCACGGCCCGGCACACCCCGCCGCACCCCGGAGGGATGCAGCGGAATCACCGCCCGGCACACCCCACCGCCCCCCGGCGGGCAGCACGGCAGCAGCGGAATCACGGCCCGGCACACCCCGCCGCACCCCGGAGGGATGCACGGCAATCACGGAGTCACGGCCCGGCACACCCCGCCGCACCCCGGAGGGCGGCAGGGGAAGCACGGCCCGGCACACCCCGCCGCACCCCGGAGGGCGGCAGGGGAAGCACGGCCCGGCACACCCCGCCGCACCCCGGAGGGCGGCAGGGGAAGCACGGCCCGGCACACCCCGCCGCACCCCGGAGGGCGGCAGGGGAAGCACGGCCCGGCACACCCCGCCGCACCCCGGAGGGCGGCAGGGGAAGCACGGCCCGGCACACCCCGCCGCACCCCGGAGGGCGGCAGGGGAAGCACGGCCCGGCACACCCCACCGCACCCCAAAGGATGCAGCATGCCGAGGTGGGGCTGGGGTGCTGCTTTCCCCCAGCCTGACACCCTCTGTGCCGCCAGGGCTGAAAAGGCAACACCATCTGAACTTGGAGCTGCACCAAAGTCATCGCAATGCTCCAGCCGCGTTCCCTGCAAGGGGAGCCTTTGAAGGCTTGTTTGCCTTCTGTGCCATCCCAAGCTGCTCAGCAGTGATAAGCAATTCCGCGAGAAAGGAGCTCAAGACACTCTTTATTTTTCCTTCATGTGTAACAATAACAAACTGTATATTGATCCCTCTTTCTGGAAAACAGCCTCCATTTGTGACTCAGGAACTGCAGCCAGGTTAATTGCACAGCACAGTTTGCTGTTTGACCTTCTATTTTTATCTTTCCTGGCCATTTCTGCAATTCCTCCAGGGAGCACCAGATGTTTGAGTAGATCATACCACACAGCTGGATAGAGAAGAGCAAACAGCAATGAACTTCTGTAAACACTGAGCAATGTAAGAATTTACCAGCAGTCCTCAGGCTGGCTCTCGCGTGTCCCACATGGATAGAGACCAATTTATTTATTTAAACACAGAAACAAAGACAAGCTAAGCAAAGTGCCATCAAGAAGCCATTGTATGAATGAAAGTCACACTGAACACAACCAGACCCCAGGACTGTGAGTGGGTTTCCTACTGCTCGTGCCTGTAGTGGAAAACCATCCTCCTGTTCCTAACACAGGGCCTGGAACTCTACCAGGACAGCTGGGGGAAAGCACTGCAGAGGAAGGTATCAATGGATCCAGCAAATGCTCCTTAAAATACGTTAGCACTGAACCTTACAACTCCAGCCTGGGTATATTTACCAGTGCACTTCTTCCCATTTGGAAGTTATCCAAAGGTTTTGATATTCTCACGTATGCTCTCACAGCTCAGGAGTCTCCAACCCCCTTTTCCCTGCAGCTTTTGCAGCTCTAGATGTGATGCTTGTTGCCTGACCCCCTCTCTGGGGCACAAACTGTTCTGTGAACACGAGCAGAGAGCTGATGGAGCGCTGTAACTGATTATGTGAGATTGTCTGGCATCAACTATTGCTCAAATCCAGTTACATAAGACTCTGAAGTATTTAGAATAACTAAAAATACCCCCTCCTCCTCCAGCTGGTTCCTCTCTGAACCCTCATCATCTGGTACCATGATGACAATGGTGGAACAGAGGCTGTTGGCAGATACAGCCTGGGTGGAGAGGGAGGCTGCAGAGCCACCTCCCATCAGCCTTGCTGCACACTGGAGTGAACAGACCACTCAGAAAATTGTACATCAGCATATCAGCTCTCTGTTGGGGTTTGCAGGCTGATCGACAGGGGCAATGAATGCCTGGCACTGTCTTGAGCTGCTCCTGCTCTGGGATGCAACACTCCAAAGTACTCATCACTGTACGCCAGTGTGGCAGATCCTCCAGGAATTAACCTTACTACAGCTTGCAGGAACGGCAGTCAAGATACTTCAGCTTCCAAGAAAGTTAAAATAACTACAGGATCCTTGTTTGTCATTCCCCACCAACTCTGCTGCCGTGTCCTTGGCGTGCTTGAGTCCCACCCTGCTTTTATGGAAGTTTGGAGCTCCTCTCTCCAGAATCCATGCTGGGGTTCCGCACCCAGGTGACAGCTCTAACACTGATTTATGCAGTTCTCGGCCAGCAGTTTCACCTGCCCCTTCCCACACTTCCACCTGGAAAATCACAGCTTTCCCAGCAGGAGCTTTTCCTTTTCCCCTGCATTTGCACAGCTCCAAACCCAACGGGGCAGCTGAGCTCCAGAGAGGCTCTAGGAATCAGCAGATGGATCCCACTCTGGATTTCCCTGAAAATGAGGAATTGCACAGCATTCCAGGCCAGTCCAGCCTTCTCTCCCACCATGGCTCCACAGCATGACTACACTTCTAAGCCAGCAGGAGCAATATTTGCCTGAATATTTTCCAAAATGTGCGTCTGGGGCTAAAGCTGCAGCTGTGATATGAATGGTTTAAATATTCCCCCTCACACAGGGACCTAGGACAAAGCTTAATGCACCAGGTGTCTCCCACTATTTTGAATTTCTGAGCTGAAGAAGGCTTATTCCACCAGAAAGAACTGCACCCTCGGTGATCGCTGGGAAGTGAGGAACTGTTTGATTATTTAAATGATGGGAGCTGAACAGGTATACTCAAAGTTAGGGGAAAAAAAAAAACGTGTTCCTTTTGATAACAGTTTTATTTATTAATGAAAGTCATCGTGCTGTAATGTCATCTAAATTAGCCTCAATTAATTTGTGAATTAATCAGATGTGTTCCTGGTAATTTCTTTCTCCTATTACACTTTTCAAGAATCTTTAAATGATAAAAGGAATTTTATTACAAAGAAATGGAGAGGTCTCTTTATAATAGACATTCAAGATAAGAATAGAATAGATACAGAAGACAGGAGGGTAAATCTCAAACTGCTTTGAAACCATATGTTTGAAGTCAATTATTATATCAAAGTCACAAAAAATCATCAAATACCCTCATTAGCCACCATTTTAGTTTTATTTTTGATTTTGAAAAGTGATAAAGGCTAATGGAATTGCATGTTTTTCCACCTCAACTCCAAACCAGACTACCTGGACACGGAAAGGGATTTATGACTGGGGGAATATTTCTATAAATACTGTGTGTGAACCTGGGTCTTCATTACACAGGAAACCTTTGAAGACAAATTGAGCCTCTTCTAATTTCAGCTGGAACATTGTGTGCACCTGAAGAAGAGCAGACCCACGGGGATTAAGGGCTGCTGGTGATTTGAGTCACCGACAGAAAGGGACAAACACTGAGCAACCAAAAGTCTCAGTGCAGCTCCTCGGGGTGCTGCACATCCACCCGGGGGGCTCCCCAGGGCAGGGCCACACAGGTGACACCTCTCCCCCAAATAACTTCTGAGGCTGGGGGGGATTCACACAGGACTGCAGCATTTGATAATCAAAATGAGCCTGACAAGCAGCCCGCACGTTTTCTAGGTGGAGTATGAGGGGGAGAAAAAAAACCCAAAAACCACAAAAACCTCCTGAAAATGAATAGTGCAAAGCTGTGTTTCTCTCTCCACCTTCCAAGGATTGCCAGAGGGGCCTTTGGGGCTGCAGCTGATGGGTACAGTGAGGCTGCTTTATCTAAATCAACTTCCCACAGAGTATTACACATTCTTTACTATTACTTTGATGCTTCTAAAAATACGATTGTGAAGCTGTATAATCTGATATGAAATTACAGTTTATTTTGCCACAGAAGGAGGAAAAAAAAGAGAAGAAAGGAAGAAGAGACTGATGCCACTGACATGTTTGAGAACACATGATCTGTTTTGATAGCACATTGTATTTGCAAAGCCTGTCCTCAGGCAGGCTGTGCTAGAATGGATTTGGAATCAAAAGGCACATGGTCAGGCTAACTGGAAATAATTCTGGTACCTTTCTTTCTAGCAGTACAGCAATGACAGAGGATCCAGAACATGCATCCAAATATATTTCCTCAGAATTTAATTAGAGAGAATTATTCTTGCCTACCTAGGATAATTGCAACATTATGTTTTGATGGCTGTTAGCATCACATATGCTTACAGATTAATAGTGTTTCTTCCATGTCTGCTTTTGATTTAATCAGGCCATCACTCATTACAATCATGCATGGCTGGTTCTACAAGATGAGAATGTATAAAAAACAACTTGCCTGGTAACAAACAGACCTGGAGCTCCAGGGCTCTGCCAGGCTGCTTAGCAGGCAGCTGCAGCAGGGAATTCACCAGTGCTGTCACCAAAACCCACACCTGAGCTGAAAACAGCCACACAAGCTGAATCCAGTGGGCATCGCTGGCTTTGCCCACGGGGAACCTCGGGATTCCCAGATTCCTTCACTTGAGGGCTGCACTGGAGGCAGTGCCCATCCCACTCCTGCAGAGCTCTTCGGGACACAGCTCCTGAGGTGATCCTTACCCTCACCCTTGGAGAGCCTGGGCACAAGACCCCACGACTGGGAGGTGTTGGCTCACGAGCCATGGCTGTGTGTTTGTGGCCAGCCCTCCTCCAGGCTCGTGGCCAGCTCCATGCTCTGCCACCATCAAAAACACCTGGGGAGTTTTGGGGCCCTTAGAGGTATTAAAAAGAAGAAGAACAGTAAAAGCATAAGGCTACTTTGAAGCACAAGTTGTCACAGAGGGACTAGATTTACCCATAAAAGTAAAACACGCATTTATCCATAGAAGTAAAACACACATTCAGGTACTGTCCCAAAACAGAGACTGGACCCGTGTTTGATATGAACACTGAAGTCCTGACCACAACAGAACAATTCATAATGGTATTTTTAAAGGCAATAATTACAAAAGATATGTCGCTAAGGTAAAGATTCCTGAGCAATTCTCCAAACTCTACAACATCACCAAGGCATTGACCTAAGAACCGACCTCAATTTGGATCAAGGAACCAGACACAGATCCAGTAGAGTACCACAAACCCCATCAAAACCTCAGGGGACTGCATAGGGATGCTTTTTTCTATGTGGCAGACATAGCAGCAATGATTTTCATGCATTTCCCAATAAACTTTAAAAGGTTTTTTTGGGTAAGAGTTTAATTTCACAAATGCTGGCTGAACAAAGTTTTAAAGGCTCCACACTGTCTATTGTTTGAAGCTGGTATTTAATTGGAGAACTTTTTTCTCTCTGCAGGAATGTAATCCCTCTGAAATTAAGCATCAATGCCTAGGACACACATCTTTTAATGCAGCTCAGAAGCCATGATCATACCCTTGGAAACAAGCAATCCGTAAAGCAAAATACACTCTGTGCCTGAATGCTAATGCAGCAATTAATCATTTTGATATCCTTGTTCTCTCCCCTGCTCATTTTCCCTTGATTTTTTGATGTCAGAACCAACTCAGTAGAACACCACACTTTTAAAAAATCATCTTTCAAGTAGCAATATTAAACACCTCACAGTGGAAAGCAAACAAATCAATACACATTATAGCACTCACGGTATAGCGAGCTCTACAGCTACGGTTGCAAAGACACAAGTGCCAAACTCCCTTTTCCACTCCCTCTGAAAGGGGCAAAAGCCACCTGAAATCCAGCAGCAACCTTCTTCCAAAAACCTGCCCAGCTGAGCTGCTGGGGGAGCACAGCATTCCTTCTTCCTGACCCCCAGAACAGCTCCCACTGACAAGGCCACCAAACGCGGGGATTTGAAAGGAAACAGGTCCCGTTTATTCCTCCAAAAGCACTGCATGGTCACAGAACCTGTGCCAGGATGAGCTGTGTGAGGCAAAGCTCTCCCATGGCAACAAAAGTACCACTGAGGAGACCAAAAGTGACTCCAAAGCAAGAGCACATCAAGGACAAGAATAATTTCCAGCACCAATATGTATTTGGAGGGTTCTATGCAAGTTTAACACCTTCTCCTACCTTTCGGAGAGCAACAGGAACCCAGCACAAGCAGGAGCCTCTTACAGCAGAAGGCAATGGCACGGTCTCAGATCGGGTTTTGTGGGTTTTGTGGTGGGTTCTGGTTGGTTCCGGTGAGCTCCTGCACAGGTGGGGCCAATAACAAGGCTCATTAGCTGCAATGAAACTCATTGACTGCACCTGTGCCCCAACTGGCACGCTCCTGTGCCCAGGGAGGGCCCCCTGCCCTCGGGGGGATTCAGCCAGAGGAGATGGCAATTCCCAGCTCGTGTTTTAATGCATTCGGTGTTTGGATCCGCACGTGGCAATTAACATTCATTTACAAGAACAACGGGCTGATTAATCAGCTGGGATTGCAAATGACACACTTGCACTTGAGGTTCGCTTTGTTTTGCGCCCTGCATGGTATTTAGCTAAACCTGTGATTAAAGGCCAAGTTCTGAGGCCTTGAGGAATAAACTTCAGCTATGATGTTGCTGACAAAGGCAGGAGTTTTCAGAGAATTAGATTTTATGGGGGAGTAAAAAGAAATGAGATGTTTTGCTCTTTGTCAGTGATTCTGAAATCCAGGAGCATTTTAAATTCAATGAAGATTTGTCACAGCGCTGCAGAGAGGACATAGGACTTTATTAGCAGAGGAGGGAAGAGGGAGAACATAGGGCAAGATTAAAACTGGAATGCAGAAATCACAGTGACAGGAGAGCAGTGCCTTGCTGTTCCAGGTTAAAGCCGCTCATGCACTGTGCATTGATCCCGGGGCATCCAGAGAATGCCCTGCATCACCAGGTACTGGGGATGGAAGCAATTAATAAAAACATCTTGCATTACTCAGTCCTTGCTTGTAGTGCTATTTATCACTTTTTTTATTATCATGGCTCTCTGATTTTTCAACAAGCAGTTCATGTTGATTTATGGGCAAGAAAGAGGCCAGAAATAAGAAGGCTCCAGTGGCCACAGCTGGCTCTGGGGGCAGCCCAGCTGCAGTAGGGGGCAAACCCATGTTCAATCACTGCTCTAATTTTCCTTCCCAAGTGCCTCTCCCCATACAATTTGCTGCCTCATCTCCTTGGCCAAGCCTGCCACTTTCTGTCATGCTTTTGATTATTTTCCTGTCTTACTTCTGAGTCATGCCGTCGCGCTTTGCCAGACCTTTGCATTCAAAGCGCTGCAGACGCACGCAGCAATGTGTTACTACTCGTGTGATTCACGCTCCTGAGCCCAGCAGCTGCAGAGGGATCCTTGGAATTCAGGTCAGAACCTGGGCCCATAATCTAGGCTGAGAAAACGGTGGTGCTGCCTTTAAATGCCTACAGGTAAATGAATAAAATAATCCTTTAACTGAAGCGCTGTTAGGCTGCGGCGTTAGAGGAGAATGACCAGGATTCCCATCGAGGTTTCCTTCCATTACCTCAGGTCTGCCATGTTTATTACTCTGAATCTTTTGCTCCTACCTAGAGGATCAGCATCAGTAACTGAGAACCTGGATGGAATTCCCCTCCCGGTGCAGAGGGCAAACCCAGAGGTGTGGCCGCTCCGCTCCCTCCTTCGCGCACGGCTGGAGCACCTCGCTGCACACAGAGGTCACCACGCCGTGCTTTCCCTCGCAGGGCTGCTCAGCTGCTTCACGGGAGCCTTCCCTCCGTCAGTCACAGTAAGCCCAGTTGGAAAGATTGGTTCCCAAGAAGGGTTTTAATAGAAAAATGATAAGGTTCACAACAGATATTATTTGCATGAGATCACTGAACTGCCGTGCCTGACATTTGCTCTGCCAACCATCAGCTTGTAGATGAGCAGCAGCCAACAGTCAAGGACTTCAGACTTCAGTCTGAGCTTGCTAAGAGTAGTTCTCCTGATAATTAAACACTAATGTTCTTCCATGAGTACATTATAATGAAATAAATTGCTTCAAGGGAACAATAAACTACAGGCAGCATCTGAAGCATTTTAACAGCGCAGAGCATTCAGCTGCTGCAAGATTCACTCAAAGAGGGGAAAGGTAATAACGTCTCAGAAACCTTTTAGAAAACAATTTTCTGAACTTTCAGGGTTCGTAGCAACAAACTGGGACACTCCAGTGTGTGATTTTAGTCATTCTCAATGACTCTGTGCCACCTGGAATGGAAACACACGCGTGATGCTCATCTCTGAAGCAGGAACAGCACTGGGCGTGGTGACTCTGGGGTCAGGGGCAGCTTGGGGCACGTTTGGGACCTGTGCTGTGCCCTGAGAACATCCCAGAACGTTTCTCTTCAATTTCTCTTGCTTATCTCTTATTATAGCACTTGTCCTCTGTGTTTTGGATGTGAAGAGTGCCTGTAACTCACCTGGGCAGCCTGTCTGGCCCCACAGCTCTCGAGCACTTTACTCATCTCTTGGGACACAGCTCACAGCAAATGCAATAAAAATTCCAGACAAACGCCAGGCCTCTCAGGCGGCAACATTTATTTGCCTCCTAAAGCAGAACGAATGAAATTATCATTGTAGTTCCTAATACTTAAAGTGTGCTATAGAAATATTTATAAAGAATTGAGAAAGTGTATTGCACATATGTTTCCAATGAAATGAAACTGTGCATGTGCCTCTCTAATTTAAGATATTATCCTGCCATTTGAAGATGTAAGCAGTGAGCACAGCAGTCAAAAGGAAGTTTAACTGTCTGTTCTCTTGCTGCAGGGCAGCAGCGAGGGATTTGTCTTTTTCTTGGCTTCTTTAACATTTGGAAACTGGCGGAAAATACATTTTTCTGTCACTATGCTTTTTTAAAGTAACCAGGTTGAGCTTGCTCTGCTGGAAGAGTTAGCTGCTCCAAAGAGTTGATCCCATGCATGTTTTAAAAGAGTGAAGCACATTCGTGTTTATAGTGCAATTTGCAAGCAGTGATGAACACGCTCCGTGACTGGGAGCTGCTCGTGGTGAAAACTCTCTGGCACCGTGTTCACAAAAGCCATTGTGACTGCTGCTAGGAATGTAAAAACGTACAGAGATGGCTTTGAGTCATGTGCAACAAGGAGAAATCTCTTCTACAGCTCTTTCAACGTGGCACAATTGCCTGTACGTTGGCCTTTAGCCAAGACAGATGGATTAGCACTAAACAAATTTCAGTAAAGCCTCCTCGCATTTACATAATGTAAGTTTCTAACATTTAAGCAATTAAAGGAATTGGTGCTTATGGCTTTAAAGAACTTGTGGGTTAATTACGACTCGTGCTGTGGATATGAGGGGAGAGATGAAGTGAAGCACCCTGGTAGTTAAGGAACTTGCTCACTGCTTTACTTTACATGGGGCAGACTGATTTGTGGAAGGACTTTTTTTGCTTGAGGAAGAATAATAAGGGTTGAATTTCAATTTGTTTTCAATACACAGATCCCCTTCCATAAGATCTGTTCTAATGGTGGAAGTCTTTTAGGATGGGATTGATTTCTCCAAAGTTATGAAGATAGTTTTGTTTTACATCAAGTAGCTAAAGGCAGCACTTCTTGGCTGTATTCTGAATTTCACCCTTTTCTCTGAACATGTCCTTGCAGTTCAGATAAACACAGGTCCTTTGCAAGAGTCTTCAAAGCCTTGTGGAACAGAAACCCTAATTTAAGCAGCATCACAGAGAGCGGGACATTGGCTGAATGCGCTGTTTCCAGCAAGGAAAGCACCATTTAAGGTTCTTTCTGAAAATCTTGGGTTTTCCCACGTAGGAAAGGGTGGCATTCCCGAAAATTGTGGGTACAACAGGAGATGGTCCTGCTGACTGCAGAGGTCCAGCAATGAACACAAACACAGCTCCTGTTCTCACATGCCAGCAGGAGCCGTGTTTTGGTTGAAGTTCTGTAATTCAGTACAGAATAAGTTTAAAAAGTATTAATTTTTGTAACATTTTATTTTCAATTATCTCGGTTTCCTTTCTTGTTGTGACTCATTTCATTTTGGAGATGCTTTTTCTTTCCAAGGTAAGAAAATAGACATTAAAATTGGGTTCTGGTACACAGCGTTCAACTATAATGAAAAAAATACAGCAGGCAACTAAATTGTAGCACAGAAAAGCTTCACTGGATTCTCCTCTTTAAATGGAATGAAGGTTGTGCCAAATGTTTTTATTATTATAGCAGGGCATCAAGGCTCCAATCATCACCCACTGAAATTCCAAGCAACTCTTGCTGTTTGGGTGCTGCACAAAGATTGAGTCAACGGCCAGTGCTAATAAAATCCAATAAACAAGAAAATCACATTGGGGAAAAAAAGAAAGGAAAAAACACAATGTGAGGGCTTTATGATTTATCAGCTGATTTGTCCAAGGACATTCAGAAAATCTTCACCTGGAACGAGCATTGAAATCCAGAGCTTTGCAGCCCTGTTCTCTCAGTCCTTAAACAACTTCCTGTCTCAAAGTGAAAAGAAAATTTTTACAATCTTTTACCTCTTTTGTTCTGCCCAATTTTATTACTTTAAACTACATTTAGAGGGCACCGAGTGTTCCTTTGTGAAAACTAAGTATTTTACTAACATTAAAGCTCCATCTTTTGATTTCTCTACATTAGATCAAATTTAAAACTGCACATTGCTCAAAATAATAAAAAAAAATCCTAATCCTTTTTTTATGGAATTCAGCTCTATGTTTACTTACTTTTTTATCCTACTTTTCCTTTCCATTTTGTTCTGTTCTATCAAAATGGGCCTCCTGGTAAGTAATACCAGTTAATGGCAATTACTTAAAGTATACTTTGTTTAGTAGAGAAGCAAAAATCATCCTTGATTTCTTGATGTGTTCTGTAATCCATGTCATATGGATGGCTCCATAAATCTTTCTAATGCCTAATAAAATACACTACTGAATAGCACACTCATTACATATTAAACTGAAAATTGTGCTGCCTAAGTCCTGGTGTGTGATTTGAGAACAATAAAACCAGCATGGAGTTATGAATTACAATCAGTTTTCTACATTTCTGATTCATAAAAATACATTTTTATGCTCTCTCCTTAGCCAGCATTTGAACTTTTCATCCAGCCTGTGCCAAATGAATGCAGTCGAAGCATGCTGTGTTTATTTACTGCTACATAAGAAAATGTCCCATTGTTTCTAAATTTGACCCTACATATATGTTCAGAAGCTTGGTTTTATTCATTCTTGTCACTCTTTGTTTTGCTTTGCTTCTAGGTCAGGGCTCACAAAATTTGAATTTCCTCCTGTAAATGTTTTTGAATTTCCTGCTAGTTCCCTGTGTACTGCTTTGGTATTTCAAGTAAATACATTTGAATTTTACATGTATTTTTGTTTGGTTTGGTATTCCATTCCTCTCCTCCTTCCAGCCTCTCAGAAGAGATGATTACATTCGGAACAGCCTGTTTCAAAATAAACCCAGCAACCACAGTCCTAAAGAGCTCTATTCTTTTCCATGATTTCAGCATTCCTGAAGTCTCCAGCAGCACAAACTGTCTGTACACAAATCATTTTCTTTTTGCTCTACAGAATGTCATTTGTAAAAGGAGCAGAACAGCTCCAGTGCATTGCGAAGGGGAAGCCATCAGAGAGCCGACATCATCTAATGGAGTGTTAAAAGCAGAATTATTAGCATTTATTGTCAGCACTCAGCATTGTTAATCCAGATTAACAGCCAATGGGCTCAGCACACGGAGAGGGAATAATAAAGAGGCAGATTCTGCTGAGTGGTTTGTGATAGGAGCAGGAATTAGCTCAGGTGGGGTTCTCAGCCTGCAGCTTCTCAGGGCTTGGCAGTCACGGGAGGCTGCGCTGGGATGGAGCAGTGGCTCCATTGGAGCATGCAGGCAAAAATACAGAACCCGTGAGTCCAACGGCAGAGGAAATCCCGGGAGAGAATCACCACCACCATGACAAACCACAGCGACTCACGGGTGGAGTCCATCGTGGTGGGATACACTCAGCCGCTGCCACCGAACCGATTTCACCCACAGTGCTGCTCCTGGGCTGGAAGGAAGCCATGAATCCAATGGCAGAGGAAATCCTGGGCAGCAATCATCACCACCATGACAAACCCACAGTGACTCAGGGGTGGAGTCCGTCGAGATGGGATAACTTCAGGCACTGCCACCGGGCCGATTTCACCCACAGTGCTGCGCCTGGGCTGGAAGGAAGCCACAAATCCAGTGGCAGAGGGAATCCTGGGCAGCAATCATCACCACCATGACAAACCCACAGTGACTCAGGGGTGGAGTCCGTCGAGATGGGATAACTTCAGGCACTGCCACCGGGCCGATTTCACCCACAGTGCTGCTCCTGGGCTGGAAGGAAGGCACAAATCCAGTGGCAGAGGAAATCCCGGGTAGCAATCACCTCAATCATGACAAACCCACAGCGACTCACGGGTGGAGTCCATCGTGGGGGGATACACTCAGCCGCTGCCACCGAACCGATTTCACCCACAGTGCTGCTCCTGGGAGCCAGGGCTGGAAGGAAGCCATGAATCCAATGGCAGAGGAAAACCCAGGCAGCAATCATCACCACCATGACAAACCCGCAGTGACTCACGGGTGGATTCCATCGTGGTGGGATAAACTCAGCCGCTGCCACCGAACCGATTTCACCCACAGTGCTGCTCCTGGGCTGGAAGGAAGCAATTCAGGACCATGGGAAAAACATCTCTGCTGGGCCAGGTTTCTGCAGAATCAAAGTTCAAGGGCTGTTTTCAGTTTGAATGGCTCTATTGGGAAGAACAAGAGGAAAAAAGATGGAACGAACCAGATTTTCCTGCAAGCGCTGCCTGTGGGTGGGTGTCTGTCTCAGCCCCCCCCGAGCTGCAGCACCCAAACAGCAGAGCCTGTCAGAGCTGAAAGGTGCAGGACACAAAAAATACAGAAAACAGCCAGAAAAATGAGTGCAGGAGAGTCTGATGGAATAATACACCCCAGTACAACAGCTTAATATTCTCCAAGGAAGACTAAAAGAGACAAACTTTATGACTTCACATTGCAAACCAAGAAATCATGGACTTCTCATTGCATAGCTTGTCTGATGGCTCCTGCTATTTTAACAATTTTCAAAATACAATCTTTCATCATTAGGCTTCAATAATGCTTTTTTAAAAATTGGATTATGTGACAGAGGATGTGGGCATTATAGAAAGAGGCTAAGAAAAGGCTCATATAAAGCAAGAATAAAAATGCTGATTGCATAAAATATTGACTCAAAGTTAAATCTGTGGGATTTATATTTCACTGATAAACAAAAGTCTGTTTCTAATCACCGCCATTAACCCACATCCCCATTAAGCACCACAGTGACAGTGATGTAGGATGATGTGAGCAGATTCAGACAGACAGAAGTTAATGCATTAATCCACAATGATGCTGAACCAAAAGTTTGTGATGATAAAATAAATACAAATACTAGTTTTGCATGGACAGGTTTTAAGACATCTCTCAGAGCCCAAGGAAACAGACTGGATCTTGTAACCATGCGAATAAAACGTGCATAAATGATGTACACAACCTGAAGTTTCTCTAGCAGCTACAGGTAGGAGAAGGGAGATCGAAATGTCACTGTTCCACTGTGCTGGGTCCCAGCCGTGGTGGGTGATGGTTACGTTCACGTGCTGCTCTCACAGGTCGCAGCTTTGGCTGCTTTATCCTCCTGCTGCTCAGCAGGGGCAGCTTTGCTGGGAGCTGGTTGCTGGAGTTCCCTTCTGGGTGTCAGGAGAGGCCCATTTTCAGTGCTAGATGAGTTCTTGGTGCGGCTGATCCTCACATGAAGGTTCTTTATTTACTCACAGGCCAGTCTGCACTGCTGTCTTTGAGCCTTGTATGAGCAGCTCAAACCAGGTGGAAGCAGTTTGGAGGAGCAGGATAAGGTTTTCCCACTCAGATGAATCTGGGCTGCAGCCAGAAGTGACCTGTGGGCAGCACAGAGAGAGATGAAAAAGGTGTGAAGGGCTCAGGGGGTCAGCCTTCAGGATACCAAGTCCTGCACACTGCAGGCTGCTTCTGGAAATGGAAAGTGCAGGTGTAAAGTCTGTGTAAAACTCTGCTTTGGCTGGTGCAGCGGCTGGGGAGGCCACGGTGCCCTCCCCGAGGGCAGCACCAGCCACCAGTGCTGTGGTCACTCACTTACTGAGGCAACTTTCACTTTCCCACGTTAAAGCCACCAGGACTTTGGCGTTCCCATCCAAGAGCAGAGGTAGTTTTGGTGCAGCTAAAATTCTTCGCATGCTTCTGACTTTGCAGCACTTCCTGATGTTTCTGCCACTGCTGTGCTCACCATTTCAGTTTTTCTGCTGGTCCTTTTCCTGCCTCCATCTAGAGACCGCGCCTGGACTCTGTAGGCATGGAGCCCCAGAGAATTACAGAACTGAATATGGTTTGTGTGCTGTTCAAGGGGCCACGGCTTGAGAGGGAGTTTGCAGAGGATATCCCAACCACAGACTCCAGCTTTTCCCACCTGTGTGTAAATCTCTCTCCCCCCACATTATCCACGCTGACCTGTATTATTTTTGACACAATTTTAATCTTTCTGACCCCAAGGCGTGGGGTTTTCCTCTTTAGTTTGTGTCTTGGGCAGCTCCCATGTTACCTACCCCAGCTCACAGGGGCTGCAGCTCTTTGCTGACCCTCCTTTACCTCCTCTGGGTGAAATTACAGAGACTGTTGAAAAGTTTGACTTCAATTAACAATCTCTAGCAGCTGCTGAAGGTAGAAAAACAATTACTTTACTACAAAGTTGAATCCATATATTTTTGTACAGTATTGAATAGACTGAGCAGATACAGGTTACAATTTATGGAAGAAAAGAGGATCTAAAAGAATGTAACATCACTCAGATCAGGTTAAGAGATACCTGACCAGAGAAGGTCAGAAAAACTTTTAAAAGTTTTGGATAGAGAAATCTGCAGCTTTCTCAGCTGGTGATGACTGAAAACTCATAGTTCAACCTTAAACCTCACATGAAAGAATTTCCCATCTGTGTAACAGCAAGAATAAGGAATATTAGAGAAGAGAACTTAGGGAGATGGCAGGAGGATCTCTGTGTTGGTCTGTCGTTGATTGTTAAAACATCCTCAGCTTCTCACCAGAAGGTTTCATTCCCAAAAACGTCTCTCATGAGGTCAGTTGTCCTTGAAGAAACTTTGTGACTTGAAAATGAATAGAAAAGGATGAGGAAATATTAAGGCTAAGTACAGTTTTCCAACACCTCCACTTGCAAAAAAATGTCTGAAATAGCTCTCAGCCTCTTTTGTTTTATTTTTTCTTTTCTTATAAGCTTCCACATCCCTAAATATATTCCACTAGTTTGTCAAAGTGGCTCCAGAAAAAACCAACATAGTGTTAATTCTGCTGTAAAAAAACCCCCCTGCTTTCTGGGGAATAAAAAAGAAAAAATTAAAAAGGGTTGTTTCAAAATAGGCAGAGAACAGAGCATTTGTATGCATTTGCTCTTCACTCATTATCTGAAAATCAGTCAGGAAAAGAAAAACCAGAAATATAAAAAGCAGCTATTTTTCAGCGAAACATTTCCCCTTCTTTTGAAACTATTTGTGTAGCCTTAAGGGAGGCAAGGGAGTGGTGAAAGGAGATTTTGATGGCACTTTAGCGTAGCAGTTCATTGCTGAGTGATACCAGAAGCTACATCTCTCATGCTGAGTGCTCAGGACCAGGAACCCTCCCTATTCCCAGCGGCTCTGCAAGTGACAATTCACGGTTTTAGGAAAGGAGACCGAGGCTTTGGCAAAGCCTGTGCGAGGCTCTGTGGAGCTGGGACCTCTCTGTGGGCTTCCAAGCAGGGGTTCAGAGCTGCAGCGAGGCAGGAGTCAGTGCGAGGAATGTATTATTTATTAAATTTACAATACCATTTATATATTCTAGTTCCATAAAGCAGCTGAACAGTGCTCACACTTCTCCTAGGGTGATTGGTCACAGTCTCAGACACCCACTTAGAAATGTTTTTTCCTAATATAATGTACACGAGGTCAGAAGATACCAGATATGAATGCTATTTACAAAAACCCTATCTATTGTTTACATAGCTTACACAGCAAAGGAAAAGTTCTCACAGAATGAATGCAAGAAGGGAAAATTTCCCTGCTAACAGCATTTCAGCATCCACACCTCTCCTTTGGAGAAACATGGAGCAGCCTGCAGGAGGGGACGGCTGTGCCAGAGGCTGCTGGGGTGTCAGGGATGGACCTGCAATGCTGCAGTGTGCAAACCCTGCCCAAGGTCTCCAGAGAGCAGGGATCTCCTGATGCCCAGTGCAGGCTCAGCCTCCGGTCCCAGCACAGCTGAGCCTGAGCCCGGGCACGGGTGAGGCTCCGAGCTGGATGCCGAAGGAAAGGCAACCCAGCTCCTTCAGCGTCCCTGGCCAGGCCAGAACCACTCTGGGAATGGAAAATGAACTTGGATTTCATCTGTGGATGGGCATGGCAGGGAGTACTGGGGCCCAGACTGATTCTGAGCTTATGCAGCCGTTAATTTATTGCTGGGCTAATTGAATAATGCATGAGACCTTCCACCTGGGACTGCTGAACTTCCTTTATGATCTCCATCCCAGCTCTGGAAGGACTGTGATAAACCCCTTCCAACCTACATTCAGTACCTCCACTGAAACATTCCGAATGTCATCTTCTGAAATATGGAATGGTGATTGCACACTATTGAAATGTTGCTCAGATTTGGCAAGTATTTAATGGTGCTTTCCATATTTTCCCCTGAATTTTTATCTTCCAAATCAATTCAGAAGAAGATGTAACATTCAGATCTTTATAAGGCTGTAAGCAAGCATTTATTTCCTTTATAATTTTTTGTTAATTACACAGCAGCTAATGACTTTTAAGAGTCTGCTATTAATTCATTTACATTGGCTGTCTTTAATTGCCTATTAAGTACCTGGACTCATCTGAGGGATTTACATGGAATTATTGCCAAAAAATGTCTTGTGCAACTGCACCAGATCCTTTTTCTGCCTGAATTCTCTATTGTTCCATGCCGTATTTATCATGGTTACTTTCCTTTTGCACAGCTAGCCTCTTAGCAGCTTAGATCTAAAAGCATTTAAAGTAATTATCCCCTGTAATTACCTTCCTCCATTTCCCTGACTCTTTCCTAATACTAAAAAAGCCCACAAAAACCCCCCTGCTCAACAACAAAACAACAGATTTGGTCAGACGTCGGTCAGGCATTAATTATTTAAAATGAATAACTGTGTAATCTATTACAAAGCATAAACTAACAGTTAAGACTTGTCCCTGAGGCTAAAAGATGAATTTATCTTCCAAGGAAAAATTTAAATTGCAAAAATTCTGCAATTCCATGCTGGGAAGAAAATGAGATATTTTTAGCATCTCAGATTGTGGAGGATATTTCCCTGGTCGTGGCATGCAGGGATGGGAATGAGGTTTGCCACCTCAGTCAGATTATCCCACAACACAGCCCTCCCTACCCAACTCCCCAGTCCCCAAGTCACCAAGAAAACAGAAATCGTGTTGAAGCTGAGTCCATTGGAAGGCTCCCTGACACATCACTGCACAACTCTTGCACTTCACAGAAAGGCATTTTCCAGGGGAAGAATATTCCACAGGACAATTTCTCCATGCCCTGAACCAGGAGTGCTTCTATCTTTTTTCCCTTCTGTAATCTTATCTGACATAGCTGTGGATGTTCCTATTATCCACACAAATGTCTAATCCCTTTTGAATCCCACTAAGTCCTTATCTGTCCCACAGGGTAAATTTTCTTTGTGTAAAAACTCTGATTCCTTTTAGCCTTTTTCAGATTTGTAAGTGATCCCTCTCTCTTGTCCTTGTATGATGAGAAAGGGTGAATCGGAGTTTCCTTCCACCTGCCGTGTGTTGTTTTGCATACCTCTTACCCATTCTTATTTTATGAGGTTCTCCACTAGGATAATATCCTTAATCCTTTCCAGCCTCATTTCATAGGGAGGGGCTTTGTTTAAACAGGACTTTTTTCCCTTTGGATGGAGAAGGGAATAAAATTATGAGATGTGAAATATATAATTTGATTCACCAGAACTGTAATTTTACGCAAGTATAATTCCATTGAAATCAGCATCTCCTAATGTGCAAGGCTTGTCTCTGCTCTGCCTGTATCTGCAGTGGCACCATATCATTTTCTGTCCTCTTCTGCACATTAGTGAGGAGTTTTTATCCTTTTTTTGAAGCACAGCTGTACGCTGAGCAGAAGGCTTCCTGCGACTATCCAAAACAATTCCCAAGGCTTTCTGTGACCTGGTTCCAAATAATTTGGACACTCACACCATGCCCAAGCACAAAGCTCTTGGAGAGACAATCTCTGGGCTGATTTCACTGTTTGAAATGTGCTTGGCAAGGAACGGAAGATGGATGCGGAGAAGGGAGAGACCACATGTGGCCATTCGTTTGAAGGTATGTAAATGGCTGGCAATGCTCTTGTTCTAGAATGTTTTATACCACCAGTTGTGTGTTAACAACAGAAGAAGTTCTATTTTATTTTGATGCTATCCAGAGCCCTCACCTTCACTTGTGTAAGGTGCACTTGCCAATGTCTCAGCTACAGCAGTGTGGATAAATGGAAGATCACTACTCCTGCTGTACAGATGAGACACAGGAAGTGTTAATGCTATGCCCAGAGACTCGTAAGAGATTTGTTATGAAGGTGGAGATTGGATCTGGAGTTTCCAAGTCACAGTTTGGAACTTTAAACAGACAGCACAGCTCTGCCTTGCTCCTCAGAGAAAGACAAGCTCAGAGAGGAGACTTTCCTCGTTTCCTGCACTCTTCCACCCCCGTGTCCCTCTGCTCCTCCTGGTCAGGGGCCTCACACTGTGTGCTTCTCTTGCTGTGCCCAACTCGGTGTCTCTGGGGGCCTGGCACAGGGCAGGGAGGTGTCTGACACGGAGATAACCCGCTCACGGTGCACCCGAATCTGAAGGAAGGCAAAACGCATCCTGAGCACCTCCTGAATAGCAATTAATGAACACGCATGAGGTGCTCCAGCAGTGCTCAGCTCCACAAGGGAAGCAGAAGCAGCAGAGATAACGCAGCCCTTTTTCAGCCAGCACTGCTGATAATTAAGTGGCCTTGTCAGAAATTATAGATGTTTACTGATTCAGCAGAGAATACACAATGAGAAAAAAAAGGGACAAAACTGCCTTTATATGTCAAATCAACTAGAAAAAAATCCCAGCTTAAGATAGAAGAAGAAGAAAAATCTGTCAGCTAAATCTTTATTTTCAGAAGCCAGTATATCATGGAACTAATATGACAAAAGCTTGAAGAATACCTTTGTGCATTTTTGCATTTTTATCTATGCAGATCAAGTAAATGTAGGGCTTAGGGCTGCTTACTTAACAGTTGTACAATGGGAGCATTAATGTGCTTTGGCTTGAGAAATGCATATTTCAGGCAAAAGGAATTATTTGTATCAATATTACTACGTGGAGGATAGAGGAGGGTAAAGGAAGATTGATAATACAAATAGCAGCAAGTAATTCCATACCGTTTAAATCAATGTGGGAAAACCTCCTGATGCCTGCAATTAATTCATTACCGTGTTCCAAATTACAGAACTCTGTTGTCGTGCGTCCTAACGATGGAGTAGGGCAGCAAATGACAAGGGGCACTGCCGTGGCTGTTTGGGATCCCGTCGTGGATCCGAATCCTCCCTTCGTGCAGCACCTGCACCCTGGGCTCCGAATCCTCCCTTCGTGCAGCACCTGCACCCTGGGCTCCGAATCTTCCCTTCGTGCAGCACCTGCAGCCTGCGCTCTGCCCTGCTCCTCCTGCAGCCTCCTGGGGTGGTGGAGGGGGCACCAGCAGGCAGAGGCAGTGCTGGCCGTTCTAAGGGTGAAGTTGGAATTCTCTTCACACTGAGGATCGTTTTCAAACATCACTCCTGTGAAGCTCTCCCGTGTCAGGAGCATGAGTGGCCAGCGCAGGCTGTGACCTTTCCCCAGCCCCAGAGCAGAACTGGAGGAGCCCTTCCCAGGAAGGGTTTTGCCCTTCGTGCAGCCTGTGGAAAGCCTGAGCTGGCTGCTGGGCTGAGATCTCCTTGGCACAGGAGCAATGAGGAGATGGTTGATGTACATCCAGATTGCGCTGATCCCACAGCGGCTGCGCGTCCTGGGACAAGTCCGAGGCTCCAAGAGATCCCACGTTCAGGGGGATGTGTCCCAACAAGGCTCGTGCCCAGTGGAGCCCTCACAGCTGGAGAACTGGCCAACCATCCCAGCACAGGTTTGCTCCTCATGCATCAATTAATTGGGTGCTCATGCACAAAGTAATCAGGTGCTCATACATGAAGAAATCAGGTGCTCATGCATGAAGTAATTGGGTGCTCATGCATGAAATAATTGGATGCTCATGCACGAAGAAATTGGCCGTTCAGACATGCAGTAAGTGGGCACCCATGCAGAAGTTAATTGGGCACTCATGCAAGAAATAATTGGGCAATCGTGCATAAATTAATTCTGTGCTCCTGCATGGTAACTGAACACTCATGCAGCTATTTTCCCACTAATTACAGGATTTTTTAAAAACTGTACAGTGCCCCAGCTAGCCAGATTTTGTATCACTGTCAAGCTACCTGGCTAATAAAGTGCCTGAACTGAGATATTTAGGAATAGAAAAGATTCTGGGCTTCATATTAATTAAAATGGCATTTTAATTAATGAAGTAATTATGACATTTACTTGATCTTATACTCCAGAAGCAAGTATCATAATTTCAAGGCTTTTATTTTAAATAAAATCATGACATCTATGCTTTACATAGAAAACGTGATTCACCTTTAGGTATCCCACGGGTTCAAATGCCGAAATGCCGTTGCAAAGCTCTGAAGCTGCTGCAGGTGCTGTGTTCCCCCGCAGAGCTGCTGGACCTGAGGGGAGCATGTGCAGCTCGGAGCCCAGAGCTCCATCCCCACCTCACTGCTGTGCCCAAGGGCTCTGCAGCAGTTCTCGAGAAAACCTTTAAACCAGAACCCAAACAAACACCGAAAAGCCAAACACACACGGAGCCTGAGAGCTGTTTAAGGCAAGCGATTCCTCGGGCCTTGCAGTACCTGCATTTGCTTAAATGTGATGGCTGTAAAACACACCTGGCAAAGCAATAAAAGTATGAATTTTAAATGATGCATCAGACCTCTCTGAGTTTAAATCAATGTGGCATAATTAACGCTGTTTCCTCCCAGATAAAGGTCTTCTGGGCTGTCAACATTTTTTAATATTCTTCAGTCTGAATAGAATGTTCTTTTGGCAATAGATATTAGTTGGCAAGAAAAATTACTCACGACCTTTTAGCTTACACAAATAATTCAGGCTTCTTTTTTTACTTAAAGCCTGCACACTGCATCTTCCAGAAAAAGTGACAAAACATAATGGGAATAATTCTATTTTAGCATTCAGTGCTGGGTGGTTGTTTTCAGGCAGGAAAAAACAATATGCACCTTTTTTTTTTTTAAGGGCTATAGTCCAAGAGAGACAGAATTTCATTATTAGACCCTGCAAATTACTCGTCAGCCTGTGTGCCATTGGTACTCATAATATTTGGATATTCTTACTGTATTCTGAGCATTTCTGGCCAAGTGCTGGAAGCAGGCAGGCTCTAACGTGGTGCAGTTGTGTGGATTTGGTCCCTCACAAGGCATGGACAGCAGCAAGGAGAAACCTTGATGAATGTCACTGCCAAACACACCTTTGTGCCATGATACTGTCCTGAGGAATTGCCTGCCTGGATTTTGGAGGGTTCTGTATAAACAGGTTGGCAGAGGGATTAAAAGCAGAGGAGCCAGCCTCAGAAATTCCGGTTTATGGTTCGATCTCTGCTTCTGATGCAGCAGATCTCCAGCTGGTTAATCCCAGTGAGGCAGAGATGGAGAGCAGATGCTCCCTTCAAGACCCAGATGTGCCTGTGGAAGAGGTTATGGCCCCTAAATGCTCATTACTGACCCTCCTGATCTGCTGGGAGTGGAGTTCGCATGAATCACTCCGTTTGTTTAAGGCCAAAATGAACCAGGCTCTCTCAGATCATTTATTCAAATTATCTAAATGAAACCTTGCAAGTCTTTGCTGAATTACTGGGGAGAGAAAACTTCTGCACAGAAAGGAAAAGGCAAGTGACTTCAGGCAGGAACCCCTCCTGTGGCTGAAGGCAGACCTGGAGAAGGGATGTTTTACCCCTCGATTGGGTGTCTGTGCTCACACGCCGAGTGGGAAATAGGTCTGAGTCTGAAGCACTGACCCAGCAGCTGTTACACACCCTGGGAATTCACCACGCGAGGTTAGCTCGCTGCTTTACCAGATTCTGAAGGGCCAACATTCATAAAGACAGCACTAAATAAAAAGCTGTCATTCTGTGGTTAACTTCAGGCACTCTGTTCCATCAGTGTGGGTATTTCCTCCCATTTTGGGTATTCCTGACAAAACCTGACGTGCATTTCCAAAATATTTACTGTAGTGAATATTCATTGGTTATTGTACTGCTTAGAGATATGGATGAAGCTGTAAATAAGGGTTAAATGTAATTGTATATAAAATTTGGGGGTTAGATATTTTTAGATTTGGGCATTTTGTCCAAGTTAACATTTGGCAAAGTAAGCAAAAGCTAACACTGGCAGGAGGAAGAAAGCTCTTTGTTTTGCTGACATCATGTTCCAGTTAACAAGAACAGAACAGAGCTGTTAAAAATGGTATTTTTCAGCATGCGTGGTCAAGAACAAGACAGCATTCCCGTTTTTGCAGTTCCAACACGTCCCTCCTTGGTTCAGTTGCACCACTGGTGTCAGCAATGGGTAATTTTCACAGTCCATACCGGGGGCTGTTGAAATTGCAAGGAGCACAAGAGCAGCAGCAATTAGAGCCTGTTAGAGGTGGCTGCAAACCCCGCAGCAAAACACAGAATTACTCAGATCTCAAAGCACTCTGCTTTAATTAAGAATGTAGAGTGAGGCCATTTTTCCATGCAGAAAACAGAAAAGATTGAGCTATTTCTATAGTGAAGTCTTGGAGGCAAGCAAAAGTCTCTCTTACAGAGATCTAGTCTTCAGATTTATTTTTCTTGCACATACAAGCACATCTTAGGCAGAAATAACCAAATCTGAGTGAATTTCTTCATATTGGGAGTGTTCTGTCATGCAAAAAACCCCTCGAACCAACCCACACCTTGGGCTTTTACCTGGAGTGAAACATCTTGTCAGGATTTCAATAAAATCTATGTTCTGTGCAGTAAAGCAGAAACTCAGGCGACAATAATTTCATTTCAAAATTCAACACCCACCCCCCTCCCAAACAGGCAATCTCGTCCAGCCTGGCTGGTTTGTTTTATGGAACTGGGGGAGAGGCCTTACAGACACTTCCTTGCTCCAAAACACATCCCCTGCTTTTGCCATCTGCTGGGATGAACCACTTGCCTCTCATTAGTGCCTTTTTCAGGCTAATTGAGCTTTGCAATAGCCAGACCCTGAACAGCACCGCTCGCCCTGGCCGAGCCCTGACACATCGAATTTATGCTGTGCCATTGCCACTGGATGGCATTAGTTAGTTGTGCTACAGCAAGGGATGTGAAAGGGATCAATTAAACCCGGACAGCTTTTGCCAATAAGTATTAAAGCATTAAAGTGGGAGTTGTCTTTGTTTCGTCAGGGGATGGCCACGGGCGCTGCATTCGCCTCCCAGTGCTGAGCCAGGGCTCGTGAGCACAGGCACTGGAAGGAGAACCGGTGTCTCCTCTTGTTCACATGTACAAGACAAATAACCTTGTCATGGCAGTAATAAACCATAATACAATAACGCTCCAGTTGACTTTTCCCTCACAGATTGGCATTTCAGCTGCTGTTGTGATAACAACTCAGAAATTCCAGCCCCAGCAATGGAAACCAGCACAGGTCAAAGACTTAACGCCAGCAACCAAGCTTCAGAGCCCTTCCAAAATCCAAAAGCACTTTCAACTGAGTGTTTCAAACTCAGCTGATTGCTAGATTTCCTTCTCCACCAGCCATGGGTTTGAGACTCATGCCAAAACCCACAATAACCCAGCTGAAAAATAAATACACACAAAACCCCCCCATTTTTAACCCACTCAGCTGGACACACATCATGGCACACAACAGGGCTGTGTTCACTGCTGGGGTCAAAATCTCAGTGCTCAGGACATTCTTGGCTAACCTGCCAATGGGAACCTGAAAAGAACCTGGGAATGGCATTTTTAGGAAAGCCGATGTGCCAGCCCTGCTTGTGTGGCTACAAAGGTGCCGAGGTTTGAAGCCGCTTTTCCTGCTCCTTTCCATTTTTCACTTCCCGTAAATCGCTGGAAAACCACCTGGCACGAGGTTTGCTCCCGGGGAAGGAACCCGGGGCCGATGTGCAGGACCAGCCTGGGGAGAGAAGCCCTGCTCAGCTCCAGCCCTGCTGCGTTTCACCTGTGCAGCCCTGAACTCTTCCGAGAGGGTTTTATTTTGTCGTTGTGGGCTCTTTTTCAAACCGTAGAATGAAATTACACTTGGGTAGGTGCCCTGTAAAATCCTCCGGGACAATTACCCAGGATCCAGGGCAGGTAACTGGAAGAAGCCCCGAGAGCTCCCAATAAGGCTTTCTGGAGACAGCAGAGGCACGTTGCAGTCCCGCTGTCTTTAGGGCACAGCTGGAACCCTGAGAGCCAGCGCATACTCAAAGGGCAAGTGTATCAGACTGGCAAATCATGAAATATAAATACCGATTTTCTGAGGGGAACATGAAAGCTGTTCAGCCATGATCATACCCCTGCTTTATGTCAGAGGTGCGGATACATCCCCCAAAAACTCTCTGGACATCTTCTGTTCCCTTCACACTTTTTCCCTACCTTGTATCCAAACAAAAGGGAAAATACCGTAGCAAATATCTCTTCTCCTGTAAGAGGATCTAAATGTAATGTATTTATGAATCACATTAATAATGGAATAAGGAATTGATGCATGAGAATGAAAACATTTACATAGCAAAAAGAAGCAGCTTTTACTATAAATTATTAATAGCCTAATAATGACAATATGAAATAATAATTAACAAAGGCACAGCTATTATCACCCAAACAAGAAATAGCTTGACTTAACAAAGGATCCTACATAACAGATATGCTAATCTTATTTTCCAATTTCTGGAAACATTTTCTGTTACTTTTCAAAAACTCATTATCAAAGTCACGAGTAGGAAACTACTCAAACATTGCAATATTTTGGTTGTAAAACAATTTGATAGTTATTGTAAACTTTTTTTTCATCCCTCTGTGGGAGAACAGGATGAATTCATTTATGCAAGAATAATTTCTTCCACAGTCGTTTTGCGAGATGATTTATTTGTAGAGCAGGACAGACAATAATAAAGTCTCAGATTTAAACAGCGCCTTTCATCCCAAAGGATCCTAAAGCACTTCCCAAGATCTGTCTCTGCTCAGGAATAACGTCCCCCACCTCTGCAGTGACAGATGGGGTGCTTAGCTCAGAAATGCTCTGTAACAGTTTAAAGCAGG
Organism: Callaeas wilsoni; assembly: GCA_013398955.1. Classification (NCBI taxonomy): domain Eukaryota; kingdom Metazoa; phylum Chordata; class Aves; order Passeriformes; family Callaeidae; genus Callaeas; species Callaeas wilsoni. Next base: position 37,113 of record VWPU01005869.1, read on the forward strand.
CAGTGAAGAACACCAGAGGCAGCAGAAACCACAGGTGGGATTGGAATACGCTCCCAACACGAGGATCAGAATCTTCCAAGGGAGCACAGCAAACGTGGGGTTTGAGCCCCTGCGTGCCCCTCTCCTGCTGCTGCTCTGTGATTCAGAGAAGCTCCCATCCCAGCAGGTCACACCAGCGCTGTTTTTAAGATCCTTTAAGGCCCAACAGTGCTCCTGGAAATGTCCCCACCAGCTCCGAATTGATGGTCCCAGCACAGCACTCTCCCTCAGCCATGCAGAGGATCCCCCTGCACACATTTGGGAGCTACTTCCCTGTCACAAATCCCCAGTTTTGTATGCTCAAAAGATTTGGAAAAAACCCTTTTGTCTGACTTGTCCAGACAGCTAATCCCATTCTTCAGGAATAAATTCCAAAATAGCCCAGGTAGCCTGAGAGAAGTGGACGTGAGCGACCCAGGCCCCACCGAAACAATTAAACAGCAATTCACTGCTGAGCAGCAGGTGACCATCATTTTTTTCAGTAATCCTCATGCTGATAGAGTATTAAATACCAGCCAAGCGCAGCAACATTCACCTGTTCCCATGCTTTTATCCCAAATTCACTGCAGGCAGCCAAAAGGTTTCCAGTGCCTTCACTGGCTTTGGGCCACGTGCTGTTTTCTGTTTCCAGTCTTTCGGAAAAGAGAAATTTCTTCTTGCTTTTACTTTTGCCGTGTTGTCTTATAACACTTGAGTGCAGTTCCTGGCCAGGAGCTGCTCCACTCAGCCCAGAGGACTGGTTACGGAGCCCCCACAGCTGCCAGGAGCAGCACCGAGCACAGACAGGATTGTTGCATGCAGACACTGGTGACCAGAGCAGTTTAAAAGCACCAGCAACTCAACAGCAGACAGGTTATGCTACACCTGATAGACATTTTTAATGACACAGGAGTGGTAGGTGGTGGAGTCTTTCCAAAATAAAGCCAGGAAACAAGGATCTCACACCCAGAGTTGCTGGAGCACCGAGGTTTCCCACTGAACAACTATTTAGGTCACGGGAATTACAGACAGGGAATTTAAGCATGGATTAATAAAAAAGCAATTTCCACTATCAGTGTTTTTCAGTATGCTTGATAATCCTTTGCTTTTTACGAGATATAACTACCCTCACCCCCAGGTCAGTACCCAAATGGTTTGCATAAGGCCTACAGAGGATAATAAATTGGGGTTGCCGTTTTCTGATCTTTGTTTAGTCCCAGAGCAATCTGTTGTGTGACAGCCCCATGCTCCATCTAACATCAGATTCAGCTTCTTTTACAAAAGTCACAATTTCTTATGCAGGGACAGGAGCAGCATTTTGGGGAGGGGGGTTATTTTGTTTTATTCTTTAAGGAAAGAGTTATCCTTTATGTGGCAAAAGGGTTGTAGAAATAATTATTCTTTATGTGGCAGCTGGCAATATGGTTGATTATGGTGGTGCTGGGCTGATGGCTGGAACAGATGGTCCTGGAGGTCTCTTCCAACCCTGATGGTTCTGTGGAACATGGACCTTTTTTATTTATGCTTCCTGCAGTTTTATATAAGAGCCTTTATATATTTACAGCATGTGGTTCAAAAGGTCCAGCGTCCGCATTTCTTGTTTTCCATATCTAAGTCTAGAGAACAGAATTTCAATTCCTTAGCAACTTCTTGGTGTTTCTAAATGTTTCCATGGTGTGGTAACAAAGAAACGGCTTCTGGACATTCGGGGGAGCCAGAATGACCCCACACTTTGTATTTTCAGATTGAAAATTTGAGTTTTCCTCCTAAACCTCTCTCTTTCTCCCTCTCTCTCTCAAGGAAAGGATAAACTTGCAGCAGCAGATGTTTAGTAAAGGTCACTACATTTAAAAGTATGAGCAGAATCCTCCAGTAAAGGATGAAATTTAATACTAAGTGTTTCCTGACGAAATGGAATTAATTACTACAGTCTTCCTTGCCTCAGATCACATTAAATTATATTTTTAAATTATTGCAAATCTAAATAAAGCAAATATGTGCAAAAGGTTTGCACAAGGGATTGTTTGCCCTGCTTATCTAAGAGGAAGACTAAAACTTGCTGGCAGCAGCTGGTGGGAGAGGATTTAAGGTCAGGTTTGAAGTTTCTGGTAACTGGCCATCCCTAAAAGTTTATAAGGTGACATATTTGAGTGATTATGCCCAGTTGGTGGATTTCTTTCCAGACAACTCATTAGCAACAGCAGCAGACTTTTGCAAGGACACAGAGAAATTTCCATTCACGGGATTTTTATAACATTTGATTGGCACTTCTGGACAATACTGCACTATAAATATGGAAATACGAACACATTTATTTTTCCATCATAACGGTGCAAAACCAGGATCTCTATGGATGTCTTTTCCAATACCTGCATAAAGTGGGTTCCCAGCATACAAAAATGCCATGTGCTAGAGTTCAGAAAGCAGAGGAGTGCACAGTACAGAGAGAGGAGAAGCTCCTTTATTAACATATTCCTACTCATATCTCCAGCTCATTAGCATTCTCATCTCTTAGGAAAACCACATTCCTGGTGGGAGATTTAATCACTGTCAGACTGAAACACCTCGTCCAAAAAACTGAGGACTCCAGCATTAATAAGCTCTTAAAATGTATGGAGATACTCTGCAAATTGATGTAGAGTGTTACTCAATTAGGAAAAAAAAAATATTATACAATGCCATTAAATGTTGAGCGGCACCGTAAATCTCTTGATTCCAGCCGCTCTTCACTATGATGAGAACAGGAGAAAATGTTTCCTTCCTGGTGGTGATTCCCGGTGAGTTTCCCCAGTGAAGCTCAAGCACGGCAGCCGGGCAGGCTCGCGGGAGCCGCTATCAATCACGGGAACCATCGCGGGTGCCCGGAGTTCTCCACCACACAAAGCTGTGAGGCAAAAACATCGGGGCCATTAAAAATCATGATAGCATCTTGTGCTTAATGGAGTACTACAGAAAAAGGAAATGAGCCTTGAGAAGCTGAATGCCCTTTACTCAATCCCCAAACATTATTTCTTCTTGTCCTTATGTTCTAAATTAATATCTTGTTTTCTAGGCAGTGTAGCATTTCCATTACAATCACATGCCGCTCTGGGTTAGTGGAATCATTAACCAAGCTATTTCCATTCACTCCCAGGCCGGCCGTTCTCCCAGGATGGCTGCTGACTCCCTCGCCGGGAAGGTCCCCTCCAAGGGACCTGCCGGGACAGCCGAAGGGGCTGGTAGCGATCAGCACCCCGAGAGAAGGGCGGGTGACAGCGGCGGGTGGCTGCGCTCCCGGCCGGGCTGCGCGTTCTCAGATCCGCTCCGAGTGCCCGGAGCCATCCAGGACAGCCTCATCTGCAAGAGCAGAAATAAGAGCAGCTCCGAGGGAGGATGAGACGAGAAGCTGCCAGGGTCTCTGCAGTCCTCAGCATGTCAATGATGCCTTAGGATTTCAGCTTTTATATTTTCATATATCTGTCATCCTGCAATTCTTTAGTGTGTAACTCTGAGCTCCATACAGAGTGTCAGCAGCTGCTTTTCCCGTTTTGGTCAGACACAACAATTCCTCTCCAGGCCTGGGAATCAAGGACACCTCACTGCCTCAGGCCCCGCGAAATGGAAACAAAAGTGAGTTGGGGGAGCAAACTGAGAGAATGGGACTGCACTGCCTGAAGCTGGAATTGGACAATTAACCTCTGATTGCAAATGGACAGAACTTCTATCTGTCCCAAAAACGTGTGGCTGTGTCCATCCTGGGTGCAGTCTCTGTGAGACTCCTGCACTGCCCAAGGTGCGCCCTGGGAAGGCCTTTCCATAAATCCCTGCCCTTTATCCTTTCACTGTGTGCAGCCTCTGCTCCAGGGCAGCCTCTCCAAGGCATCATCCTGAGCAGCACATTCCTCAGCAAAGCCACACCGGGCTGCAGTTCAGGTGATGAAAGTGTCACCGAAATCCGGGAGGAAAATAAAAACCCTCTGGCACTACGTTTGTAGCGATAGAGCATCAGCCATTGCTTTATTCTGCCCAGGATGTGGCATGGAAAACATTCCGCTGACACCTCTTTTTACTAGACTTTCCACAGATTTATACACACAAAACCTAAAGCAATGCTCGTTCATTGGTCCCAAATGACACCGTTCTTAGGATTTGATTTCCCATTGGTTATTGATCCCTTCACCTTCGGTGTTAATCTGTCCTCATTGTTTGAGTCTCACATCAGTGTTTCTCCAGCCCAGGTGTGTCTGACGGGGCCAGGGGTGATGTTTGGGGCTCATGTTCTCTGGTGTCTGTATCCCCGGGTACCTGCTCCCTCTGGAGATTTAAACTGACCCGGGGGAGCTGAGCCTTCTGAAAACAGCCTTCAATTCCCTGTGCCCCGGGCGAAGGAGGACAAACCCTGACTACAGTTACGAAAACATTTTAAAAGTTGTTGTACCATTTCCATCAACGGCACGGCGGTTCTGTCGGGATTCCCCTCAGGCACAGCTGTCCCCGGGAGGCACAGGGAATTTTCCCCAGACAAGCAGCTCGCTCTTGCAGATCCTCGGGGCTGAAGAATCCAGCAGCAGCACGCCCAGCAGGAGGATGGTTCTCAGAACCATTCTCAGAACAGCAAACCCAATTCTGTGGCAATTGCAGCCGGATTTGACACATGATGGAAGCACCCCTGGAAAGCACTCCAAGCTTCCAGCTCGCTGTAAATTGCCAGTAGCAATCCCTGATTACTGCAAATCGGGTTTCCGAGGGCTCCCTGTTTCTCAGGGAGGGCTGGTGGAGCGGTTGGAAGAACAGTGGCAGACAAGGTGTTTCACATTTGAGCTCCAAAACTGGAGCTGTGGCCTCTATCAGGATCTGTCTTAAGCTGTGACAAATTAAACCAATGTAAGATTTATTTCTATGGCCAGTTTTTAAATAGAAGCAATGTTCCAACTACGTATTAAATATTATTAAATATCATTTAGGAAAAAATTATAAAAATAGGGACAGAATTAATTTATATTGTAGCTCCTGCATTCCAATTCCTAACTTTGATTGCCTATCTCTGCCTAAAACTCATAATTAAACTTTTAAAAATATAAATACTTTTTATTATCTGAAATCTGCTATTTTATATCTTCAGGATTGATCTATCTTGTTGAATAAAGGCAAGAATGTCTGGCAAATATATTGCGCAGGGCTCAAACTCATCTATTTCTAAAGAAAAGAGAAAAGAGAATGAACTGCTTTTTTCCAAATGAAAAATGGATGCTGCCAATCCCTGAGAAAAATTGTCTGGGCAGAAGTTGTGAGGCCAATCTGATACTGCTTCAATCCAGTATATATAGATATACATATATACACACCCACACACATATATATACACATATATATATATGCATGTATACATTGATATTTAAATATATATAATTAATTATGCAAGTCTAAACTAGATTATTTTGTTTAAAAAAACCCCAAACCCTGTTAATAATCATAATAATAAAATTTCTTAATAAAACATTATAAAATACCCTGTCTCCCTAAATTTAAGCACTGACATGGTACCAGTTCGCTTTCTTTTCTCTAAACTTTTCCTGTGTTCTCGGGCTGACTGAAAACCAACAGTAATGGACCTGAGTTTCTTGGCCAACCCTTTAGCAGTGGAGGATGCAGCCAAACCTGATTTGCCAATTTAAATATGACAGTTTTATTGCCTGCTGTTTAGCATCTGCCATAATTAGAGCCATTAGAGGAAAATATTTCATCATTATATGAGAATTTCTCATCGGTGGAAATATTTCTGCACAGCATCTAATAAAGTATTCTTACACAATCTCCAATTATTCAAATTTTTAAGTCTTAATTCTTTCTCTAAATCAATGTGGCTCATAATTATTTTAAGCTTTATGGAATTAGCTCTTTTAAAAGCACTGCTATACATTCCATGACAGCTTTGGACTTTATTCTGTTTGCGTATTACAAATATAATCCAGCTATAATCATCTACTCCTAAAATACGGTGATTTTTTAGTCCTCTAATGTATCAGCCTTTTGTTCCCGACACCCTAACTCTGTGCTAAATGTGCTTTTTGCTTTTCACCATTTTCGCTTTGCTGTCGGGGCGGCGCTGTGGGATCGAGCTCGTGTGGAGTAAGGGCCGGGCAGGAAGGAGCTGTGCCAAGGGCACGTCCCTTTTTTCTGGGCATGTCCTTCCCTTTCAGCTCAGGTCGTGCTCCACCCCACCAAGGATTGTCTGGTTTTTGCATAAATTGGAGAATTCTGTTGAAATCTGCTTGATTTTCCTAGAAGTTGTTTCATTCACATTGCTCGGTCACCTCCCATTTCTTTTGATCTTCAGAGGCAAACCCAGAAATTGTTAAATAAGAAATGAGGATCCTATGGGCTCTGAGATGGATCTCCCTCAGTGGGGCTTCAGAGAAAGCAGAATTCTCTAAAAGGATGTCTTAAATTCGGGGTTTCACCCTCACACCTGGCAAACATAGTGCAAATTACATGGCTTTTGTTCACATTAAAGTAAAAAGAACTTGAAGCAGAAGAGTAAAAGCAAACCTAGGAAATCTCAGAGGTTAAATCAGAGACTGAAGGTGCTTTGACATTTTGGGACGTTCTGTAAGCATCATGCAGTAAGAGCAGAGAAATATTGATTTTAAGGTGAACAATGCCGGATAAAAAAATACAGGGTAATTCTTAAAAAGTGTCATTTGCTTGTGCTCCAAGCGGTTGAGCACAGCAAACAGTGATCCACGATTCCCTGAGGAGAAGTGGAAGTTCTCTCTCAGGCCGGAGGAGTTTCATCAAGAGCGTGGTATCAATGTTAACGTGTTCTCCAGAGGAGGAAAATACTATTTTCTGGCAGGCACTTTAATATATTCATCAAAGTGCTTGGCTGGTTTGCACATTTAAGTACTATTGGATCCCAAGTTACACCAAAATTAGGCATATACCAGCAAATAAAAACGGAGAGAGAACAGCCCAGAAGACTGCAAGAGAGAAAGGCAACTGGTCCCAATTCAGTGCCCGTTTTGAAATGACAGATTTTTCAGACAAGTATAAAGATAATGGGAGAGGAAACCAGCTTGGTCATTTTGTGCAGTACAGAATTTGCATGAAAACCTCCCTTAACCCTGCTCCTTCAGGCGCAAGGGCATGGAACCAAGAGGCTGGACAAGGAGTGATTCAACACCAGTAAACAAAAATAGGCATCCCTTGGCATTTGGGAAAAAACCCACAGATGTCACATCTAGGCAATTACTGGGCCTCAAAATGGACCGTGCTGCAAATGGAAATGAGAAATGGCATTTACTTACTCACAGTTTTAATAACATATGCAGATACTGTATAATGTGTGTCAAATGCCATTTGGCTCAGCAGAATCTAATTAATCTTAGTTCTTTCCACCACACCTTCTGTTCTGCAGAGTCAACAATGTGTGCTACGGGGAAGGTGTTCCGTAGCTGTCATGGTTGACTTGAAGAATCTCTAATTTCTGCTGCTTTAACAGCCCTGCTTATTGTGAGGCCTGATTCAAGGCGAACACCAGCAGGATCCCTAACAAGCCTCCACCAGCATTCCAGCTCCCAGGAGGAAGGGCCATAGGACAGGACTCCCACTGATTCCGGGAAGAGATGAAGTGCTCAGAATCTCATACAAACAGGCTTTAATGGGAGAAATTGGATTTTCTTTTCCATGACTGTTCTACAGCAGAGAGCCCAGATGCCTAAAACGAAGTTAGAGCCATGCCTGCCATGATTTCATTTTCCAGCAGGCAGGCATTGTTGGCACCTTGCTGGAATCCTGGGCTCGCAGTCAAGCCTTCGGGGATGTGGCTGCGCTTCTCTTGCTTAACCTTCTGCAAGGCTCTGCCCTTGGCTTCTGCTGCAACAAAATGGGGTTTATCTCTCAGCAGCCTCTGGTGACTTAGGAATCCACGTCCTGCTGGAAGTCGAGGCTGCTGGGGCTCTTAATTCACCTCAGCACATTTCAAAACCAGAACCCAGGGTCACTTCTTGTTCTTCCTGAAGGTCTTTGGCAGCCGCGGGCCCTAAGTCCTATGGAAGGGTTAAACACACATCAAACTGTGCACTAAGTTGTTAGAAACGCAGTAGTTTTCAACTGAAAAGGAAAAAGGAAAAGGAACTTGTGAATTTAAATTGTCCCACAGAAGGTCTTTGGGAATTTCTCATTTGTCTTACAGTGATGAGCAAAAACCTCGAATAACAGCACCTAAAATAGACCCCCAGCCCAAAAGCCAGTCCTTTGGAGAGCCAGGACACATTGCTTTCCATCCCTTCCCCTTGGCACCAACAATGCTCAGCTATTCGAATCAACTTTCATGACTTTAGGAGCAATAAATCATGCTGCAGTTAATTTACTTAGGATTTTCTCCTAAGTTAATTTTTATATTATACTTAAGGGAAACCAAAGCATTTATTTGCAAGGTTCAAGAATGTCACATCATATAATTTCTGTTTCAACCCTATTTTAAAAGAAATAGCAGTGTTTCACTTGTATTAAATTGAATTTAGGCAAAACAGACAAGTTACAGCAACAGTTTTCACCACGATAACTCATGCTGGTGGTGAATGCCAGGCATGGCAGGAATCCTGAATTACAGATCTGAGTCCTTACCACGTCTCGGGGCCAGGAAAGATTTTTGCTACAGCTTTAAGAGAATTCCATAAATGTTAATTTGTCTTCATAATTCAGCTTCTAATTACTGTAAAAGCTAAAAAATCTCTGTAAATTATTGATTTTGAAATGCCTTATTTTCATCCCACACCAAGAATTCAAATAAAAGTGTGATATAAGAAAATACAAGTCTCCACCTCTCCCCCTGCTTTAGCTGTGGTGTTTAATAAGCCAATACTGTCTCTGATATCAGATCACAGGGAGGTTTCCAGCAGCAGTTGATAAACAGTGGACTCTGAGCAGCTTTATTTTGGTGTCATAATTCTAGAATGTGTCGCTGATAGCTGCTGTATTTAGAGCTAATTTTATTTGTCTTTAGCTCTCACAGCTGCCCTACCTCTCTGCTTACATGTGAGGACAGGAGAAGAAAGACATTTTAATACAAAAGAGAAAGGTAAAGTAGCACTGAAATGCATTTTCCAGGCAAAACCTGTAAGTGTTTTAAAGACAGACCCCCATGGATAGCTCCTATTTTTATCCTGGAGGAGTCTCCTCTGACAGCGTCTCACAGTTCGAATCCAAGGAGCCACAAAGCACTTCAAAAGAACTTTGCCCATCTTTAGGAAAAACAAAAGAGACTTGGAAAACAGAAAATCATCTCTTGTTTTTTGTTAAAGAACACTTGAAGAATAACTGCTGACAAATCACAACAGCAGCCCACAAAAACCCGCAGCTTAGTGGTGGCTGCTAATCTGCGAGGAGAGACAATAGAAGGAGAAAGATGGTTTTAGAAGGAGGTTGCTGTGCCTCAGGTGCCTGATCCGCAGTTTTCCTGGCTGCTGTGCTCTCTGTAATCCACAGCTTGCTGATGTCCCCTACCGAATCCAG
>VWPU01005870.1:0-16408 GCA_013398955.1 Callaeas wilsoni
CCTGCCCCATCGCTGCCCCAGCCTTGCCCCAGCCCGGCAGCCTCGTGCATGTCAGGGGATGGCAAATGGATTTCAGCAGCTCCCCTTGGAAATGCATCCCTGAGCCACCTCCTTAATGTCGATTTAATGGCACAGACAGTGCTGCAGGATGTGAGAAAACATCTCTTGGTAGCAGAGGTGATCTTTAATTCCTGCCGTTCGTGCAGCTCCCCTGGCCGAAGCAGGGCTGTGCGTGGCTCCGTCCCTGCAGGCAGTGGGGCCGTGTCTTGGGAGGAGGGTTTGTGGGGAAGGATGCTGAGGGTGCTGCAGGGCCGGCAGCGCGGTGCCTCCCGTGATTCCCGGGAACAAAGGCCCCGTTGCTGCGAGGCTCTGCAGTCACCAGGAAGATCAGGTGATGTCTGAATAACACCCTGTGTGTGGGAGGTGGGGGGATCCACTTATCGCCTTGGCCAGACATTGACATCCACACCCAAATGACTCATGTGAACTCCGTGCAACTCCCTGCAGATTAGTTCATTTCGATGCCTTATCTTCCCATCCTGGCTTGAGAATTCCTCCTGCAGTTTAGTGCGGTGGCCCGCAGTTGCTGTGGCAGCCTGGGCAGCGCAGCAGCCCCGCCGGCTCAGCTGTCACCGGGGCCTTGGCAGGGCCGTGCCACGGCCAGCTGTGTGCAGGCATTTAGAGTATGTAAAATCTCTCACTGCGCAGCTCGGTACAGAGAAAACCACACGGGCACCGGGGGTTGTGTGCATTCCTGAGCTGTCTGCAGGCAGCTGCACGGGCTGTCACAGCACAGACAAATATTTGCATGCCCAACTCCTGCATCCCCTTGCTCCGCACCTTGAGCAGGGTGGGTACAGGCCGCGGCTGTCAGGGGTCGTGCACGCAGATGTGCTTATTAAAAAAGAAAGGCTGCTTTGGAAAAGTTTTTAGCACAGAGCTTCCTAACTAGCTCCTGCAGTTTCCCCGTGTTTTTAATCTAAGCAGGACCTGTGTCATTAACAACCTTTATTACAGAAATGAGGCGGAGCTGTCACGGTTGCCCAAGCTCCCATGTCCAGATCGAGGGCACTGAGTTCCAAATCTGGATTGTGTTGTCATTGAAAATGAACCATTTACAAATAGGAGTGATGGCACAGATATCCTTAAAGGAATTTGGAAAGGAAATGAAGGCTACACATTTCCCTTTGTGCCTTAGTTAACCTCTGTGTACAAACCTGGGGATTTAAATATATTATTGGGCTTTTTCCTTTGTGTCCTGAGCTCTGCCCTGTAATGGGAAGTGTTTCTGATTCTGGGTTTGAGTGACTGCTGCCAAGGCAGGGCCTCCTGGTAAGCAAAGACAAGGTTCCATCAGTGTCAGGCTTTAAATTGCGTGCTTCCAGAAGTGCAAGTGTGACTTGAAGCGTTTCCCAGGGAGTTATCCAGCACAGACAGTCACTGTGCTCTGTGAATGTGGGATTCCCCAGTGGTGATGGCTTTGAGGAGTGGCTGTGTCCCAGGCTCTCCATGAAATCCAGTTCAGCTGGAGATGGCCAAGACTGGCTTTGCACTGCAGCACCTACAGGAATGACAAGGGCAGACCATGATAGTTCCAACCTAAAGCATTTCAAAAGGGCCTTAATGATTCCAGCACTGGTGAAAGACATATGTGTACATGAAATTACAGTCTGAGAAAGTGTTGGAAACTTAAATATGTTCGTCTGTCATTTGTGCCTGGAAATCCTGTACTTCAGGCAGAGTCAAATAGGAGAGATTTGTCATATCAATATTGAGCAAACCAGTTGCAGACACAGGAGCGAACAGCCCATGCAAATGACTCGTTTACAGATGAGGAAATTGGGGTTTTGGGGCTACCAGTCACCATGATACTGGTGCAAGCTGGGAGAGGAGGAGGAGGAAGACCAAGGAGGTCAGGATGTGACCTGGAGCTGACAGCGCTTAGTTTGGTGGTAACTTCCCAACAAGCTGCATCTTGAGGTAGCTGGCCAGAGTTAGCCAATATAATTACAGGGTTAAACAAGAAATCATGGCAGAGGCATGGAAGAGCCAAGAGTGTTTGGCAGCAGGCCCTGGGCTGCTGGAAACACTGTGTCATAGGCACGGGCTGAGCGTGCTCACATAGGGAAGGAGCTGGTTCCACCCTTGGTGCAAACCAGGAGCTGCACTGGGATAAAGGGTTGGTCAACCTCATCCTCCCCAGCTCTGGCACAGGTTGCCCAGAGGAGCTGTGGCTGCCCCTGGATCCCTGGAAGTGTCCGGGGCCAGGCTGGACAGGACTTGGAGCAACCTGGGATAGTGGAAGGTGTTCCTGCCCATGGCAGGGGGGTGGGACGGGATGGGCTTTAAGATCCCTTCCAACCCGTTCTGGGGTTCTCTGGAGCCTGTGAGCTGTCTGCCCCATAGTGGGCTGCAGGAAACCCTCCTGCTGCAGGCAGTAACCCCACATGGCCCAGTGCTTGGTTTTCCCTGATAAACCGCCTGGTGTCCATGCTGGGAATCTGGGGCTGGCATCCCAGCTGTCCAGGCAAAGGTTTCCCTTGAGTTGAGCGTGTGTATGCAAAGGGCCTGGGTGGATGAAAGCAGAAGGAAAGGCTTCGGGCCTGTTCTGGGGAATGGGACGTTCACATAACGTGCTGGGGTTTGGGTGGATCGCAGACAGCTGGCAGGGTGGGTACCGTGTCCTGCTCCTGGAGCAGCGCCAGCGCCCTGGGAGAGGGGGAGGTTCCTGCCTGGAAACCGTGGGGTGACGCACTGGGAACACAAACCGCTGGGACCAGAAAGCCCCGTGGGGCCGTGTGTGCCGAGGAGGTGGCCCAGGGCTGGGGCGAGGCTGGCCCTGAGCCCTGAGTCATCGCCGTGACCCCGGGGCGCTGCCGGACGCTTGTGCAAGAGGACGTGGGTGACAGCAGCCACTTCCACCAGCTGTGGTGCTCAGCCTCGCTGGGGAATTGCTTGTCCTGCCCAGCTGTGGAGGTGTAATGTGCCCTACTTCAGTGGGGATGCAAACAGCCCGGAGGAGGTTGGTGTGGAGATGTGGCCTTGTCCTTTCGGGAGGCAGGGCATGGCCTTCAGGGGTCCCGTCCCCCGCAGTCCGTCGGGCTGGGTGGTGCTTGGCTGGGCTCCAGTCAGTCACCCACAGCAGAGCTGGCTCAGGGGTGTAGGGCTATGGTCATCCTCCACCTTTGGGAATCATCTCTGTATTCCAGGTTCCCTGCTCTGCACCAGCCCAAGTGCCACCTTGGGTATTTAACCTCTGGCAACAGAGAAAAGGAGGTTATTGCACCCTAAACCTTGTGTAATCAGCCTCCTGTGGAACAACACAGGGCACGTGAGGAGTTGAGAATGTTCTGAGTGTGGAGGAGAGACACCATTAAGTGCTGGTTTTTATAGAGGGGAGAAGTGCAGCTCGGTGTGGAAGAATTGATGGTGAGCCCTTTGCAGCAAAGAGAGAACCTTATGTGGGGATTTTTCCAGGAAGCTCAAGAAAGACCCAAGAGGAGTCCCATCTCACCACAAACAAACAGATGAATTTTCAAAGTGCTTCACAGAGCTCTTTTGTAGCTGTGTGGGTCTGATTTTTAACTTCCCATGACAGAAACTGAAATTTGCTGCTGCCGCCTTTCCTTGCTTGTGTTCATGAAACAACTGGATGTGGCACTCAGTGCTGTGGGCTGGTGACAAGGTGGGGATCAGGCACAGGTTGGACTTGGTGAACTCAGAGGTCTTCTCCAGCCTCTGTGATTCTGTAACTGATGCTGCTGGGCAGCCCTTTGGTGGCAGCTGTAGGGATTTATTTTGGAGAGGGTTGAATTAGCGCTGTAACTCTCGGGCACAGGGGTAGCTGGATAAACGGAGACCCTGGAGAGGAGCAGTGAGTCCTTGGGGCGAGGAGACCCCAGTCCCTGCCATGAGCTGCCGTCCCTTGCCCAAGAGGAGCAGAGCTGATGCCTCTCCTGGCACAGCTCGAGCTGAGGTCGCCTCTCAGCCTTTCTCAGAACCAACTCTTCGGCAGAAGCAGGGAGGAGCCGGCGCTTCTCAGAATGAATCGCGTGTGCATCACGCAGCACCGCTTCCTCTTCCTCGCGTTTCCAAGTGGGGATGGTCAGCACCGTCACCCTCGCGTCTGAGATTCGCTGCTACTTGCCTTACAACAGGGACTTTTCCAACTTTACCTAGAAAAGAGCTGCAACCCGAAACCCAGCCCTTGCGGTCAGCCAGCTTCCGTCAGCGGCTGCGCTCGCTCCGGCTGCTGCAGCACAGGAAGCTGTGCCCGTCCTGGGAACGGGGAGCTGAGGGCACCCCGGGATCCTGGGAAGAGGGAGCTGAGGGCACCCCAGAATCCTGGGAAGCACGAGCTGAGGGCACCCCAGGATCCTGGGAATGGGGAGCTGAGGGCACACCTGGATCCTGGGAATGGGGAGCCGAGGGCACTCCAGAATCCTGGGAAGCACGAACTGAGGGCACCCCAGGATCCTGGGAAGAGGGAACTGAGAGCATCCCAGGATCTTGGGAAGAGGGAGCTGAAGGCACCCCAGAATCCTGGGAAGAGGGAACTGAGGGCATCCCAGGATCTTGGGAAGAGGGAGCTGAAGGCACCCCAGAATCCTGGGAAGAGGGAGCTGAGGGCACCCCAGGATCCTGGGAATGGGGAGCTGAGTGCTCACTGGGATCCTGGGAAGAGGGAGCTGAGGGCACTCCAGGATCCTGGGAAGAGGAAGCTGAGGGCACGCCGGGATCCTGGGGTGAAGGTGAGAGAAGAGGGTGCAAAGGGCATCGGTGTGTGGGTGCCAGCAGGTGCACAGGAGCACGGGCAGCCTCCCCTCTCCCAGCTCACTCAGTGCCTCGAGAACACCTCTGAAGCCCCAAAAGGAACGTGAGGCCGTAGCTTTAAAGGCACCCCGGGGCTGAGCTGAAGTTCAGCAGAAACTGGATCATGGAGATATAAATCTTTTATGGACCCCTGAGTGGCAGTGCCGGGAGCTGGGCTGGCCCGGCAGGATCACCATCCCCTGACCTTTCAGCATTCCTGCTCCGTTCCGCTGGTGCTGGCTCCGCTTAAATATTCATTTATTTGAAAGAAAACACCCCCACACTCCCAGCAGGGACAGGGACGGGCTGTGTGTCAGCAGCCTGGTCACATCCAGCCCCTCTCTGCGGGGCTGGGGGAGGCTGAAGAACAGGCTGCAGGCTTCCCGTGTAAATCCAGGAGGAGGAGTGTGTGCAGGAGGCAGAACTGTGTCCTGCCGTGCTGGCAGCATCCCTCTGTCCTCTCCGGAGGGTCCCAGCACCAGCCTGGGCCAGGGAGCCCTCCCTGCTGCCTGCATGCCCTGCATCCACGGGCATTGTCTGCCCCTCTCTGCCCGTGTTTCCCCAGCCTGTTCGGGTGGACACCCCCTGGTTTCTTGGGGGGTGGCAGCTGGACATGTCCAGATAAATACTGGGTTTGGGTGGTGCTGAGGATCTGCACGAACGGGGAAGCAGATCAGTGCAGCCCAGTCAGGGTGGGCACAGGGATGTCCCGGTCCTTCCCTAAGGCTGTCCCTGACAGGGAATTTCCAGGTGCCCGTTAACCCTGTCCCAGGCAGGTCAGCACTCTGCAGGGCATTGCCGGTTCCAGCTGCACGGTGAGCCCCGTGCTGCAGCTCAGACACCCCAGAGGGCTGTGTCTGCTTGTCCTCAGCCCGTGGAGTTCACGTGAAGCGTGGTTTGGTTTTAATCTTTGAACATTGGCATGAGAACTGGAGGTGCTTTGTTGTTTCTTTTCAAATCAAAGCCAAGATTTACCGACTTTGAGGGCTGGGGCTTTCAGAAACCCAGCGAGTATGGAAGCTCTGAGGAGGCTGCAGAAGCTGTGGGTGCTGTTTGATTTCACCTTCCAGGCCTGGAACGATCAAGTCACAGCCTCTGCAGCAGCTGCAGCGTTGGCTTAAATTGCAGAGTAATGTTAGAAAGCGCATGGGGTATTTGTTATGCAACATTGCAGGTAGGGAAAGTTGGTGCTTCCCTCATCCCTTTCATCCTTCTCAAGGATGGGGCCTGGGAACGCTCTGGGGATGGCCTTAGAAACGTTTTTGGGAACAAGGGAAATATTTCTGGAGCAAGAAAGGGGCGGGCAGGAGCTTCAGGGCTCTTGTGTCTGCCTAGGAACCTCAGGACCTGGGCCTGAGGGTCCAGGCAAACCTGCAAATATAAATTGCATTTTAGTCTAATTTTCCTCGTCCTCTCTCCTTGTTTCTTCCCTGGAGGAACACAGGGAACTGCAGTTGGTGTAGTTTGTTTTCCCTGGGTGGGAGATGCTGGACCCAAGCACAAATGTTGAGCTGCCCCCTCCTCCCTAATGAGGCTTTTGCTACAGCTGGAAGAACACAGTGCAGTGTTCCCTGTTCCTACTATTAAACCTTAATTGTGGGACTGGCGTTTCCTAAAGTCCAAAATATTTTGGCACTTGTCTTGATAAAGGCATATTTTTTTTGTACATAGATTTTTTTTTTTTTTCCTTTTATTAGCAGAAACCATCTGCCCTGTAAACAGAGATCAGGAGCAAACAGCCTTCCTGGCAGTTCTGCATCACGTGGGAATGCTGTGGTGCCTGCATGGGAAAGGGCCTGCTTTCTGCCTTCTCATCCTGGCAAAAGGAAACTCCAGGCAGATCAGAAGCAGCTAATTTAAGCTGATGAGTCTTGGCATCGCATCTGAATTGCAGAGAGGATGTGACTGGAGCTCTCTGTAGAGGTGCACAGCCCTGATTAAGCAGGATGGATGCTCCTGGGAACGAGGGGGAGCATGGAGGGGAAACGGGTTGGAGCTGGAGATTTAGGCAGGGAATGACAAAAAGCGAGGAGTTTGCAGTGCTGCAAAAACCAGAGGAGAGCCTGGCCAGCACAGTGGGGCTGTTAATCAGCAGTGTTGATTGATTTCTGATTAACAGCATCCCTTGGTGTTAATGCAGTCACCCATCACCGTGTCTGGTGTGTTTAAACCTTCCAGCTGTGTCACCTGTGAGAGCACACACACCCTTATCTCAGCCAGCCCGAGTTCAGCTTCCATTTCAGAGCATATCTCCAGCGTGGGAGGAGAACCAGACTAGATGGGAAACCAGTTTGATGTTGAACTGTAAGGTGTCAGGACGTGGGGTGCACCCCTCCTCCTCTTTTGTGGCTTTCTGTTCCGCTCCTGCCTTTATTTTTAACATCTCTGGCGTGTACACGAGTGCCTGTGCGAGCCTCTGTACATGCTCCTCAAGCTGAGCGTGTGTCCAGTGCCATTCCTGACTGTGACTTAGGGAGTGTTAGAGAATTTGTACGGCTGAAGGAAAACCCCACTACAAGCAGTGCATTGTCATGTATCTGTCCCACATTCTAGCCTGAACCGGACAGCCAAAATATGATTTTCTTTTTCATGAAAAAGGAAGTATTTCAGCTATGGAAGAATTTCCAGGTAGAACTTGGTTTCTTTCATCAGAGAGCACAGCCAAGCTTTGCTTGACCAAAAAAGCAGAAAACCTTCCTCAAACACAAATTAAAAGATTGTAAGGTGGGAGCGGATTTCTAGCACTGGGAAATGCTTGTCCAGACTTGAAATCTGGGCTGGTTTAATGTTCAGCGTTTGTGCATTTATCCCGAAGGGTGAGGGAGCCAGGGCTGGGGGCAGTGAGTAGCTGGAGAGGAAACACCAGCACTGAGCAGCCCCAATTCCCAGCAGCTGCGGCCGCAGCGCCTCAGTGCCCCGGGCAGGCACTTTGCAAACTTTCCAGTGAGATGCAAATGCCGATAACTGCAGATAACTGCAGATAAGTACAGAGCTGGTGCATCCGAGGAATGTCCCGTGGCTTTAGAGCTCTGTCTGTGCTCTTGGGGCAGTTTCCATGTGGCAAACGCTAATTGTGCCCTGGTGTGATCCGCAGGAGAGAAACCTGGACTGGTTCCCCCGGATGAGGGCCATGTCACTGGTCAGCAGCGACTCGGAGGGAGAGCAGAACGAGCTGAGGAACCTGCAGGAGAAGCTGGAGTCCACCATGAAGCTCGTGACCAACCTCTCTGGGCAGCTCTCAGAGCTCAAAGATCAGGTAAGGAGCGGCCACCACCGCGGTGGGCAGGGCACAGCTCCTGCCAGCCCCTCGGACCAGCTGGGGTTCTGCAGCTCCACAGCTTCTCCAAAGCCCAGGGAGAGCTTTCCCAGAGGAACTCGTGGTTAGGAAAGCACTGAACGAACCAGATGTCCCTCCAGAGCCCCATGCTCAAGCTGACCTGCCTGGTGCTGACCCAACTGGCATGTTCCAAAGTAGCCACATGGAAAGGGAACACTTGTGTTAAAAAAATCACCAGAGTTAACTTAAATCAGTCCTGGCTGGTGCAGGGAGCCTGTGTGGTGGTGGTGTTGTTGTTTGGGGTTTTAACCCGAAGAGCTGAGCGCGATGCTGTCAGCCAGAGGGTGTGACACTGACACAAGGGCTGTGTCACTGTGTGCGCCTCAAAACCCACCAAGAAACTGGAGAAGCACTCGAGTGGTTGCTGGTGGTGCTGGTCCCTGCGTGCTGCGGCTGTGCTGCTGTGCAGATGTGATTTGGCTGCTGCCACCCCGAGCCTGCAGCACACACGTCCTCAGGAGAGGGTTTGCACTGCACCAAGTGCTGCTGCTGCGGAACCAGCGAGCGCTCCCCAGACCTGGGAGTGTTTTTCTGGTGCAGCAGCTTCTCTGCAGCAAGAGCTGGTTGGCTTCTGCCCTGGCTGGGCTCGAGGGCATCGTGGGGCTGGTTCCCAGCCCAACCCCAGTGATGGCTGCATGAAGGAGGCAGCAGGGCTTTAGCTGGGGTTGTCCCCAGGGATTCCAGCCTAACTAGAGGGAACAGGGAAAGCACTGCTGCCTGCGCTGGGGGGAGCTGTTTGTGGTGGCTGCTTATCTCTGTGCATTAACAACCTGAGCCAGATGGTTCACTTAGTGAATTTATGTAGGTATTGGCACTGGGTAGGATTAATGGCTGACTTCCACCCAGGTGGTGGACGGAGCTGCCCAGGGCAGGAGTGGCCCAGCAGCTCTGAGTCGGTGCCTCTCCCAACACCAGTCCCATCCCTGCTGCCCATCTCTGCTGGGCTGGCTGGGTGTCTCCGTGAACCATTCCTCTGTCAGCAGTCCCTGGCAGCCAGTGCTCCCTGAGATCCGGCTCCTGCCCTCCGATCACGCTCTGCAGTTGGGCTGGAGCTGGGCCCTGTCCGAGCACCCTGCGGAGCGCAAGGAAGGGATTAATGTGAGGGGCTGGGAGCTGACGGCCTCGCTGCCCCGGGCTGTAATTAGTTCTCAGGCACGGTGCCACAGAGCCCCTTGCTCCGCTTGGTCTGAGGATGGAGGGCAGAGGCAGTTGCTCTTTTGTCTGGGCTCTAATTCTTGCCGGGCAGTGGTTTTGCTGTTTTGCCTGGAAACAATTATCCTGACCCATGTGTCCTGTGCCTCCCTGCTGAAGGCTCTGACTCAAAGTGCTCTGCAGGCACAGGAGCCTTCCCAGCGGCCGCAGCCAGCGCTGCCTCACCACACATTGCTTTCTGAAGCTCGCAGCCCTCTTGGCTGACCAAGCACTAAAACCCCTTCTCGCTCTTTGTGAAAATAAGAATGAAGGGTTTAGCTTTTAGAGGGCTATTTGACTGTAAAAGCAAGAGAGGAAACCAGCTTCATTAATGCAGTGATAGCTTTTAGGAATTCCCCTAAGTACCATTATTGAGAGCCCTGCTGAAGATGCAGGATGCTCCAATTATGTGACAAAGCCAGTATATCCCTCCTCCTGATCAGGAACTGTCTCCAGGAAAGGAACTAACTCAGGGAATTTTTATTTGTATTTATTTTCTTGTAATTAAATAAAGGGAAAACCTCTCATTCATTTGCTCTTCAAGCTCGTTAGGTTTCTGGAGACTCTAATTATTAGAAACCGAGCTCCAGCCCGACTGCTTCCCCAAAGTGCACCAAGAGCCATTAAAATCCTGATCACTTTAATTCTGTGCGAAAAGATTGCACCGTAATTGTCTGCAGCAGCAGGGGATTAGACGTAATCACCCAGAAATCCTTCCCAGCCCCTCCTCCGGTGTCACTGAGTGCGAGCATCGCTCCTGCGGCTGGGGGACAGCCCCCCGACCTCCAGGTGTGGCTCGGGGTGACTCAGCTGCCAGCAGCCCCACGGGCAGGTGCCGTGTCCAGCGGGCATCCTGCCCCTGCCCCTGCTTGTGCCCTGTTCCTGCAGGTAGCTCCAACTCACCGTAACCTTTGGAGCCAGGCAGCCTCTGTCAGTCCAGGCATTACTGGGGAGCCCAGCCTGGCTCAGCTGAACCCCGGGCCCCTTGGGCTGTGTTTGCATCCTGTCAGCACAATTCCAGGGCCTGGCAGCTCCCTGGAGATTCGCTGTGCGTGGCTTTTATGGCCTGTTAGCCCAGGTGTGCTGTCACTGGAAAGCTTTTGCAGGAGATTCACTCTCCAGTAAATGCGATGGCAGTAAGTTGCTCCCTCCTGCAGCCCTGTGCCCTCCACACAAGCATTAAGCATCGTGCAGGATTAATAATGTTCTGCATCGACAGTAAAATTGCATTTCTCCCTCTTATTTATGGTTGGTTGCTTTATTCTTCCCTTTTTTAAAGCCACATCTACAAACACCTGCACCAGAGTGCACCATCCCTTTTCTACACAGCCTGAAAAATATCTCCCACAGTCCCTTTTCATTATTCCTATTTCTTTCCATTTTTATTCCAGGCGTCCTCTGAATCAGTTTATTGGCAGTGTGAAATCGTGACTTTTGGTTTGCTCAGTGGAGATAATTAATGTCAAGGGGCATTTTTAAACCAAGTCCTCGTGGCCTCTCTGCATTTCCACTTGTGGGTTACCTTAGAAGCAGTTTAACATTCAGGTTCAGCAGGGAGCGGGTTGTGTGTGTTCAGAGATGTCTGGGAAGACCCCTCTCCTGCTCCCATTCCCTGTGAAGCACTAGAAGCCTTTGTGGAGAGAATTCCAGCAGCTGTGCAGAGGAGCAGGAGGTGTGCGCCGGCCTCAGGAGGCTGCGGTCAGCCTCGGGAAAGGGCAAACAGCAGCTCTGCCTCCCCTTGGGCCAGGCAGTGAGCAAGGTGCTGGGCTGAGGTCAAGCTTAATTATGGTTTCAAGAGGAATGATGGTGTTTCAGCTCTTTTCCTGACGGTTAGAGGAGTTAAGAGTGCCACTGGACACGGGGTGGGGTGTGCAGCGTGCCCGGCCCACGGGACGCGGAGGAGCCTTGCGGAGGCTGTCCAGCACTGCCCCTTTGGAGCAACCCCATTCCCCACGGAGAACTCCAGACCCGAGGTCAGCCACTGGCTGGCCGCCCCGGCGTGCCAGGATACCCTGCACCAGCTGGGAAACTCCATCGTGGCTGAAACTGGGGTTTTAAACAGGTGCACTCGGGTGGCTTAGTGGTGACCATGGTGGCGGGGCTGGGTTGACTGTTGGATTTGGTCGTAGAGGTCTTTTCTAACTTTAACAATTCCATGGTCCCAAGTGAGTTACAAATGAACCGAACATGCACACGCCACCTCCCTTCTCCTGGGGCTGCTGCCACAAGCAGTGACGTTGGCTGGTATTTGTCATTAAACAGCAAAATCTGGAGAAGTTAAGTGGTGGATGCAGCTGGAAGGAGCAGCGGGAGCAGGATGGGATTGTGGATCACGTGCCGTGGTGTGCTGAGCCCTGAGGGTGTGGGGGCCCTTGGGGGAGCCTGGGTGCCCTGGGTGGTGCAGGGATGAGGCGCTGTCCTGGCGTTCCCTGGGAGCCATCCCACGTGTCGGCTCCTCTGCAGCCGGGACGCGGCAGGAGCTGTGGGATCCAGCTGTGGGATCCAGCTGTTCGCTCCCGAGACCCTGCCCAGCCAGAGTCATTCCTTACATGGCTTATGTAACTCGTCAGAAACCTCCCAAAGTTTTAAAAAACCAGAGTGGAGCCATTGGATTGTGGCCATTTCTCACTATCAGCAATAACAAGCAGTGATCCATTTTCCGTTCACAGTTCACCCATCAGGGGCACGTTATTTGAGTACAGGGAAGCAGGTGGGGAATGCTGAAGTCTGGGGTGTGTGGCAGTGAGGTGGTTAAATTCCGCCCTTGGCAGATGGGGAGGGATGCTGGCTCGCTCCGGATGAGAGCGGGAGCGCTCAGTCTTTTCCAGCAAAGGCGAGGGTATTCCCAGCCTGACTGCAGGGCTCGCCCCTTCTTCCGCCCTCTGGTCTGGTCTGCTGGACGGGTTACGAGGCATTCCTGCGGGGAGGTTCGCGCAGGCTGCTGCCCGCGGCGATCCCGCTGCCCGCCGAGCTCGCCCTGGCAGAGCGGGCACGCAGACGGGCTCGCGGCCATCCCGAGGGGCCACGCCGGGCCGGAGTCACCCCCTGCCCCGGGAGCAGGCGCTGGATGCTCCGCAGCAAGCGCCAAGCACAACAGGCCCTTGGGCGAGCTGACGCACAGGAAGCGCCGGGGCCTAATGAGCAAACTTGTTAATTTTCCAGATGACGGAGCAGAGGAAGCAGAAGCAGCGCATCGGTCTCCTTGGACACCCCCCGCCCATGAATGTGAACCTGCAGCAGCAACCGGCCTGAGCCGGGAGGGTCACGGCCCCTCCGGGACACCCCGAAGCATCCCCGGCCCGGAGGCTGCTCCCTGTACCTTCTGTGCATCCTGTAAATACCCTGGTTTTATACTAGATGTATATGACTGCTACTCTGGGGGCGCGTGGATTGTGATTAGAACTGTTGGCACGGGACGGAGGTTAAACTTTGTGCCAAAACTATCAAAATTGCCTTTTCCTTGGAAGGACTAAAGAGAGCACCTGAATTGCACTTGAAAAGATTATTTGACTATGTGACATGCATTTTGTATTTAAAAAAAAAAAAAATAGAATAGCTAGTATTTATGTTTTTATACAATTGTGCAATATGAATTATGCAATCACAATATATTTGGAACTCCTGAATGTCCTAAAGGGAGTGCACATCTTTGGATCTGGTGTGTTAGTACAATGTAATAAATGGTATAAAATTACAGGTGTAAATGAGGCTGCTGCAAAATTGTGTAACTGGTGATTTTTTCATACCCTTGGACATTTTTGTACCATGTGTGTAAATATCTTGCAATGCCATATTTGTTGCCTCTTCCTCCCAGGGATGATGCTGGGACTCCGTGAGCTGTTCAATTGGTATCGATTAAAGCAAAACATTATTTTGAAGCTTCCGAGTGAGGAAAGCAGGAGGTATTTTTCAAGAGATTTCTTTAGAGTACTGAGGCTAGAAGAGCTCAGACACCGGGTTTTTTAAATGCTAAGATTTCTTAAAGGGAACTTTTTATGCAAAATGAAGTTTGGAATGAGGATGCACTGCTGGCGAGTCGCTGCAGTCTCCCAGGACGATGCCGAGGCTGTCCAGGCTTTGCATTCTCAGTGTGTAGGATCCTTTCCTTCTATTTTTTCATTAGAGACCTACGTGCCTGCTAAAGCTTTAGCAAACAGGCACTGCACCGACTGAAACGTGTCCTGTAGCTGAGCACTGATGTGTGTAATGCTTGTGTGAGAGCCACTGGTTTGAGGCTGCTCTGTCCCACCCCTTCCTCTCCCTGTCCCCTTTCATTCGGTCACTTTCTTTGGTTTCTCATTCTCCAGAGTGTGAAAGGAAACTTGCCGGGTTGTTGTTTGGTTGGTTTTTTTTTTTCTCCAATCCTCTGCATAGTTTTATACATGGACCTCATTTTACAGAAGCTGACTTCTCTGCAATACTGTCTACAAAAGAAAAAGAAAAAAAAGAAAAAAAGCTACAGACAGAGCTATGAAAATTTGTAAATGCATAAATATAGGTATTTAAATAAATGATGCAAAATACTCTACGGTCAGAGGCTACTGGTGGTTTGTGTCCCCTCCAAGGTGGTGTGTGGCAGTTCTGTCACAGCCACGTCCTGGGACGTGGCCTCACAGGGGCCTGGCAGGTAAGGATGGGGCTTTTCCCAGTGCCCAGAGAGGCAGAGGTTGATTTTCTTTAAAACCAGAGCGTGTCCCTCCTCCAGCAGTGAGAGGCACTGGCACCCAGGGAACCTTGGGATGCTTCACACTCTCCCCACTGACAGTTCAGGCTGTGGCTGTCATTGGAGCACATGAGAGTTAAAAACCCTTCTAGCTCCAAGTACCGTGTGCACAGGAGCGCTGCTG
This sequence comes from Callaeas wilsoni, assembly GCA_013398955.1. Lineage (NCBI taxonomy): Eukaryota > Metazoa > Chordata > Aves > Passeriformes > Callaeidae > Callaeas > Callaeas wilsoni. Next base: position 14,188 of record VWPU01005870.1, read on the forward strand.
ATTATGTGTATTTGATTAAGATGTAGCAGGAACCGCCTGGTACAATTAATCACCCTTAGGCTGGTCAGCGCACACAGCTCTCTGAGGTGGGTGCGTGTCCCTAGCTCCGGTCATCGGGAAAGCTCGGCGGGAGGGAGGAAGGAGGGCAGCCTGACCAGCAGTCTCCCAGCCAGATTTATCGGTGAGATTGTGACTCCTTAATCACACGTATTTCCATAGATATCTCCTGGCAAATCTGCCCTCCCCTCTGCAGCAAGGTGTGTGCAGAGGGAGCGCGGTGCTGCGGCTGCCACCGGCGTGGCGCAGTGGAGGAGCAAGATTTCATCTTCCCTGAGCAGCAGAGACACGTACCTGACTCACTCCTTCCCCTGCTGCCATCCAGGGACAAGCAGACACGCAAATTTGTCAGGCTTCCCGAAGCCTCTGCCAGTCAGGTGAGAGGGAGGCGGCTGAACACAGCCTGAGAGGGCACCCCCGAGATGTGCAGTGTTGCTTCATCTTTACCTTAAAAAGGCAGAAGCACCGTGTGCCTCAGCGCTGGCACAGCCCTGCTCTGCTCCGTGATCCGTGTGAAAACCAGCGGGGTGGAACCCGGGCTTCTCACTGCGGTTGTGCCTTCCCAGGAGGTGTGGGGAGATGCAAAAAGGGAGGTTCTCTCCCTCGGGCGCAGCTGCAGCGAGGGAAGCGGAGCGCAGCCAGCGCCCCGGCAGTGGCATGCAGTTGTGCAGGGCAGGTGGGTGGTTCCAGGGGTGGCACAGATGGCTCAGGAGGCCACGCTGCGTCCCCAGCCTGAGCAGAGGCTGTGTCAGCTGGTCAGCAGAGGAAGGTGACTCCGTTCCTCCCCTCAGCCCACGAACAGGCCGTTCACAGCTGCAGATTCATTTCTGAAGTGACATTTCATGCATGACCATCACATTTTTCCTTTTTTCTTCTTTCGCTCTTGGGTTTTCTAAGCTTTTTTTGATTTTTCTTTCTGGCTGAACTCTGCCCATCGTGGCTGTGCCAGCAGAGGTGGGGAATGGCCAAAAACCTGCTGGGGCTTGTGGGTGGTTCTGTCCCTGCAGCTTCCGAGGTCAAATCTGTGTTAGGACTTTCCCGTTCTGGACTGAGATCTGGTGCCCCATGGCAACTTCCTGATCTCAGAGAAAAGCTATGTGAGTGATCTGTTTAATTTCCCCATTGGGGTACTCTTTTCCACAAAAGCTGAGTATCTCTGACATCACAAAAAGCTTTATTCACAGTTGTTAGACTCTCAAGTGAAAAAAACCGTCTCAAAGCTGAGAGAAGCATCTATAATGTAAGTTTAGGTCCTGCACAGGAGGGAGCTTTTTGGCTCTAAAAACACATCGCTGACATCCAGTAAAATTAATGATTGGGTGACAGCTGGCTGTTGGTTTAAGGATTAGATTGAAACCAGGGAGGTTTCCCCTGCCTTGCACACACCTCGGTTTTCCTTTGGCATCAGGTTTCACGAAGCAGGACCGCCGTATGTTAAAAGTCTGGGACCACGATTACTTTGTCTCTTAAATAAGAACTTTCATTTGGAGGTGGAAATCAAAGTGACCTTCTGAAGAGGAAGGAACAAACCGAATCTACCAATTTTGCTAATAATGGAAAGTCCTAGAGGGGAAGGATCTCCGTGCATTCCTCAATTTGCATGACTGGCTGAGCGTGTGGAGGAGCCTTTTCTCCGCTAATGAAGCAGGTGACATGCTAATCAAGGCAATGCAAATAACTGCTCTGAAAGCACAGCCACGGCCCCAGCACCGCCACAATGGCAAATTCAAGCCTCATCCTCAATTTTGCAGCAAATTGGCGGAGGGCAGGACAAAGGAGCCGGGATTGCAGCCTCGGCGCTCGCGGCGGGGCCTCGCGCTGGGGCGCGTGTGATGGAGACCTCGTTACATAATGGGGGCTTGATTGATATCGGGGAAGTCATAATACAGCTCCATAGAACAATTGCCCTCGTCTCCCCGGATGGGAAATGCTCCTGCACACATGCCTAATAGGGGTTTTAAATTGCCCATTGTATTTCCGAACAAGAGAAACTTATTTGGAGTACTTTCCCTTTCCAACATAAGCAGCCGAAGACGCTGCCATGTGTGTTCTCTGTTCCCGGCAGACCCACTGGCTGCATTGCTAGGCACGCACGCGATCCCAGGATGGGTCAGCTTGGAAGGGATCACCTGGTCCAAGATCCCAGGATGGGTCAGCTTGGAAG